>WEIU01023612.1:616647-674604 GCA_013389925.1 Aegithalos caudatus | reverse complement strand
GGCGCGAGCGGCGGGCGGTGGGTGCCGCGTACGCGCGCAGACCGCGCGCCGCTGCTCAGGGACGGCCGCGGGAGTTCGCTGGCGATTATTGGCCCCCAAATTTTTGTTCCTTCTTCCGGACCGACCTCCGGCCCGCGGTGTCCGAGGTTAAATAGTGTTCTCACCAGCTGCTCTCCGGAAGAGGCTCCGGTGCCCTCGGGCTGCTGTCCCACCCGTTGGGCCACCCAAAAACGAGCAGCGCCCGGCAGGCCGCGCGTCCTCCGCCCCGTCCCCTCTGGCCGCGATGGCCGCGCTCCTCCTCCTCCTCCTTCTGCAGCTGCTCGTTTGCTGCTGCCGGGGCTCGGCGGAGTCCCCTGTCCGTCTCCAGCCGTCGCCCCTGCGGGTCAGCTGCCACGGCCCTCACGGCCAAGTCTTCCAGCGGCAGGACAACGAGCACAGCGTGTCGTGCCTGTGGAACAGCACCGTGACCCTGCATTACCGGCCCGCCCCAGGAGTAGGGCCGGAGGCAGAGGAGGGGCGATCACCATCCCCACCTTGCTGCCTCTGGTACCTAAATTCGGCCTCTGTGAGGAACGTCTCACGCTGGTCAGGCCAGGTGGTGCTGCAGACAGGACAAGCTCCCCCACCGGGGGCCTCCAGCCTTCTTACGGTGCAATGCTCGTCTGCCTCCTGCGCTGCACCCGAGTGCTTTCACCGCAACGTGAGCGTGGAGATCTCGGGGCAGGACATGCGGCTGTTCGTGCTTTGGCCGCAGACACACATTATCCACGTGTGGCAGCCGGTGGAGCTGGGCTGGTGTGCACGCCTCAAGAGCGCCGGCTGGCAGTACCGCTTCAGCAGCCGAGGAGGTGTCCCCTCGACACTTCTCCTTCCCAGCAGTGAGCACCGGGACACACCATCACCTGCCGTCTACCCAACAGTTGAGTTGCAACAGACCTGTGCCACCTACTACAGCTACCGCTTGTCTGTGCGCTACAGGCATCCCGGGATCCACGTTGCTTCGGTCACTATTGAGCAGATGCCTCACATAAGCCTCAACATCTCTCTCAAGGTGGAGCCTGACTTGGTGCATGTCCTCAGTATCAGCTCCAAGCTCCTGGGTGTTTTTCAGCAGCCCCTCAGCTTATCCTGGGGGCTTCAGCCCCTTACCCTGAGTACACTTGCCTACAGACTGGTGGACACTCAGGCTGTAGGAGGTTGGCTCCGCTCCTACAGTTCATTTACGCTGTCGAGCAACTTCTGTGCCGTTTCTACACCTCAGAGCCTGAATGAGACAGTGGTGGCCAGCATTTACTTCCATGTTGATGGAAAGAAGTTTGAAGAATTGACGGGGGAACTGCACCTACTCAATGGTACCCTGAACTTAACTGCTGGCAAAGAAACTCCCATCCATGTCAACCTTTGTCCAGGGAAGACCAACAGCAGCACTTACATTTTCAGGTACAACCAGGGAACATTTTACACATCTAAAGACAACAGCAGCGCTTTTTTCACAGATCACCCTAACACACGCACTGTGTTCTACCAATACAAGGAGCTGTCCTACTTACTCACCGTAGAGTTTCTGGCCTTAGAGTGGTACAAGTTCAAAATGTACCTTTATATGAATCAGAAGAGGGCTTTGATTAGGTCACTGGCAGAAAGTGACCTTGAGGTCCACATTTTCAGCAGTGGCCGTCCTTCTTTTCTGCAGAACTTCAGTTATTTAGTGTGGTTTATTCCTGCACAGCCTCCAATGCTACAGTGCGAGTGGACCTTCAATCTACAGCTTTTTGGCACAAAAAAAGACCACGTTGTCCAGAGTAGCACCTACACATACAATGACCACGTGAAAAATGCTACACGATTTGTCCGTCGCTCTGCTTTACCCTTTGATGCAGAGAAATACACAGGTTTTGTGGCAAAAGTGAACTGCACCAGCAGTTCACCTACACCGGCCCTTTTGAGCATCAGGGTCAACAACTATACTGCAAAAAGCATAGAAACACCAGTGGTTTGTGAGCAAAAAGAATGTAGGATACTCAGGTGTTGGATTCAGAGACCTGATCACAAAGCCATGGTCCTGTACAAGAAAAGGGCATCATCTTTTTACCTCTTTGTCAAGTTGAACGTGGACTGCCACATTGGCATATCTATCAAGCCTTTATGGCATGTCTATCCTGCTAAGGACACACAAACTGAGCCAGACTGGTCAAAGCCAGTGAACACTTCTGCAATGTTCGGCATAAAAATGATACATTTAACTGTTCCCAGTAATTACTTAGATTATGGGTTGTATCTGTTTTATTTCACTGTTGAGGTAGTGCCAATTAGGACCTCAATAGTCCTCAAGGCCTATGATATGATTTATGTTCAGATTGAGAGAGCTGATCTGTTGGCAAATATTTCAGGAGGTTCGGTCCGCACAGTGGGTTTTTCTGAGAGCTGGACTCTTGATGGCTCTGAATCCTCTGATCCTGATTCACAGGAAGGATCACTGACATTTACTTGGTACTGCACTAAAGACTCGTCAGACTATGAAACCATGAAATTCAAGCCGAAAAACAAATGCCATCCATTCCAGAAGGATTTGAGATGGATAACACCCTCAGGTCCCATTCAAAAAATACCACCAGAATCTCTCCCAGGAAACACCTTATACTACTTTCGCCTGATGATTCAAAAGGGCAGAAGGAAGGCTTATGCTGATCAAATTGTAGAGGTGGATCCTGGCCCTCCACTCATTCTGGATGTGAGATGCATTGAAAACTGTGGGAGCAGTTTAATTCCAACAGAGAGATTTTCCCTGTCTGGAAAATGCTCAAACTGTAAGCCAAGCAACAAGCCAGTATATTACTGGAGTCTTTTTTCAGACACCTCTAGAGAAATTCATTTTGACTGGGCTTCCAAAACATCAACGGGGAGGTCTGGGGCTTACATGTCTATACATGCTATGACTTTCACAAAGCCTGCACATCGATCCTATGTACTTCACTTAAGTGTAACTACCTGGGATGGTAGAACTGCATCCTTCAGAACATCCTTTGCAGTAAATACTCCACCTCGGGCCGGCAGGTGTAACATCAGCCCCCGCCGCGGTATAGCCTTTCTGACAAAATTTGTTGTTAAGTGTAAAGGATTTTCTGACAACCATTTACCTCTGACATATAAAGTGATAGTAGCTTCCAACGTACCCGAAACTACCACAATAACTTCTGTGGTGGAAAACACATTCGGCATAATTCTGTACTTTGGTCCTGAGCCTATAACTCCTCCATCTTTTCTCCCAGTTGTGCACTCTCACAAGCACACTTTGACACTTTATGTTCAAGTCCGTGATTCCTTTGGGGCGTTTACCCAGGTGAGTTTACGTGTCTATGTGAAGAACCCGGTTAAAACTCAATCCCTTCCATCTTTGTTTCACGAACTGCTGGATTCAGCAAGCCATTTAAGCAAGTCAACATCTCCTCAGCAGGCTGGGGATCGTCTTAGAGCCGGTTATTTGGCTTATCTTGCAGCCTCAATCTTAAACTATATTAAAGAGACACCAAATGTCCAGCTCCCTCAGGCTCAGCTTCGGGAGACTGTGGTTAAAACAGCCTTGAATATTTCAGTAAATAGCATCATGGAAGTCAACCAAGTAGCGGCTGTTCTTTCTGAAGTCACAGAGGCTGTTGAGAGGATGAATGTTAAGTCACAGGACCTTGCCATTGGGAAACTGACAGAAGTAACAGGAGTGCTGAAGAGACAGAGGAGTCAGATCCATTGGTCTGAGGAAGCAGAAATTCAGACCAGTGGAATACTAAGATGCTTGTCCAACGTCCTGAGAGCTGATCTTCTGCATCTCAAGAATGTCAGTGCAGATGGAATTCAACATGTTTTCTCCATCTTGGAAGGTGTAACAGATATAGTTTTCTGGGGAAAAGTCCCTGAAGAAATAGAAACTCTAATAGAAACAGGACGCTGGAATATCACTCTGAAGAAAAATGAAGCCTGGAACATTTCAAATTATTTGCCTGCCAGAGACACCTGCCACAATTGCTTTTATCCAACACTGAGAAAAGGAGATAGTTCAGGAGTGACCCCGGATACTGTGTTTTCCACTGCCATTTTTGAATTTGATGAGAGCCCCTTCCCTTGGTTAGATTACACATCAGATATCATATCAATGGTCATGGGGTTTAAAATGGCAGAGACTAAGGCTAATGGGGATCTAGTTCCGATCACGCCTGAAAGAGCAGACGTTTTTCTTGCCAGGAAGGGTGGACTTACAACTTTTAATTTAGTAATGGGACCCGATAAAACAGACACTCACACAACTGGAGGATTTAGTTTTGAGGTCAGTGAAACTACCACGAGCATATACTTCCAGATCATAACAAAATTAAAAGCTACTTTCAAGGTGCTGGTATTTACAGGTACCAATCTCACTGACGCTCAGCCCGTGGCCTCATTTGTTGCTTTTCACAACATGCCAACAGTTGCAAGCGGAAATGGGACAAGCACTGCTGACTGTAGCATTTCAGGTCCCTATATAGTCTGTCTCCCAAAGTCCCTGCTGACAAACATAGTGCAAGCAAGCGGCATAGACGCTCAGAACATCTCCATTGTTTTGGAGACACGCTATATCTTAAGGTACCCAAACCGGAAAATGGTGGGCATATACATCTTTAACGACTACTGCCTATTTCTGGATGGAGTTGGAAGTCAGTGGAGCGGACACACGTGCAAGGTTGGCTCCTTGACCAACTGGCAGAAGGTACACTGTGTCTGTGAGTCCGGGAGGGCTCGCAGGAGTCTGGCAGCCCTTCCTGCACCCAACATCAAGTTCCTGGCAGCCAAAGTAGTAGTTCTTCCCAACACCGTAGATCTGGGGAGAAACCTGATAGCAGACATACCTAAAAACCCACTGACCCTCATAACAGTGCTCAGTATTTTTGCCATCTACTTGCTTTTGTGCTGCTGGGCTATAAGAAGAGACAGGGTTGAGAAGGAGATCAAGTACATAATCGTTCTGCCAGACAATGAGGCCTCTGATGAAGGGAGCTTTTTGGTCACTTTGTACACAGGCAGTCGCTGGAATGCTGGGACAGAAGTGGAGATCTTTCTGCAGCTCATCGGCCAGTATGGCAGGAGTAAGTTCCGTTGTTTATGGCACCAGCCTTCTCCAGCTTTCCAACGGGGAAGCATTGATTGTTTTCTGATAACTACTAGGAAAAAGTTGGGAGATATTCGTTCCTTCAGGATCAGGCTCAATAACGAGGGCGAATCTCCAGCCTGGTTCTTAAGCAGAGCTGAAGTTGAGGACATGTCCACCAGGAAGGCCTGGTTCTTTCTGTGCAGAAAATGGCTTTTCCTTGACAAAAACAAGCCTTCACAAGACTGGAAATTTTCTGTCACAGACCCCCAGACACCTCTACCCAAATTCGACTATTTTCTTATTAATTTTAACAGGAGACTGACCGAGTACCATCTGTGGCTCTCAATTTTTGCTCCTGTTGTCGTTGGGGCTTTCACCAGGTTCCAAAGGTTGTCTACATTTTTAGCAGTAATATTATTCAACTTGCTCGTTAACATTATGTTCTTTAATGCTGAAAAGGATCAAGAAACTCCAGTATACCTGAGGTATTTGAGATCAATAACAGTAGGAATAGAATGTGCTTTGCTTACCCTCCCTGTGGAAATGTTAATAATTGCCTTATTTAAGTATTCCCAGAAGGATCCTCCTCCTGTTGTGACTAAGATGTACCCAAAGGTAGATTCTGGGTACTGGAATAATTGCATAATATCTGAAAAAGATGCAAGTGTAATTGACACAGAGGAAGAGGAGAAACCTGTGGGTGAAAAGTCCCAGAAGTCAAGTTCCAATTTCGCAGAAGTCATCTTTTCCACAGTTAGGAGGCTAAGCACTACCATCAGGAGGCTTCGCAATATCCCAGACACTGAGCCCTTGCTGTGCTGGTGGTGTGTCTGTGTGGCCTGGGGACTGGTTCTGAGCATAACTGTGCTCTCATCCTTCTTCATTGTGCTCTATGGTTTGTCCTATGGCTACCAGACTTCCCGAGAGTGGCTCATAGCATCTGGAACCTCCTTTCTTCAGAACGTGTTTTTCCATTCAATTCTGAAATCCTTACTTTTCTCAGCCATGAGCACAATTCGTCCGAAATACATTGAAGACATGAGATGGGTAACTCAGGAAAAGCATGTGGAGATTAACTCAGCTGAAGAAACTGAGAGAGGTACCTGAAACCTGCTGATGTCAGAGGCACCAAGCAGTATCAGCAATTGGAAGCTGATGAAAGCAAACATTCAGCTTCTTTGCCTGAGAAGGGCAAAATTTAAAATAAATGCACTTATTTTCACGAAAGGTTTCATCCATCACCTTTTTTATCACTGCTGTTAAATTCTGCATATTCCAAAGAGAATGCCAACAGTTTCCACTAAAGTCAGTCCCTGAGTAGAAGCTGCTTTCAAAAAACTTCTCCCACCCAAGTTTTGTGGCTAAGCATGACCTTGTATCTCACGGCATTATCAACTCCTCTGCCCAACGCGCAGAGGCGATGCCCAAGGAGCCAGCTCTAGCTGAGCACATGCTGATGTAAGAGCAAAAAACACCCTGAGGGTATTTCGGCGTGTCCATCCCGAGAACTGGGAGCCCCTAGGTGTCCATCCCGAGGGCTGGGGACACGCTGGGGACGCGGCGCGTCCACCGAAGGCCGAGCAGGGAATGAGGGAGGGCAGGACGCCCTCACGGGCGCACAGCGCCCCCTGCCGGCCGGCCCCGGAACCGCGGCGTCCGCGCGCGATCCCGGAAGTGGCTCTGGGCAGCGCGTGTGGGGAACCGGGAACGGGAAACGGGAACCGGGAACGGGAATGGGAAAGGGGCAGCCCCGGGAACTGGATGGAAAGTGTGCGTCGGAGGGAAGTGGAGCCGGCGGGAAACGGGAATCGGGAGGCAAACAGGAGCTGGGGACGGAACGGGAATTGGGGGATTGAGGGCGGAGAGACACACGGGAATCGGGGAGGAAAGAGGAGTTGAGGAGGGGACCGAGGAACGGGAGACGAAAGGAACTGGGAGCTCCTCGTGGGGAACCAGGGAGAGCCTGGGGGAGCTGGACGGCGGCGGCAGGAACCGGGAATTGCGGCGCGAAGGGGAGCCGGGGAGAGAATCGGGATTCGGGCGGGAGCGTGAGCCAGGGAGGGGAAACCAGGATCCTGGAGGGGAACCGGGAGTGGGGGAGGACAGAGGAGCCCGGAGCGGGGGAAGCAGCGGCGGGACGGGCACTGCCGGCCTGGAGACACTCCCGGTTCCCGAGCTGGAGCCACTGCCTTCCAACTCCAAGCACCTTGGAGCCAAATGGATCTGTACGCTAGTAGTTAGTAAAGATATGTAACTGTATTCTTACGACTGACATGGCATGCTTTATATAAACAAAATTTAAGACCTTCGCGCTTTCGGATTCCATATCAGAAATATTTTCTTCATGCCTCAACTTCCCTTGTAAATGACGGGCAAAGAAGCTGTTACAATGAAAGCATTAGTGATACCTTGTCTCACTTTGTGTCTTGCCTCAAACACAGTCTATGATCTCTACAAATATGACAAGGTTATGTCAAGAGCCTGGTGAAGGCTCCCCTGAAAGTTTTATTCTGTCCAGATGCAGCAGTCTGAGGTTGTTCAAACCAAAGAAGGTTTTTGTTTGATGGGAGTTGTAGGAAAATACTTGGATTTTGCTGGAAAAGTGACTCATAATGGAGATGTGCTCCCCAGGCTGGTTGAGATGCCAAGCTCTCTTTGCACTGATCTGTTGACTAAATCGGTGTTTTTACTAGCACAAAAATCACTTCACCAAAAAAAAAGTGTAAAAAGCCCCCAAATTCCCAATAGATAGGCAAAAGCTGAGATTTGGATTAAGAAAAAAATCAGTTGTCTATGTGGTTGCAATGGTTTGGGCTTCTTTGTTCTTTAGTCCAGGCCTGGAAAAAGCAAGAGGATGGGCAAATATTTTTTGATCCTTTTGTCAGAGCCTGGTGAAAGCATTTTCACCTGCTCTTTCTGCTTTCTTTTTTGCTGCCCATCTCACACCTGAACCATGCTGGTTCCTTTGAAGTCTGCTTTTAACTACAAGACATAATAACTTTGCACTACACCTCCCCCAGCTGTTCATTTATTTTGTGATAGTTTTCCCAACGTGAGTGAAGTTATTATTCATTATCCATGCTTGGAGCTATGTGTATGTGCAGAAAGGAAGCACACATTTAAATCTGGCATGAAACATCACAGTGTTTTTATCTACCTAAACCTATACCCATCTCTTTGAAAAACTTTGAAAAACATGGGCAACATATAATTTCTGTCAAGATCCCATCAACTCTGCTGCTTAATTAGCTCTACTCTGACCACACACTTTCTTTTTGGACCTCATTGAAATCTTAGTCAGGCCTGTCTGTGTTTGCTGGACAGGTGGAGATGTAAAGCCAAAGAAAAGTTTATTAAATATCTGTGACATGTTGAGGATGCTGCCAATTCTCAGTGGATTTTGAGCTGCTTGGGTAAAAAAGTCAGTACTGTGAAAATTTTATGTGTCTGCCTTCCTAGCATGTGATCCAGGAGAAGCAGTCCACTCTGGTTGTAGTGAATTCTCGGACCTGCTCATCTCCATCCATGATTACATTTGTCATATGAGAAAAAGCCACTTTTCTTCTGTTTTGTGATGAACAGAGAATTAAATCAATCCAAAAGAACTTCTGGAAGGAAAGAGTGTAAGTATAGACCCTCTGGAGAACAGACTGTGCAGGGTACAGAGCATGTACAAAAGGAATGGCCTGGCACTCAGTGATAAAATAGGTCTTCACCTGTCTAAGAACACATATTCCTCTGTGTCCTACAGAGAATTATGGAAGTGGTTCTTGTATATGTGCCTTGATACCTGTTTGATCCATCAGGTGTTGAAAGAAATGCAGCCTCAGTACCTGCATATTTTTTAGGCAAAGTAATCCAAGTACTAATTAGGAAGCCAAGTGTTTCTGACAGAGTGAACAGAGTAACCTGAAAACATTGCTAAAAATTCAGGAAGTCTTGTGCCTGCTTGAATTCACCTTGTTCCATACTGTTATATGGCTAGAAGACAGGAATTTGACATAGGTGTATGTCAGGAAGTTTGGAAGCTGCTCACCCCTGACTAAAAGACATAATTTCCACTGTAAACTGGAACAACCAATGAAGTGCCCTTGTTGTGAAGGTGTGAAACAAGGAACCTGTTTGCAAATTTTTGTGACAGAATTCCCAGCCAGTGCCTCAGAAAAGAAAACTTTCTAAGGGTTGGGTGACTGTGGGCTTTGCTCTATCAGATGTGCTGCCAGTGGATCTCCCTGGTGCTTTTCTGTGCTTGCTGTTCACACCAGCTGGGATAACAAACCTCGAGGAGTATGTCCCAGAGGAAATGAGCATGGCTGCAGAAGGTGTGCTGGGCCATGTGCATGCAGAAGTTGCAGGTATAGTAGGGACAGGCCTGGCTGTATTCCCAGGCTTTCTTGAAGCTGGCATTCTTCACTCCATACCCCTCACCCTTCTGGTAGTTTTGTTTGCCTTTCCTTCTGCAGTCCCCAACTCGAGCTCAGTCCTAACAAATGAGAGCTGCAGTCACACTTCATTGGAAAAAATTCCCTTTCCCAGATATGTTAATGTTGAACATCTTCCTGGTCACAGGAGACAGTGGGCACCAGCTCCACAGCACAGGCATTGTCACATGCAACCCCATGTCATGGGGCTGAATCTTTCCTTACAGTCCCAACTTTGCCTTCTGTAGGCAGATTAATCACTGGGGCTGTATTTCTTCCTTTCAGGATTATGTCAAATGGCGGTCTCTTATTTCCTGAAATACTATGTTAGCCTCTCCTCCTGTATTTCCTCAAAGTCTTGGTGTTCCTGTTTTTAGACTCTGTTGGAAAGTATTGCACTAAGTTTAGATTGTGCTTAACAAAGCTGATACTTCATTGGTACATGTGTGACCCTGCACTTTTTTTAAGGACAACTTAAAAAGTAATGATCATCACATATATTAATAGAGCAACTTGCTTTTCCCCACTATGGCTATTAATGTAAAGATTTCTAATAGGGAGCTGCAGTTTGGAAAGGAGACAAAATGAGTTCAGGACAGAGGGTTACTATCTACGCTGTAGATTGATTTTTTTTTTTACTGTGGCTGAACCAGAAAGAGATTTAATGAAATCTGGTTTTTCCATTTTGGGGAAGAATAACAGTTCTGTGATCCAGAACTGATGATCACTTTAGCAACACTTCAGTGTTTGGACCTCTTGTGTTATGGGTAGATGATGCCTTGTGCAGCCTTCCTGTGGGAAGCTTTAAATTCTCACCTAATTTGAGGTTCTTACTAAATGCTGCCTAATTTAAAGCAGGCTGCATGCCATCTCTGAGTAAGGGGCACTTGGGCTCAGTTTTTGTTGGTTTCTCAGCTTTGTTAAATCATGGATCTTAGGTATAGATACCTTTTTGAGATTCACTGTGTTCAGAAAGCCTTTTCTACCTAAGGAAGGGGTTTGATTTGCCTGTCTGTGTTACTCTTCTTTCCCTACAGCTGTTCAGAAAACACACTGGCTTTCACATCTGTGAGCACCTAGGCTGTTTATCCTGCTGCTGCCATGGGGAATCCATGGAAGCTGTTGTTCAGGAGAGGGCTTGGGGCTTGCTCTGTGACCCATGGCTAGAGGGAAGCCTGCAGGGATCTGTGTTCTTTCCAAGCAGAGAAAGCATAGCAATACCAGCACAACCCACCAGCCTGGGGGAAAAGAGTGCTGCAACAAATCAAGGTTTGATTCAATCAAGTGATCTTTGGGAGAGTGAGTAAGGATGAAGGTTCTGAATGGCCACCCTTGGTGAAATTGCAGTCCTGGGCTAATTCATGCTGAACCCAAGGTAAGTCAGCTCAAAGGAAGAGCAAGGAGGCAGCCACAGGTAACCTAAACATGCCTTCAGGGATGTAGCACAAAGGAATGGGAGGAAGAAAGTTGTTCACCTGGGGATTAACTAGCAAGTAAGAAGTTCTGCTGTTTTATCTACTGCCTGATCAGTTAGACAGCAGATTGTTTCTCTGAAGAAGGCAAATGCATTGCTAATGCTGGAGTGTATTTAAATATCTGTCACATCAAACACTGGCACATGCCAGGGTATGAACTCCTGCCCTTCTACCAGAGAGCACTCCTACCTGTAGAAAATTGAGCTGTGAATATTTTAATAGACTGTTGTCATCAACAATGGATACTGGAGGAAAATCCTGGCAGGTAAAAGAAACAAGGGTTTTGTAGGAGAGGATTAAGGGTGTGACAATGTTGGTTTTATCTGACAGCCTTTCAAATCAAAGCCTGCATCTGTTTATAGGCACTTTGTTTCTTGCATGGTTTCTCTAGTTTATCAGTGACTCAGAAATACAGGAGTCTCCCGTGGAGTATTAAGAGGGGCTTAACCTATGCATTGTAAATACTTGTGCTAATGAGGTTTGAAGCAATGAAAATCAGATTACTTATCTGTGCTACTGCTTTGCCACTGACCCTGACAATTTAAGGGTGATTTATGATTTCTGGCATGCCTTCCAGGCCTCTTAGCAGAGTGCTCTGAGCAGGATTGCCCTGAAGTCTTTAGGAGTCTCCAGAGAACTGGACTGAGAGCCATTTCCCCACATCCATATCAGGTATCAGTTGCAGACAGCATGGAGAAAGACCCTTTCAGCACTACCTAACACATGCCTTTCTTTTACTGCAGTTATTTCCTTACTATGGCACTGAAATCTGTGTGCTTCACCTTTTGCCAGGACATGTGAGCCAACCTCACACACGTCCTGCAGCACTCTAGGCTTGAGCTGGCAGGTTTCTGTGAGCCTGTTAGTTCAGTGGTTACCCAAGCATGTGAGTAACTGTGTTCTTTCCAGAAGAGCTGGGCATGTGCGTCAAGTGAGGATGTGTTCAAGTGCCTCGTGGCTTCCAGTCAGAGTGGAAAGTGCTTGAGCCAGAAATCAGTTCTAGACAAGCTGTTGTCAAAGAGCTGTTCAGCATGTCAGCCAGACAGACTTGTGACACGTTACTGGGACATGGTGCTGCTCCAGAACATTCCAAGGTAAAAAAAAACCAAAGCAATGGTAGAACCTGGTGATGGTTTGGGCTGCTTGTGGTCACAAATTTGCCTGTCATTATTAAGAAGGGATTAGTGCCCTAGACTTTCTCCTCAAGAGATCCTTTTTCCTGCAGCTGGTTTCTAGATAGAAATGAGTTCTCACTTTGTTTCCTGTGTCTGGAGGGCAGACAGACACTTGTCACACTGTCACATCCTGCTAAGATGGTGTGTAGTGCCAAACCAATGAGCTGACCAATGTGATAAGCCGAATGTCTGGCTCAGCTGGGTTTATGACATAAAGGCATGGTTATTCAAACAAAGAAACTTTTTGGAAGCAATTCTTTGTGAGAAAGTGCATCTCAGGACTTGTCTGCTTGGTGGTTTAGACTAAAGGTGTAAAGCACATGCATAAACTTGCCATTAAATATCTTTCTTCAGAAGGAAATGGCTTTACTTTGTTGTATAGCAAACTTTACTTTTGAATGAGAGCATTCACTCTGAAATCTGTGCATTCACTGACCTCACACCTTTAGTCAGGGACCTTAATTTTCCCAAGTGCTGATGTGTAGACAAGTTCTCAGGACAAATGATGTTTCCAGTGAAATAAAACTTGGTACAGCTGCTACCAGTGACTTGTAAGCTGGGAGTAAGATGGAAAGCATCATAAATTCATCTGTGCCTAGCAGGCAGGATCATATGCTTTTCAACTGGCATAGCCAAAAATGTGTTTGTACATAGATATCATTCCTTCCCAGTGGCAGGCATTGAACAGATTCTGTTCTACATGCCGATGGTTGGTGAGAGAGCAGGTGTTTCCATATCTAAGTACTTCAGCTCTGAACCCAGGGCTGTTATTTTAACTTGGAATCAGGACATATTCATTCCAAACTCTATGACCCTCACTGCCATAAATACTTCTTTTTTGTTGTGGTGGTTCTTGGTCTTTTGCAGTGTTTTAAAGGAAAAGTCACCATTATAGTCCCCTCTATTTCATTCAAGTGACTTTCCATACTCTACTTCTTTGGGGTTAATGATTTCTCCTTTTTAAGGAAGACTGATTACAAAAAATTGCATACAAGTGTTGATCTGAATCTCACTCAGTCAAGTGGGTGTGTTGGTATTGCTGCTGGGTTCCTGCAGGAAAGGTAAAGTTAGGTTTGTCAGGGGGACCTAGCTGGTAATCCTAAAATGCAGGGTTGAAACAGTAGACTTCTTAACTGAGTTAGTGCATAGCTTGAAGAATCCAAATTACAATATACAATATACAGGGAGAGATGGGTAGCATGTACATGCCTTACAACTAACTGTCAAATCTGAAAACACTTGAGTTAATTAAATGCTCTCAATCATCATCCCTGTGAGGTAGGGAAAACACATCATATCCAAGGGTCATATCATTTGTGAAAAAATATAGTTTCCTAAGATGTTCTCAAGGTGAATTTATTTATTATTCCAGTGTCCAGCCCCATTTGTGTTACATCTGAAGAACTCTGTGCTACTGAAATGCCAGGAAGGACAGTGGAAAGGCTGGTGGCAAAGGAGTGATGAGGTAAGGGAGATTATTTCCAAAATTAGGTTTCAGGGTTTACCAGGCTAGGACTTTCTGAACTGGCTGTCTGTCATGAAGCCTCTGTAGCCCCTGAGGATCTCCCTGTTCTTCTGGAACATTACATGACAAGTAGTCCCAGCTCTGCTTCACCTTGCCCCTAGTTCACCTTGTCAGCAGATGTCTCTGAGGATTCAGTTTCACTCTGTTGGGCAAGCAGAAATAGCAGCTTACTGTCACCAAAAGAGGGATGTGCAGGTCCCTCATCTCAGCCCTGCCTTTCTGCTGGTGCTGCAGTTCTGCCTCTTACCTTGTGCTACTGTTAGCAGCTGTTGGATTCCTCTGAAAGCCAATTTAATTCTTTAAAGGCAATAAGGAAAAAATATTGGAAGCAGAAAATTAAAAGTATTTTTTGTTACTGCATTAGTAACTAATGTGGTTTAGTAAGACTGAAACCATGGACGAAGCTGTTGGGTGTTGGATACCAGCTGCCCATTCTCTGTGTTTTGGGATCACCTCTGGTGCCAGCCTGTGGTTGGAGTGTGTTAGGTGCTTCTGGAGCACATCTTTAGGTTTATTTTTCCTGAAACCCTCTGATTTGTGTGCTGAGATCCTCTGTGGTGCAAACCTGTGTGGAAAGGAGGGACACTCAGGTGATTTGTTCCCAAAGAAAGCCCCTGAGCTGAAGCACAAATAGGGACGTGGCCTCAGTGAACTGACTCAGGTCTGCAGGGACAGGATCTGGCTGCAGAGCTGGAAGGGTAGGAATGCCCTGCTGTCCTTTGGCAGGCTGTGGATGTGCTCAGCTGGGAGCTTCTTAAGAGCTCCTTGGCATGATGTGGAGTATTGAATAGCAGTGGTTTTTTGTGTGGATTGGACAATCCCTTGTCAGACCATGTGACATCAGGGTGTGTGGATGTTCACTATGTATTTGTATTTTCAGGGACCAAAGCCTTTTCTCTCTCTGCTAAGTAGGAATAGTTTGACCAGAAATTATGCAGTTACATCTTTGTCTGCAGACATTAAATTCCCCATAAAACAAAGCACTTTGCTTTAAATGCATGAGCATTTGAAGTAGCTTGGTGGAGGCCACCATGGCCAACAAATCTATCAGGCAGACATGGTCAGGAACTGTCTGGAGCTGGCAGTCAGGCATGTACTCAGCATTTCACCCCAATAAGAATGCTCAGTTTCTTAAAGAATGGAAACAGCTGTTGATCACCACCTGCTGGGGCTGTTGTCCTTGGGCAGCTGTCTTTTTATCATTCCAAACCCCACAGTGCTACTGGCTTTCCCTCTTCCACTCAGCAGAGCAATGTCTCACCTTTGATCAGGTCCATTCCTGAAGAGTCTGAATGTGAATCTTAATTTAGGTTATCCAAGCTCAGCGTTAACATCCCAGCTTTATCTGGATTGCTCAGGTGCCAAAAGGAAAAGAATAATGCTGAAGCATCACAATTCTATAGATGCTTTTAAGAACCAGCTTCACACCCCATCTTTCTTGGCTTGCTCACACGTCCTGAATGCAGTGCTGCAGGAAATGTGCTGGACAGGAGGCTTTGTCCAATGGCTCTGCACTAACAAGGGCTGGGAATGCTGCAAGGGGAGCTTTGCAAACACAATCCTGTCTTTGTACCCCGGGGACTTGCTGACAGGGTGATGTGCCATGTAAGATGCCTGATCTTTCCTAACAGAGGAAAGCTCTGGCTATATAATTTTCTGTTTGAGTTGACAGAAAAATGAGAGAGGAACACAGTGCTGGACACACTCCTGCACACACTTGTGTGTGTGCAGAGGCAAGGAGAAGGCAGTACAAGTTGACAGAATGCCTTTTATCCATATTATTGCTATAATCCAGGTTTGATTTAAGCCCAGGAGTAATCCAGGTGCCCTTGCTGGGTACCCTGTGCAGACACTCAATTGGTTTCTGTATTATTTTGCCTGGAGCTCCCAGAAAGAAGAAAGTTTTAGTTTTTCCCAAGCAGATTGCCAAATTATTAATTAATGCTCTCCCTCAACACCCTGGAACAAGCAGTACAGTCTGTGATATAAACTTTATGCACACTGGAGGTAACTGCAAGGCTCTCTGCTAGTAGCTCCTGCTTTCAGGAATTGGGGACCTCAGCTTTCCAGCAGTGACATAACCAAGAGCAGTAAAACCTTTGTATTTTATACTCACATGCAGCTTTGGAAGAGAACTTCTGGTTAAAAGCTGTGCAATTGAAATGGTGACTTGACAAGGTACTGAAGTTGGCCATGTCATAAAAAATAGAAGATAATTACTTTAAGGTAGAGCATTGAGAAAAACTTAGATGACATTGAGAGGCTCACCAGTTGCTCTGTTTGGAAGAGAGATAGAGAGTGCAGTATAGGACTGAAGGCAGCTGCAGAGCTGAAGGTTTGGAAGAGAAAAGGAGCTGCAGAGCTGCTGCATTGCCTCGTGTACAGCAGGATGAGCAAATCAAGTACAAAAGGCTGATAACTTTTCAGCCTCCACAATTTCCCCCTCTCAACAATCCCCCACTGTGAAGTATACACTTAAAAGCCTGAAATTATTATTTTGCAGGCTTTTGGAAGAAGCCTATATCCTGAAGGATCCTTTCACCCCTGAAAAGGACAAGTTCCTCATCGCTGGGTCTCATTGCAGTTTGTGTAGCAGAGCAGTGTGTGTTGGTACAGTAAGTAACAAGCAAAACAACCTGCTTCAATCATTTCTTTTTGTTCCAGTCCTGGTGACCTGTCAGAGGAAGATCAAGCAGCAAAATCCCAAACAATCCATTTTTGAGGCAAAGGATTCCTCCTTTTCCTACCACCCACTATGTGTATGTTAATTGTACACAATTGTATGTTCTTGTGGATTCTGCCAGATGAAGCTCTCAGTATTAAAATGATCAGCAACTGTGAATGTTCTATTTACAGATGAGCACAGTCCAGCCTCTCAAGCACAAGGAGTGCTCTTTTCTACTTTCTTAGCACCAAGAAATGCAAGGACAATATAGATCACACTATAAGGTAGTATAGATCACACACAACAGTAGATTTTTTTTTTCTGTAAAGGGAATATAAATATCAATGAATTGTTAGGTTTGCATTCACAGCACAAGGCTGCCATCCTATTTGCAAAAGTTAATCTTTAAAGTGAGCAGGGAAGACAGTTGTACCATGCCATGCTTGCTTTCTGTAGAAGAATTAATTTAAGTAGCAGCTGGAAGACAACCTTAAACTGTGAAATCTGAGTGCAGTCCAGAAAGGTGGTATAAGATTACTTGTCTTAATTCCTTCTTCTCAGTGCAGAAATGGCCCCTTTGTTTGCTGTGAGTCTCAAATTTTGGGAGCTGGGCAGACACAGGCAGAAGGATATTGGCACATTTGGCCCAGTTTAGTTGCTATTCTGACTTGTGGGCAGTCAGCACCAAGGATGAGCTAAGAGGAACATGCAGTAACACTTTTCTCCTGATTGGGTTTGTTTCCTTATTAAAGAAATTGCTTCCTCAGGTTTGACAGGCATCCAATTCCAGGAAAAAAAGGTTTAATAATTGAATGGTGCAGCAGCAGGAAAAGCTCAGGCTGCTTCCTCCAGGAGGGGCCCCAAACAAAGGAACCCCATGGCTTTTATACCCCTACAGTCTGTGCACCCATTCCCATGGGGAATTTCAGGTCTGGGCTCTTCTTGCTGTTCACTGGCTCCTGCAGAGTCTCAGGGTGACCAGTCCTCTCCCAGACGTTGATCCAGGGCCCTGAGCCCTTCATTAAAAAGGAAAAGGATCCCCAGCTTGTTGCTGGGGCCTCCAGTTGTTTCCTGCCATCCATGGCACAAAGTGCAGTTGGCATGGGAGCTTGCACACTCAGCTACCTGCACTGGGAATATTTCTCAATATCCTATCTCTGAAGTCTCCTCTGACATTTAAATGACTGAAAATCACCAGAAGTGATTGCAGCTCAGAGGTTTGGGTTTTTCTTTTTTCTATTCTAAAGCTACAAGAGGGAGCTGTAGGCTCTGACTAGGTGAAGTGCCAGCACTCTCTGGTTGTGGCTGTGGTGGTTGGGCTCAAGTTCCCAGAGCCAGGTTGCTCAGTTGTGTGAAGGCAAAGCTGACATGAGCAGGATCTTCCCTGCTGTCCCTGCTGTGGCAGGGGCTGACTCCCTCCCACACACAGCCCAACGAGGAGCCAAGTGCAGCTACTCAGAGTTTGGGCTTAGGGGCTTGATTCCTGCCCTGACACGCCAGGTTTATCCTTCCTTTTTAACAGCAGAGGATTGGCAACACGCACACATTGGGGACAAACTTGAGCACATTTAACTATTTTCATTCCCAAATGAAGTGTCTTGAATTTAGGAAGGATTCAGCAGATAATTCCAAGTGTTTCAAGCAGTTTGAGCTGTCAGAAACAGAGCATTTCAGCTTCTCAGGGTCTTTACATATACTATGCTTTTCTGAATGAAGGTGGGGCTTTTTCTTTGAAAAGATGTGTTTGTTTCAATTAACCTAGGCCTTAGCAATGAATAGACAATACTGGCAGTGAGCTAAAGGAAGCTTCTAATCTTTTTGAAAGTCCTGCTTATTTTGCCTGTTGTGGAAATTTGTCAGCCATTTACTGCTTGTTATCTGAGTTTTCAAGATTCCCCTGATGGTATCACTCAAAGTAAAACATTGATTGTAAATAATTGAGAATAAATTTCTTACCAAACTGGCCAGGCCAGATAGTGAATCACACATATGACTATGGTTTCAAAATGAATTTAGCAATACTGCTTAGGTAACACTGAAAGAGATCTGCAGAAATGATAATTAGTGCTTTAAACTCCCACACCATAAAGTAAGTAAACACATACTATTCCTCTTCATGTAGGGAAAAGTAAAAATCCAGAGAAGTAAAAACTTATCCAAGGCAATAGAGAGAGACAAAGTTAGGATAATAGCTCTGTATTGGCTGTGGTTCCTGCTTGTGCTTGACTCAAGTATATCCATTCACCCCTGAGCTAAATGTTAAAACACAGGAATTGAAACTGCAGAAAATCATACTTGGGCCTCTTTGGCAAAGAATCTGTACCAATTGGAAATGTTTTAGTGACAGATTGCTTTTAATATAGTGGTAATTCAGAATAGTATTAGGCTAATGTGTGGCAAAATTAAGACTTCTCTGACCTTGGTTTTGGCAAAGGGATTTTAGCTACCTAAGGAGACTTGAGAGACAGATCAGATTTTAGGCTTTTCATGAGACAACCCATGCTAGCTGAAGTGTATTTCCTTACAGTTGCTGTGCCAATAAAAGTCATGACTTAGCAGCTGTTCTGTATAGTGCTCATAAACTTAAATATCTCCAAATATCCTCTGAAGTTTCACTCAGTTAATTGACTTCAATAATTTTGTAGCCTGTATCACCTTGCTCAAGTCTTTTATCAGAGTGCCTTGGTAAGTGCCATTAGTTCTGATCCAATTGGGAATAGTTCCAATGATTATCTGTAATATCTTAAAACATGTCAAAACCACACCAAAAGGAAGATAACAGAAATGCTTTTAAAAGTCCTTGGGCAGGTTGAGTGCCCTTCCTCCTATTACCCTTTCAGAAAAGGGGAAAGGAAATTATATAATCTGACCACATTAGTAATTTAAATTAGTTACTTCTGTTTTATTGCAATACTTTCTAAAGACATGGGGAAAAAAGTGTTGCTTTTGGAAAAGAAAGGAGGAGAAAGGAGTAAGTTGCATCCCTTACTGCTCACCTCAGCAGAAGGTGACAGAGCAGTGACCTTGGACATGATTGTAGGTATGAAGAGATAAATGTAATACTACAGCTGCTTCCCATTCTACTTCCAGTCATGTGGGGTCAGTCCTGGATATGGATGGGCAGAGCCTTTCCTTTACGTATTGTGCTAAAGATACCATCCCTATATATATATTACCTTCAGACATGATTCATGTCAAAACAGAAATAAACTAGGGCAGCATGCTTTGGCAGTTCTGTTTTGCCTGAACTGGACTATTTGAAATTGAAATGGGCCCCTCCTGCTTTGGCCATGGAAGGGAGAAAACACATTGAAGAATCTTCTGATTAAACACAAATCTCTACCAGGATAAGGGTTTAAAGGAAGGTCTCTACATAGTAAATTTAATTCATAGGGCATTGAAAGAAGAGTTAGGCTGAAAATCCCAGGACTGAGAGAACAGGACTATGGGTACATGCTCAGGGATGCAGTGCTTCAGTCATGATTTTCCCAGTTCCTGTTGCCAAAATCTGCACTAGCTGGCAACTCATTTCAACCAGAAGACTGCAAGTTGAGCACCTGTGTTACCTGGGAGGAGCTGTGTCTTGACATCAGGGATCCCACCTGCAGGAACAGCCTCTCCCCTCCTTTGCCACGGCCCAGTGGCCACCACTGGGAGCCCTGGGCTTTGGAGCTGGGGGGCTGTGTGCCATTTGGCAATGCAAGCAACAATAGCCAGACCAACTTAAACTCTAATCTCCCCTTTTAAACTGGCAGCTTAATGTATTAAGGATACCAAGAGACAAAAAACAATAGGCTCTGGAGGTTGTGCAACTGAAATCCACTTACAGGGCTTTTCAGAGGCTAAGGCCTCACACTCATTCCTGAATGTGAAGGGGCCTGGCAGTCAACACAGAAAAGGACAATAGATGAAGAGAAGTTGTTCCTCAAGCTTCCAAGTCACATGGAAGCAGGCTGATTGTGATTTTGATATAATTATCAGCTGATTCTGCTGCTAAAGAGACATAAGAAACAAAGGCAAGGAGAGGAACACAGGAATAGCCAAGCCTAGCTCCCAGAGAAAGGCCAGCTGCAAATGACCATTGCAAGGGGAAAACTTTGCTATTTAGGTAAGACCCAGGGAATCCATTTCTCCCCAAAAGATGTCCAGTTCTATCTAAACTGATGTCTTTATTCATTCTTAAATCCCCAAGAATAATCCATCAGCAACACCAATTCCAGCTTACCCATGAAATCCTATTTGGAATTTGGTGATCAGCACGTCAAGAGAACCGGGGATGTCAAGTCTCGCTGCAGAGCAAAGGAATAATACATTAATTAGGTTCTCTTCCAGTTGTTCAAACTTTACATTGCAAATACATTAAAATGTTCCATCAGTTTTGCTTCTTTCTATTCAATTACTAACATCTGGTTACAGCTCCTGAGGAAAAAATAAATATTGGCTCTGTACGAGTCGTGAACAGAACAGGGATAACAAAAATACCTTCTTTGTGCACAAGAGCTTTTATACTTTGCCATCAAGAGTTCAGAGGAGAGCCATTAGCTCAAGCTTTAGTACCAAGTGTGGTTTCAGGTTTTAACCAGTGAGTACATTTATTGAGGTTAAGGGATGAAATCTC
Organism: Aegithalos caudatus; assembly: GCA_013389925.1. Classification (NCBI taxonomy): domain Eukaryota; kingdom Metazoa; phylum Chordata; class Aves; order Passeriformes; family Aegithalidae; genus Aegithalos; species Aegithalos caudatus. The sequence goes on along the minus strand of WEIU01023612.1, from coordinate 653,606 downwards.
ATTTGAATTGTCTCAGATGAATGGAATGAATTTAACTTCTCTGGTTATTGGACATCTCTGTGATATTGATATAATAGTGATACTTTTTAGTAGTCTCCTAGGACAATACAAGTGCGTGGGTTAATGGAAGTAAGAATAGGTTTTTTGAGAGTTATGGAATAGATGGTCTCTTGTGAGAGCTCCCAGTGCTTGGTACTTGTGTTGGCCTTTAGGCCATTTTTGTGGAGGTTGGTGAGGAAGAGTGTGCTGAGGCTCCAAGTCTCACATGCCATTGCAGGAATTTGGAAGATCCTCCCAGGAGGTAGAAACCTTCATCAGCCAAGACTCTTAGAGGAAAACTTTGCTGTTTCAGTGAAACCCATGGAATCTCGTACACCTTTATTCACTCTCCAAGTATAATCCATCAGCAACACCAGCTGCAGCTTATCCATGAAATCCTATTTGGAATTCAGTGAGCAGGCCAGGGAACCAATGCATGGTGCTGGAAGGAGAAGGCTGAAGGAGGGGTGTTGCTATTCCCTGGAGCAGGGAAGTGGTGAAGGTCACTTTAATAGGAGCAGTGGGACAGTTGATTTGGGGGTTTTATTTTTCACCTAGTTGGCTCTAACCAGATGTTAGAATTATTGAGTTAGAAGAAGTTAAATTGCTGGAATATTTCAGCCTAGAAGAAGAATAATTCCTTTTAGAAGAATTCTAAATACAAATGTAGTTTAATGAGCCCGTGGAACGTAAGCATTTCCATTTTGTGTACCCTGCTAATAATGTTATTTTCTTTACAGGACTGTAGTCTGTTCTACTCCAAATGTTTCTCCCTCCCCTGTGTGAAGGAAAACCTAAAGGCTTTTCCTTTGGGAATACAAGCATTCATGGATAAAAGGAAGCCCCAGCAGAAATCCTGCAAAAAACGGATACAAAGCATAAATCTCAAAGGACCGAGAGAGACATTTCTTTGGCTGGGGTTTCTCCTCTCTCTGCTTGGAGACTATCATGTTGCTCCTTTTAAAGAAGTGACCTTCATCAGCTCACTACTACTGGAGAGAGCAGCACATTTCCTTGCCCTTGGCTGGGGTTCAGACATCCCCGTGCAGCGCCGGCCGCGCCAGGAGAGGCTCCGAGGTGCTGAGGAGCCACCAAGGAGGGCAGACCAGCCTGCTGTCACCATGTGAAATGCTTGCAGCAAGAAACCAAACTGCACAGAGCATGGGAACCATGTCCAGATTTTACATTTGATATTTTAGTGCTTTGTGTTGTTCTTGACACTCCTACAGCGCCATGAAATTCCGAAATAGATTGGTCTGGCTTAAACCAGGATATACCCAAGAAAATCAATGTACACCAGTTGTTAATCTGGCAGTGCTGTCTTGGTAAGATCACAATAGGCAGGTAATTTAAAGCTTTATTTTAAAGTCTAAAATAAAAGTGCATTGAGAAAATGTCATACATATAATACCTAAATTTTTCAATATTATAATCTTAATGCCATCATAGCATTGAGACTTGAGACTCTGAATGTTGGTGCTTCTGCAATCAATAAAAGTATTTACAAATCCCTTGCACCTGCAGTCACTTTTCACTTGACCTTCCAGTCCATGTCAGCACAGCAACTGGAGAGGACCCTGCATACATTTGGTTTATGCTTTACAGTAAAGGTGACTTCCTTTTCACTTTCAAAGCAATTAATCTGGAAATAGAAAAGTTCCATTAACACAAGCAATTATTTCATGAACCAGACAAATAAACTGCAGCTGTAATAGGGATGTCAGAAACAGAGTTTCAGGCAAAAAAAAGGTAAAAAAGTTCTCATGGAAACAGCAGTTTATGTAGCTCAAAAATTGGCTTCTTCAGTTATCTGTTTTGACTGTGTTAAGATTTAGGTGGTTTTTTTGTAAAACCAGAGTCATGTGCCTTAAGTATACCTCTATAATATTCCCTAATCACAAAATCAGCTTTTTTTACTCAAGTTCTTGTTGGTCATTGCTTCAGAACCTGTTAGTGCCTTGGTTAACATCTCTTTTTTCCAGCTCTTCCATCCACATAATTTGTAATAGGACAATATCAAAAATAGATCATTTTAGTAGAATGAACATGCGTCTGTTAAAAGAAATCAGCATTACTTCAATGAGTTGTTTAGGGCATTTAAGTATCCTAAAACTTTTCTTTTTTCTGAACTTAGTGAATTGGTGCCTTCTGTTCAGGACTGGAATTTCTTGCAGTGACTGGAGGAGCAATAATGGACCTATGAGTAGCCTTTTCAAGCCCTAAGTGCTTTAATAAGCAAAATATATGTATGTCTCTAATTGTGGAAAAAAGGATCCATGTTAGGAGGCAACATTTCAGATTCATTTTTGCAGTGACAAAAGACTACACTTTCAGGGAAAGTGATACTAAACTTATATAAGATGGGTGGTGTTATATTTTAGTTTCATGTTAGGAACACTGTTTAAAAGCTGTGCTGTGTCTGTATCTGTTCTGTATAAACACCAGAGGCATGTCCTGTGCTAAACCCACAACTGAAGAGAGCACTTTCCCACCTTGGAATTGTAGTTTTATAATTAAGCTGCCAAAGCAACATGGTTATGTGAGATCACAGGATATGTTTTATACCAGCAAACATACCTTGAAATATTTTATTTCCTGGATTTCCCATTGTTCACGACGGATTGTAGTCTTAAAAGCAAATTTTAAAAGCCTGCCTAGTGCAGTTCCCATGTCAGTGAGAATGGGATCTCATCTCTCTGACCTGTTTTCCATCCTCTTCAGCTTCCTCTGTGCCCTTTTAAGACAAATGCAGTTATCTCATTTATTCACAACCATTTTCTTTGATAATGGTATGACTGAGGAGTCACTTAAAGCCCTCAGAAATTGCCATGCCTATAAGTACTTGTTATATTGAACTGGAGGGGGAAAAGACACATTATTAAAAGGGAGCAGAACCTCAGAGCAGAAGTACAGAATATTTAATTTGGCTCAGTTCAGTTCAGTTATTTATTGTACATCAGGAAAAACCAAGTCAGGGCTGCCTGTGCTTCACAGTTACCTGGCTGTGAAGAGCTGGTGGGTGCAGAAAAGCCAGCAGGTACCACAGAGGGACAGCAGCTGTGTTCTGGCATCTCTGGTCTATGCTTTAGGGAAAGGAGACAGCCCCACTTGCCCACTTGGTGTTTCCTGGAATGACAGTGGATTATTATCTGTGCCCAACTGTTAGAACTTATGTATTCCACATTCTTGTATTCCCAATGCACGTGAGCATTATGGTCTCAATATCATCATATTTTGGTTTATATGTGATTTCACAGCCTGAATGATAGCATGCCCAACCTCTCCTGCTCTTCATGGAGGCACAGCATTTACAGGTTGTTTTCATTGGGGTCTCCAGGTACTTTCTGCTGCTCAGCATCAGGTCTTCCATGCTCCTGAGCACAGCTGATGGAGAAACCAGGGTCTTTTTCCTCTGCTGTAATTTTTCACTTCAGCACTTTTACCAGCTTAAAAAATCCCCAGGTTCTGGAAGGAAAACAACTACCTGTGACATATTTCCCAACTGATTTAATTGAAGATGTGCTCATTGAATTAGTCAGTGCTGCACTTCACACAGAAGTGCACTTGTTACTTGTTGAATTCCATGGATGCCTCAAAGCCATACGACCCACGAGAATATAAAAGATCACAGCTGGATGGTGGGTCAGCACCAAACTTAGGTAATATATATATAGATAAATGTATATGCAATGTCTCTGAGTATGTGACACCCCCACTCCTGCTTCAAAAGGTGTCTAAGAGTACACAGGGAAGCATCAGTACTTTAAGGTGTTTCAAATATGCTGCCTTTTAAATGTCACCTTGCCATGAGTTCCTTTCCTGGAGATAAAAGATCAGCACAAGTCATTAAATTAACTTTTAAAAATATTTTATTTTTTTAAAACCATTAAGGCAAAACCGTGTTTCAAATTAAGTTGGTTTACATTCAATCTGAAAGGATTAAAGCACATAGGTTCCTATCAGTCTCTATACAAACACTGTGAATTCAACCTCTTATTTTTAAAGAAGGCAGAAACAAATCAGAATGTAAAAAAGAAAATAAAATGTTTAGTTCAAGTTTTTTCATCCTAGATCAGTAGGCTGGTAACATTTGAGAATGCATCATTGTATGTAGCTAGATGTGACTTTAACATTCACAAGTGCAAGATACGTTGTCTTTCCTAAAAATCCCTGCGAGACCAGGGCATCCATTCGTCCTTGGAAGTGTCATTTGCAGTGTTCTAACAGAAAGGAATTTGGGAACTTGGCTTGAATTAGTGGTTTTTACTGAGAAGCAAGCATTCCATGAGAATTAGGTTTGACTACTCCTTGCAAAAAATGTCTGCTCGTTCTACATTCTGTATTTATGGCAGTAAAATGTACCTAAAACCTCCTAAAAACAGGTGACTGGAAACAATAAGCAGTTTTGTTTTCTCTTTAATATTGACATCTTGACGTAATGAAACACTTTTAGCTCTCTTAAATAGGGTTTGGCAACATTAACAACACTGTGCTTTATTTTGTGTCCTACCAGATAATAGACCATTTAAGACGTGATGGAGGGCTTCAACATCCCGGGGCACTTAAGCTGCGTTGCTGCATTCCTGGAGAAAATCCTGAGCAACTCTTTGTAAGAGCTGTGGAACAGCAGGAGCTGCACAGGAGGCAGCTCCGCCGAGAAGCTGCTAAACCAGGCTTTGTCAAACCACTCTGGAGCACATCAGTAGCATGGATTGGTTAGGTTCGTTATTATGAAGAAATAATGAACCACGCGCGTTCCTCCTCTGCCAAGGCACGGTGATTCCATGGAGAGAGCTGCTGTGTGTGGGGGTGAGCCTGTGAGCCCCTGGATGGGCCGGGGCGGGCAGGGTGGGCTGTGTGCCGTGAGTCACCCGCAGGAGGGGCGGTGAGCGCTCCCAGCTCCGCGGCACATCCCACACCCGGAGCACAACACAGGACCGACGGCATTTCAGGGGCTCAGGGCTTCCCCATCCTGCCCATCCTTTTTCTTTCAAGTGGAAAGAATGCCACGAAACTCCTGGCAGTGAGAGTAAGGCTGGGGTCTTTACCAGGACAGGGATTACCTGCATATCCAACCTGAGAAAATACACCAAAATACCACTACTTCAGAAGTGAAACTACTTCCAGTACCTCCTGCTTGATCTTGCAGTCCTTACTGAAGGTCCAGCCTGTAATCAGATCAGTCTCTTGTGCATGCTGCCTATCCCCTGGCAGAGGCAGCTCATCTGAAATTGAGGGCCTTGCAACAGGAATTCTGTTTCGACACATCCACAGCAATGGAATCTGACAAGATTGACTGACGCAATAAAGGAGCTCATGAAAAAAAACCACAACAAAACCCAGCTTCAGAAGCAGAAAAAAGATTTTAAAAACCTGTGAGCACGATAGAAAAAAGGAGGAAACAGCCTTCCTTAGGGTGGGCTCAGTTACAGGTGGCTTTGTGTCATGTGAAGTGGCAGTGTGAAGGAAGTGGGTGCAGGTTAGCAGAGCTTCTGCAAACATGACAAACAAAACTCAGGAGACAACATACCTGTGTGGTGACACTGATGAAGAGAAAATGCCAAGGTGCAGCAATTTGAGGAGATAAGATGTTCTATGTTAAAAATGAAAAGCAGTAAGTACAAATGATAGCTCGAACATTTGTAATAGATTGTGCTTGTGGTAGCTACTGTGTTTGCTGATTCACACAGCAAAACAAAAGGTAGGTACCTTTGAAAGCTACCTTTGTGCCTGTATCAGATTTCCTTAGCAGGATGCTGTAGGCACAGACTGCCACACCTGCATGCACCAGACACAGAATCCCTATGAGCAGACTCTGAATTCTATTTAAAATCCCACAGGAACCCTCCCGTAGGGAAGCCAATAATGCCATTTCAACATTTTGTTTTGTGCTGCCAAATCAGGTTTGAAATACATCTATAAAAGCAGCAGGTCACCCTCAGGGCAGGTGGCAGGGAATAATCCTGAGTACATGTTGTTATTCCCAGTGAGCCACAAGTCAGTTCCTCAGAAAACACCAGCACTGCTCCACTAACCAAATGAAGCTTCTTTTTAGCTCTTTTCAAAGGAAAATGAGCTACTATGCTGCAAAACAAAGATGAACTCAGTTCTACATTATTTTTCCTATTGGTGAACTTGAGTTAGAAACTCAATTTTGGGATTGCAGTTATTCCTCAACTAGACTTGCTTTTATTAAAATTAAATAAAAGGAAGTCTGTGTTCTATGTGAAAATATATTTTAAAGTTTTGTTATAATCATCAACACCAAACACTGGCAATTTTGAAGAATTTGTGCTAGTTCTTCACAAATGATACAGCAATAAAGACCAGACAGGAATAAATAGCAATTTGTCTTTGACATCAGCCCCTTCATCCTTAGCCCATAAAAGTAAATACTTCCTCACTGTACAAGGGGTTCACAAGATAAAGCAAGTAACAAATATTTAAATTAAATAATTTACACATTTTCTTTAAGCACCTCTGTAATTAATTTAGTGAAAGTTTATACCTTGCAATTATAATCTTGTATTTTATAAATTGAAACATGAAGAAATGGTATTACATTAAATTAAAAAAATCCCACAACAAATAACAATATCAATAATCTTAGATCAAACCCACATATAATTTAAATCTCCAGTAAAAGAAGGATAATAAAGCTGATTAAACCTAAATACAAACATTATATGCAACTGATTATCAGGAAAGCACTTGGGACATAAGCAAGCACAGCTACCACTCTCCACCTTATATTCCAACATTTCCTAAAGGATGAGGGTTTCTGAGAGGGACCATTATTTGTAAGACCTTATGCTTCAACAGTACCACGACAGCTGCAAATGCATTTGTCAGATGCAGTTGCAGATTTTCAGCTAAGTCACAGGGAGCTTTTCAGGAGAGACCGAAACTGTTCCTCAGCAGCCACAGCAGGATATCCCCCAGCTGCTCTGCCTCAGATGGGGCCTGAGTTTGTCCAGGCTTTCCATCAGAAAAAAGGAGGAAATTCAAACTCGATCGTATGTGACCCAGCTCTCGTGATGAATAAATCTCCCCAAGTTTGAATAAACAAACAAATGTTTAGATGCTTATTATAAGCTCTTTGATGTGCAGCCTTGTGCCAGCTCTCTCATGAGAACAGGCTTAGTGCAACTGCTGGTATTTCTGAGATCTGCACGGGGCAGGAATAATGCACAACTCTTCTCTCTGGCAGCACTGGAGCAGCTGCTGGAACCAAAGCACAAAGGCACGTGGAAATGGCAATTCATACAAAATACAGTTTCTTTAAATGTGACAGAAGATGCAGTTCCTGTAAGTGGAAACTTTCCTATCAGGTGTCAGCTTGTGTTTAAAGCAAAAGTGGGATCAGAAAATTTGAAAGGTACAAAGTAACTAACCTTTTTAAAACAGCAGCTTTAAAGGAAATATTTAAGAATGAACATCAGATTTCTCTAATACTTGGCACAGAACCTTCCTTTTCTTCCTTCCTCCCTTCCTCTCTGACAAATAATACCTAGGGCACCAGAATAAATAAGTAAATAAATATTCCCTCCCCCCAGACAATGCTCAAAAATGAATAATCTGTAGGTTTGCTGAAAACTTTAGTAAGTCATCTCATTGTTTCCCAGGATATTTCTCCATCCATCTGCTGTCTCTTGCCTGAAGCTGTTTGTGGGGCCTGACTGCTAACCAGAGTTCTTCCATGCAATGACAGTAAAATGAGTTATGTTGGCAGAGTCAGATCCAAACTGTACCTGATGAGCCAGTAAATCTTTAATGCCATTTTAGTCCTAAAATCTGATCACTTTACTTCCCTCCACAGATGGGGTATTTTAAAGTATTAGTTTATCTGCACAGAGGAGAGACGCTGAAGTAATAGATCAGAAATAGATCTGAGACTAGTTTGGATTCCAAATTTGAAAAAAAAAAATGGACATAAACGGAGTAATTTTAAAATCTCCTTGGCCAAAAAACTGCTGTAGACACCTCCTGAAGGAGCAGATCTAATTCCTTAAAAGTGTAATGTAGAAATGAGAAGTTCTTTTGCCCATTAACTCAGCAATTGTCTGCCCTGTGCCACTCTTTGAAGTGTCTGTGGGAATGTGCACAGGGCAGCAGTGTGGGCAGTGGAATCCATCCAGAATTTTAGGCTGTGTTAACATCTTGTTCATATTTCTGGAATTCTCAAAAAAATGTGTTCTCTTTCTTTTTTTCCCCCTCTTGTTAAGGGTCTGCAATTTAATTTAAAACAGAAATCAAACTTTTAATGTCCAAGGAAGTAGTCAAAAATTTCTTGCTGGTTTTCAAGTAACAAAAATTATGCACTTTTCTCATCTTCTTAATAACAGGACCTTGTTACAAGCAGCTGCTAAAACAGCTAAATGTTATGTCTTTCACTGAGTTACTCTATTTGCAATCTTTATAGCTTTGCTGAGAATTTAAATATTTATTATTAATTTTCCATGTTTTTAGGTGTTACTAAAGTGCCTTAGCCACTTTTAAGAACAAGAGCTGGAAAAATAGTTATGCACACTGACTGTGGCTGATTTTCCTGGGAACCCACACTACACCTAGACTATGGAACACAATCTTGAAATTTGCCCTTTGCAAAAATCTGAACTTTGGGGGAAAAAAATTCAAGTTATAATTTATTTTTTTAGAAGATAAACTAACAGTTGGCTCCTACATTTTCAGAACACCATCCCAGAATGGCTGATATTTTGACAACTTTTTGAGTCAGCAATATTGCAGATCAATTATCCCCGTGCCCTAAACCCCACAGCTTCTCAGTGAAACAGGGTTGGCTGGGAGAATAAAGTAGCAGCATTCCTAAAATCCTCTCTTTGTTTCTGAGGGCACACTCTGTGCTGCTCTGGGACACAAAAGGCAGCCCATTTCTCATCTGAGAGTTCCTGGCAAGACCAACATTCCTCTCTCAGTGTTTGAGGCCTGTTCTTCCTGCTGGCAACAGGGAAGGGGAGGAAGTTTTGTTTTATATATTTTTTTATTTTGTTATATATAACTGCGCATGCAGTTACTGGTTCTATCCTGCCCTAGATGCTCACGAAATTTGAGGCCCGTTTTTCAGTATTTTGCACTAAATATATCTATATTTATCAATAACTCCTGCCACAATCATTGCCCAGATAAACTCCAAGTTGCCTTTAAAGGTGTAATTTTTCCAGTGTCCAGCTGTGCCTGTGGGCCTGGACAGAAACAAGCATTGCCACTGAAATAGGAATGACACTGTGATGTTCTCAGTCCTTGCAGTGAAGATTCTGGTGTTTTCAAATGTGCTACAATAAAACAAGTACAAAATGTCCTTCTGTGCCTCTGAAAGATTAAGTGTACTGAAAATGCTGGGATTGCTCCTGAGACCTCGCTGTTGTGAAACAGAAAGTAAAATTAGGAGGTAATAATGTGAAGTTACCATATCAAAGAAATGAAAGAGAAACAGCAGAGGGCTTTGCATGCAGCTGGCATTTCTGGGCAGCTCTCTGAGAAAAGAGTGGCAAAGTCAGAAAGCCCTCATGGCTTATTTTGCACCAGGAGTACAGCAACTGCTGTTGTAAAAATCACTTTCCTCCAAGGAACACAATGAACTTACTCTCAGCTGTGCTGCCTTTCACACCATGACACAGTCTGACACCTACAAACACTGTTCTTGGTGTTGCTGTCACCTTACCCACAGGAACAAAATCTGGTGAAAACAAGGACCAAATACTTCTATCACTGAGGCCAAAGAAGGAATAGAAATATATCCAAGTGAGTAAGAAATGAAGCAGTGTACTCATCAAAAAAGTAAACAGGTGCAAACAGCTTCACTGCCAAGACACTCAAAGGAAGCTGGTGCCTTTCCTATCCAGTCATTCCTTTGGAGTCAGCTATAACTGCAGTAGAGTGCAGTATCACTGCTGGAAAATTAATTTTTTTTTTTTCCTTGGGGCAGGACCAGATTTTTCAGTCTCTCCAAACCTGTTGCTCATTCAAAATAGTATTTTTATGTCAAAACTGCATCCTGAGCTATTACAAGTTCTAAAAAAAAAAAAAATACAGGGTGAATGATTTATTTTTCATCCATGATATTTTCACATTTCCTTAAAAGACTTTTGAAACAAAAAGGTCCCATCAGTTTATCGTGTTTACTCTTCAAGACACACCTGTTGGAGCATCTCTGCTGCATTTTAGATAAATCTTTGGATTTTGTTTAGTTTCATAAGAGAACCACCTTTTAAACATACTAACCCTAAGGATGCCAAGGTAACACTAGATGAAGCTGTACATCATTTCATGGAATTAAAGCAGCAATGGATCAAAGATCTCTCCAAATTTTTAGAAGTGTATGGACAGTAATATCCAGCCATGTGCTACACCTAGACTGAATGCTTTAAGAAAAAGTGTTAGCTGGTTCTCAGTAATTACCATTAGGCAAAAGTGCATTGTCTTTCTGATTGTGCAGATACCTGGAAGGAAGGTGCTGAATTTGTTACATTAATACTAAAATGAATAAGCCAAGAGGAAATACAATTTTGTTCATTTCTGTTACTTAACATTCTGATTTATTATACAAATATGTATTCCTTACCAATCTTCAAATTTCCAAATAAAAGAACCATTGTAAGACACTTCATTGAGCACTCTGACCAGTATTTTTCTGCAGCACTTTTTCAAGAGAAGACAAAAGATCCCAAACCAAAAGAAGTGTAACACTCCAGTTCCCCAGTTTTGGATTTTTCCTGCTCTGGGCTGAGTGAACAGCACGTAACTGTACAAGTAGTTTTGCTCCCATCTGTATTTCTCTGTCTTTAAATATCGTGGAAAAAAAAAATTAAAAATCCTTAATACATATCCCTGTAGATTTCCTGTAGTAAAGGGTGTAAATGTGCATCAGATTCAGTCTTCTTGATTATCTGAACAAGCTGAGCATGCTCTGTGACCAGCTGTCGGAGGTCAGCCATTTTTTGGAGAAGTTTTGGGAAGAGGAAGGTGTCGTCAGGATGGTTGTTTTGCAAGTGAAGTTTCAGTACATGCACAATGCTCTCCTGCATTTTTTCAATGTGTCCTACATTTACAAGACCGGGACGATCTGTTCTCAAAACAAGCAAAAGAATACATGTCATAATTTTATAACGATTCCCCAAAGTTTAGTTAGTGGTAGATCTGAATCTTCCAGAGGATAGAAGCTTTTCCATTAAAATTTTTAATTCATGAGAGGGAACTATTAAAATTTATTACCTTAGAGAGCAAATAGGCAATGCTTACCTCCACAGCAAATAATGGCGGCAACAAAAAGGGATATATCGCTATCATCCAAATCCAGTGCATTGAATTTCATTGCAAAATCAAATTTTGGCTCCATGATATCACAGAATGGCTTTCTCAGGCTTTTCAGGAACTCCCGGGTTATAAATCCGTTCCCGTAGGCCACCAGCATGCCGTCCTTGTTCATGACAGAGGCCAGCATGGCAAAAATGGCTTCGTACACCCCGTACTTGAGCAGCGTCACCTGATCGTTGAGGTCCAGGCTGGAGAAGCCAGGGATGGATTTGGCGAATTCCGTCAGTTCCGTGACAGTCTCCACAGACGTGCACTGGCAGCAGTGGAAGATCCGAACTTCTGCCTCCTTGTTCTGAATCCCGTTGGCCACCAGTTTGGCCACCAGGGTCTTCTCTGCCATACATAAGGTGTCCATATCGTGTATAACAAAAGGCTACAGAGAGAAAAAAAACACAAGTTCAGTCACTAAATAATGGTTATTAATTGTTTTTTTCCTAAAGAATATGAATTTTGATAAACTTTAACTTCCTTGCTAAACAGTCCTCAATTATCAATAAACCTTGAGTTCTTTTATAATTCTCATCAAGCCTCAACTATCAATAAACCTTGAGTTCTTTTATAATTCTCATCAGCCCTCAACTATCAATAAACCCTGAGTTCTTTTATAATTCTCATCAAGCCTCAACTATCAATAAACCCTGAGTTCTTTTATAATTCTCATCAAGCCTCAACTGTCAATAAACCCTGAGTTCTTTTATAATTCTCATCAAGACAAACAGTGTATGACAAACTGCAATACCTAACGAGTCTGCCCTGCAAACAGCAATGCAAATAGTCAAATGTAAAGATGCGTGGCATATCTTTAATTGAGTTTTATCTAACAGTCACAGCAAAGCTCCAGCAATCCTGTGCTTGGTATGCACATATCCATCTCAGAGCCAGTCCCAGAGGGTTCACAAAAGACTTGTATTACCTTCTCCAGAAGTCCAGGTTATTCTGCCTATATTCCTATTGATTCCTACACTAACTACATCTGATGCACATCATGATGCTTTCCTGAAGTACCCTAGGGGGAATACAGACAGTCATTTCAATACATAGGGCAGCATATTTGCATAAGAATGTGAACCCTGCACTACTCTGGTGTTTTATTATCAGATTTTCATAGACAATGTCCCAGTTGTCCCAACTTTCTAGCTGCAGTTGGTGCTGAGTCATCTCTGAACAGAGAATCTCAATAGAATGCCAAACACAAAATTCGGTCTTTTCTATATCCCCTTTCTTTCAAAAGGTACATGCTTTACAAACAGATGAGCCACTCTCTTAAAATATGGCAAAAGAACCCATGATATTTCAATCAAAGTTTCTTACAAGCAATCAGAACTCAAAAATATTTTTATACATATCTGCAGGGCAACAAACAAAGTACAATCCACTAAAGAAAAAGAAAACCCCAGTGCTTCCCAGCCTAGCAAAGTCACAGCTACTGACCTTGAACAGAAATTTTGTTCCATACACACCAAGCACCTTCCCTGTGCTGTTTTGCTCATTTCAAATTAAATAGCACGAGGAACACATAGTGTTCTGTCAGGAACTCATAGGATTCACTTGTTTCATTCAGAAACTGTCCAACAGATCAGGTTCCCATGGTTGTCCATTTTTAAATGTTTATGGCTACTGCACATTCCATCTCACTCCAGCACAGTTACACAGAGCAAAACTTTCCATGGGAAGGTGGATATGAGTGGAAAGTGGTAAAGCAAGAAACACAGCACATCTCTAAACCTTCAACAGATGTTCACTATCTTATATTAAAAAAAAACAAAACTAGTATCATTTCAGTACACAGAAAAGAGGTATGGCTAAGGAGTTGGGAGCTAAATTAAAAAATGACACCATGTCACCATGAAAAATGCTTATTCATTCTGAAATGAATTGTAGTTGTGCCAGAAATAGGACTAAATCAGGATTAAATCAGATTGAATTAGCTGAAATCATCTGTTAATGCACCGTTCTGAAACAGGTGGGTTGCAAATTACAAACAAAACCCCCCCTTCTTTTAAAATCCGTTTTTCTGCGGAAAAGTCAAAAGAAAATGAAAATGTTTGTTTCCTTAGGAAATGCTGAAATAGCCTAAAACCCCTTTGCTCTTCCCTGCATATGGAAAGAATTGGAAGCAGCCTGTTTGTAACACCCTAGGGCTGATCCTTCATTAATTTTTATGTGCAAATTCACCCGGGCACGCTCGTGCTGGTCACTGCTGGCTGTCAGTCCCGGGGCTGTGGCCACACACATCCAAGCACAAGAGCTGGGATTAAGTGCTCTAGGATCCATCCCTGCACGTGTGACACACCTTGTGGCTTATGGTTCTGACACAGGGTAACAAGCAGAAAATTGATTTTCTGCAGAAGCCCACTCAGTGAGGAGCTAAAGGTGGTTTTTATTCACTGTAGGCTCACGTCAGCGTGCACCCCTAAAATGTTTAAGCCTGTGCCTTATTTTACACACCTCTTTAGTGCAATGAAAAGGACTGGGATAATTGATGTGTCTCTCTTCTAATGCAGAAAGCTGTAGGCTTGGCTAGACTAGACTATTACCTGCCAAATTCCATAATGCAGAAGGCATTTTGCTTACAATTTTGGTAACGCTCATCCCCACACTGACATGGTTTTCATTATGGCATATGTAAAGTTTCTTCCCTGCAAATTTTTACTGAAACTGAAGTTGCTGATAAAATAAGATACTTATCTTCTACATAAAAGTAACAAAATTCACAGCAGAGCTTAAATAAATATGCATGAAGTGAAAGAAGCAAGTCTTTACATCAATTATACTCTCCCATGTGCTACCAAACAAAAAGCAGTTTATCAAATTGGGTAGACCTTGGCTAAATTACCCTGAAAGAAAAATAACTTCTACAGCACATGTGTCTTCACAACCTTGCTTGCTTCTGCCTTTCAAAGGAACCATACAGAAAAGACCAGGAAGGCTGGGTGAGGAAATGGCCAGCACTGTAAACAAAAAATTACAAACTCAAGTTTTCTTTTTCCTCCTGCTATAAATATTATTCTGATTAAACCAAAAGCCATGCACCTTGCAAGCTAATAGTATTTATCCTGGTATTTGTGACAGAAAAACATTTTTGTTTCACTGTCATAAGAGGAAAATAATTTTGACTCATTCTCCCCATATCAAGAGGTATTCACATTCAGGTTTCACTTCACTTTTGATTAAGAACAATAATTTAGGGTTATGAGTTTTTCACTTACAAGGTAATAACCTGGTTTTCCTAAAGCTCCTTACTATTCTGATAGTGGTTAAAAGCCACCATATTTACTACAGATGTTGACTTTGAATATTATCTGTTTTACCATTATATTTACTTTCTAAAATATTTGCTAAAGAGTCTACCAAATTATTACAATCACCCTATGGGCCTATAAGTTTTATTTTAAAGTAACAGAAAAAGTACTTACCGGATTGTTATTGGTTTTCCCTGCAAGGATGATTCTGGCTTTAACCTTGTTCATATTGAAGTTTTTCAGGTAGGCATCGTGAATTCTTTTGGCAAGTGATTTAAGATCTGCCATTTCTGAATCTTCCACACAATTTTCACCTGTTAGAATTTCTGCTTTGAGCTTGGCCTTCTCAGACCTCGGCATTCGTCCAAAACGTATTGCTGATGGGAAGACATAATTGTAAAACAAACACAAATTATACAAGAACTTAAGCCTTTTACCCTTGCTGATTAGAGCAGTAAGATTTTTCTGTCTAGAAAAACTGAGCTAGAGGTGAAGCAATCGCCCCCTTCCCAACAGAGTCAGTGACTAATATGCTAAACTGGAGGAAATCAGGTGTTTCAGAACACAGAGTGCTAGCAGCAGTGAGCTAGAACATATTGCTTTTCCCTTCTCCATCATCATAATATACTTGTATTTTGTTTTCTCCTTGCTGAGTTCTACAGCTCCTATGTGAAACTCAAAGTCCACCTTGGGAACTTTAAAACACTGAGTAAACTCATGACAGGAGCTTGGCAGAGAGCACACACACGAGAGCTGCAACAGAGTCAGGCCTGAATCCCAGTGCTGGCTCAGAACCTGCAGGGACACCCAGTTCCTTATCCAACACATCTGTACTGCCAGGGGGAACCCCAGCCCAGAGACCTGCATTTACAGCTCAAAGGCTCTGGGCAGCAAAATCTCCTCTACCCCCAGAACTCCATACTGCTTTCTGAACAGACTAGCCCTTCAAGACTGGAGAGGAGAACAGATACCCCATCTAGTCACTGGGACATTCTTCTGGGACACAGGAGATGCAAGTCTGAAACACCTCTGGGTATGGAGGTCTCCCAGTTTTTGGGCAAGTGGTCTTGCCATTCGAGGGCACATCCACATCTTTCTTTAGTTTCAGTTTCAAGCTCAGCCAGCCCCATTTGGGAGGTGTGCAAGGGATTGAGATGGCTCATACAGAGAGCTGCTTGTACTGATTTGAGGACAGGACCTCACTGCCTACACTGAGCTATTCAAGGCATGAACACCAGCAGCCCTTCAACATGCCCAGGGGGTCTTCTCATGACACAAGGAGGCAACTCTAGGCATGATCTGAAATACAGAGTAGACTTCAATGGAAATCCAACAAGGAAAGCCTGTTGGGAATCTGGCTTAGGTGCTTCCTCCCCCTTAAGGGTGGGTGATCACACCAACATGTCGAAAAAGTGGAAGAATACCTGCTCTAAACTAAAACTTACAGTTTTAAGATCATGGGCTTAAATTTAGTTGTAGTGCTCTTCCTGAGAAGTATTACCAGCAAGTTATCCCTTTTCCCTGCTGCCTCCCACATGTTTGCTGCAATGAAACTGTGGCTGTTCCCTTCAACTGGAGCACAGGTGGCCACAGTGTTTTAGTAGGATGAAACAGCTTCTTCAGTTCCTGCCAACCAGCAGGGCTCCTTGCTCAGCTCCCAACCTGAGATGTCACTTTGTTGTCCAGCACACTTTTTGAGGATGGCTCTCCCCAGCCTTGCAGAGACTACCAACCCTCTCCCAATGGACCTCAGTCTCAGTCATGGCTCACCACAGGAGAGCCAGGCTTCTGCAGAACCAGAAAGTCAACTCTCACAATGCCTCCTGCTGGGACTCTAGACTACAATGTCACAAGCAGCTTCCCCAGCCCTGTTCCCACCCCACCTATCCCATCTGCATAGCTTCCTCAGGAAATTTGCCTCCTGACCCACAGCTTTTCACCTAGCCCAGCATTTTTACCTCCTTTCACACTGCACCTGCCCCCAAGTTCAGCCTGGACAGTATCAGAGCCAAGCAAGGAAAGCAAACTACTGTCATCTGGCCAAGTGAGATGTGCTTTCTCATGGCTTGGCCTCTCCCTCTTCACCCATGTTGCTCAGCAAGCTACATCCTGCACAGAGAACTGCCTTGTGGGCTGGAATTGGTCTGTAAGCCACAAGCTTGCCACCCTTATCTTAAATCACTAGCACACACAACTACATAACTTTTAAACTGGGTATATAAATGCTCTGAATTTTTACCATTCTGTTTAACAAATAACCTACCAGATTCTTGTTGCACAGTCAGCACAGACTTTTGCCCTCCCTCCCCACTTTCTGGACCATCTGCCCAAGAGCTGTGGCACTGTAACCTGAAAAATAATGAAGGCTGCTTTCCTACAGATTTCTAACCTACGTCACTCCCCCTCACAATGAAAGCAGTTGTTCTCTTCCTACTCTTCTACAAAACCCTCGGTCAGAATTCTTCCAGTGTTGAAATTTGTTTCAATGGGAGTGCTGGTGCCAAAGTTCTGGGGTGAAGAAAGCAAATAAATGAGCATTCATATGGACAAACTGACAAGTAGTACAACCATGTAAAGCTCATAACAGCACATTTGGCAGCTCTGTATCAACCACATGAACCCATCAGGGAAACTGCCATCCCTTGCAAAAATCTATCCTGTAAAAAATCTGGGGGTTCAATTCATGTGTGTGAGTAAAAATGCTATCCAAGTGCCTGCCTCCAGCAGCAGACTCTGGGTAGGAACAAACAAATTAAGGGCACTCTTACCTACCATTATGTGACATTCCAACTGAAAGGCACTTTTGAAAACGACAGTATTGGCACTTATTACGATTTTTTTTCTGGATTTTGCAGTTGCGATCACATTTATCATAGATGAGTTTTAAACGAATTGTTCTTCTAAAAAAGCCCTAAAAAAGGTTGAAAAAAAATGTAATATTAATGTGTGATGACTACTAAGCTTCAATCATACAAGTATTTTTTTTTTCTTTTACAATTTATTATAGAACAGCCTCTAACTCAGTTGCTCTTTCCAGGACATCTCCAGTCTGCAATGCAAGGTTGGTCACACACTGCCCAACCACAGGGACAGAAAGTCCAGAGCCATCTCAACATTTTGTGTCACATCACAGAGCAACATGTCATCTAGGCTAAGGGACACACCTGGCTAGGAACTGGTTCCCCATCTCTAACAGACATTCTGCATTATTCCACAGGATTTACATTCAAATGATCATACTGACATGATGCATGAGAGAAAGCTGTACACAAAAACTGTTCTTTCTCTCCTGTTACCTTCTAATATAGAAAAAAGATGGAATATAAAACATCAGAAGAAAAAGAAAAGAATCTTATAGTTCATGGGTCATATCATCCCAAGAATTATGCATTAATGGTAAGAGCAATTTGTGCCAGAGATATACCCTGGCCCCAAAACTACAAGAGGTATAATACTAAATTCAGGCAGCATGTGGTGGAGGTGAGAAATTTGTGATTTGTTCCTGTTATAACAGGAATGTGGCATAGTTCTCCCAGCCATACTCCCAACAAATAAAACACTAGTGGAGCAAGAAGGCTTTGGGGTTGTTTGTTTGTTTGTTTTCTTTATCACAGTTTAGTGTTTTCTTTCAGCATTTCACTAACTACATGCAGAAAAGCAGTATTAAAATTATCACTGTGAATTGCTCCTGCTTGATGAAGGTCTGGTATTGAGTTATGGTATCTGGACAACTTCAGAAAGAAGACCATAGGTAGGTTTATTATTTAAATAATTGTAATGGCTAGAGCTAAAGTAATTAAACATTTACATATCATAAGTTTATCTTCATATTACCCCAGAAACAAAGCAACATGATTTTGGTTCTTAAGAAGAAAATTATGACTGTACCTTACAACCTTCACAAGCATGTACTCCGTAATGGTAGCCTGAGGCTTTATCCCCACAAATTCTACATTCAATGTTTAATGCTCCACTGGGTGTTTCATCTATGCTACCTGGAGCTGTGGCAAAATTAATGGATGAAGGACTGGATGCTGGTGAAAGGGTGTCTAAAAAAAAAAAAAAAAGGAACACTTCATAAATACTATACTATCAAGACTGATACCATTTCTATACTAAAAACCACAAAAAAATGAGCTTATTCTAAAAAAAATCTTGTGTTAATAGTCATTAAGTCATTAAGTGAACTAACAATTTGACCATAAGTCTTTGAAAGATAATTCATATTCCCAGTGCAAATAGATACAAAATACAGGGTGTACCTTGCTAATTTTGATGCAACACAGGATGTCAAGAAGAAAAAGACCTTACTGAAGTGACTCTGACAACAAGAACTAGATGGGTGATAATGGACCCAATAAATACACAGCACACCAATGCTCTTTGCAGAAAGGTTGTGAACAGCTCATCTTGGCTTTACATCTTCCATCTCTTGTGGTGCAGGAATGAACAGGGCATCTCTTGTTGCAGTACCACAAGAGACACATTCCTACCTCACACAGATACATTTCAGATACATGTAAGGACCCCTGACCTTTGAAAAGCTACTCATAATTTTATGTGACAATCTAAACCGAGGCCTGAAAAGCAGATGGATGAGTCCTGCACATCAGCAGAAAGGCTGAACAGATAATTAAAAGGAAGGTAACACAAATGCCTGCTTCTAGAATAGCCTGGTTCAGATATTTTGTGTTTTTCTTATAATGGGCAAAGCATTTCTGAATCCTACAAAGAAATAAACTCGCCTGACGTGCCACCAGCAGATGAACACATTACAAAACTAACACGTTCCAACCTTAATTATTTCAATTATTATTTCCACCTTGTTTGAGGAAAATATTTTCTGAGGCCAGAATTTCTTTTATCTTCCATCTTGCAACTTGCACCACAAGACTTCAGCAAATTAATGGGTGTGTTATTTTAACAGACAGATTAAGAAACACTCACGAATGTAGGTCAGCTAGTATTATGTTGGAAAAAACCTTGGCACAGAACTCAGAGTCTCCATTGCCAGCACTGCCAAGCCCACAGGCATCAGAGTCATCAAGAAGAGCCTAAACCCCAGGATTTTTTTAAAGTGTGATTTCATTTTCCTTGCCTTATGGAACTTGAGCCTTGGAAGTTTACATTTTGCATGTTCTCTAACCACAAAACCAGTTTGTTTTGCAATGAGCACTGAACACTCCATGAGAAGGTGACAGTAGAAGCTGATCTAAATTATTGTAGGCCTTGTACACACCTACACTGAAATAATGGTAAAGCCTCCTGCCTCTGAAGGACCGTGTTATAAACAAATACACACATACAGAAAGCTTTTCCTGTACAAGGCATCTCTCTGATGAGAAGGTCTGCAACCAAAAGGGAACAAAGTCATAGTTCTAGAAACATTCCTTTGGTCAATAATGCCAGAAGGCAGCTCTCCCCATTCCCTTCAAACCCACACTGCTCATTTCAGCTGCCTCAGTTCTACTATTCCAAGGTGAAATGAGGGCTCACAGGCTGGGAATTGATCTGAAGTAAGAAGTCCCGAAAACAAAGCATAATGCAAACCAACCAAAAGGTTAATTGTAAACTACTTCAAATGGCTCTCCTGCCAGAATTACAAACACCCAGATTCAACAGGAAAACCTTACTGAGATCACCACAGTGTCCCACACCACTGCAGTGATTTCCATTCTGATCACCCAAACAAAGCCTCTAAAGACCATGTAACTTTATGTTACAGACATTCTTTAGTAACATTTATCTAACACATTAGCTTTAGCCTTAAGTATTTTAAAACCATGCCATAATCAGCTTATATATTTCTAATGTCACTTCATCATAAACAATAATTATTGCACTAAAGTAGTTATTAATTTCTACCATTCTATTTATAAAAGAAAGTTTTATGTTAAACCAAACTCTCTTACCTGTTATAACTGATCCATCAGATCCTGGACCATTTCCCAGTGACTGGAATTCTGTTAAACTTAAAGCTCCAGAACTATCATCACCTAGAGACTGGGACAGGTCTTGAATGTTTTCCATATCTTGTAGGAACTCTCCAGACAAAGGGCTGTCTATATCCTCCTCCTCCAAGGGAGTAAGGGGATAGAGCTGGTTTTCAGTGTCCACCATTTTGATCAAGTAGAGCAGTCACTTAAACTTCTTTTTACTGGTGAAAGAATAATAATAATTAAAAAAAATCAGATATTTAAAAATATTTGAAGCAGCTGGAGCACAGTGAATACAGGATTTATAATAAAAAGTTGAAATATTATACAACATTCTATTGCTCTGGAAGCTTTATGCAATGTGAATCATCAAGAGCACAGGGTGGGGAAAATTCCCCAAAAGACTTCAAAGATGAGTGAAAGTTATGACAAGATCAATCTGTAGATTGTTGTTTTCTCTCCATTGCTGAGAAAAGTGTTTCTACAGAAGGCATTATGCACTTCCCACCAAAATTTATAACAAACATCAATATTCTACTCACTATTCTTCAGCAGGAAAACTAAAGGAGACACTGCCACTATTACTAACTTGCCATCTCATTCTACAAAGACCATTAGTACAGATCTGTTTGCCCAATTTCTTTGAAACAGGAT
Organism: Aegithalos caudatus; assembly: GCA_013389925.1. Lineage (NCBI taxonomy): Eukaryota > Metazoa > Chordata > Aves > Passeriformes > Aegithalidae > Aegithalos > Aegithalos caudatus. The sequence goes on along the minus strand of WEIU01023612.1, from coordinate 632,401 downwards.
AGTTTTAATTAAAAAAGGAAAATAGTTTCTATGTCACATTGTGCAGCAAGCAGGAATATGTAGGAGAGGCTAAGTCTGGGAATTTATCCATGATTTCCAACACCAGTTACAGCCAACAGGGCCATTACTATACTGACTGTGCTGCTGGGTGAGAGCTGGACACAGCATGGATAAGCCCAGTAACACATGGATAAGCCCTGGAACTAAGTGTGCTCTTTGCTTTTAGTTATCTACCCACGTCCCTGACATAACCAGAACATACTCAGACTCAGAAATGGGAAATCCCTTGTATGTAATTTGTGAAAATAAAGTTAAATTCTTAGCTGTGTGATGTATCTATTTTGTGATGGGGGAGAAGTATAGAGAAACCTCCAGCAACCCAAAGGAGACTATTAAATTTGTCTCCCTAAGGAGCCATCAGCAAAAGGAAGAGAGGAATGGCAGAGCATATGATGGGCACTGCTCCTCCAGTGTGCTCTCCATGAAGCTCTCCTGGGCTAAACCAGTTGTTCACAGCACAGAAACACTATTCCCCTGCAGACACTCAGCCCCAGGAGAGCTGGGGAGGTTCCAGTAGGCACTGGGCTTCTTGCACCCAGTGTTCCCTGATGAATCACTTACATCCCTCCAAGTACCACTTCTTCATCCAGCACATGTATTTTAAAAGATTAAGTGAATACTGAAGTCTACCTTCAACCAAAATAGGCATTATCTGTCAGGAAAGCTTGAGAGCTGACCTCTGAACATGGCAACAGCTGCCTGGTATCACCCAAACCTCACCGTATTTTCCCCATTTACAACCAGTATGTAAAATTCAGCAGCCTTTTTTAGCTAAATTTCTGGAAAAACAACCTAATAGCTAGTGAAACATAAATGGAGTGCCTTGTGTTTTAACTATTAAATTACATACCCTTTTGTACTTTCAAACTCTACAAGTAAATTACAGCTGCTTAATCATTAGAGCTCTTGTCAATGATTAACTGCTACTTAAGCAAGCATGGCAACAACATAACTTCTGAAGACTGTCAAAATATACTAATATTCACAATACTGACAATTAATTTTATACAAGCACAGAAAATCTTTAATGTCTAATATTTAAGCAGTAAACTGCCTTCTGGCTTCTCTGTGTTCTGTGCATGTTTACACGTGCATATGCTTTCATTGGCAGGTTTCACATTACATGCATTGATCCTTGCTTGAATGAAAAAAAGCTTCTAAAATAAAAAGGGTAATGAGTATGAAGTTCATTTAATATTCACAGAGATTTTTGCTTTATAAACAGCCCTGTACATGTTACAACAGTAGATGTAGTAGATGCAGCACGATGATTCCACTCAAAGATATGTATCTTCTAAATATTTACAAAAATTCTGTGCCACAAAGACACCTGCAGAGGATTTTCTCAGTTTCCCATACAATACTTTAGTCTCCATAACCCCTTTCCCACCACCAAGTACAAACACAAACAAACTGAAAACAAGAGAATAGAACATGGAAAATTAAGGACACCATTTCATGTAATTATGATTTTAAGCTTACACAAGTTTTACTCTCTCACATCCTGTTATCTCTGAAATATGTCTATTTTCACAAGAAGTCCTTTCCCATCACCTCACTGTGAATACCCACTGAGTAACTTACCTATAAACTTGAAATCAGTCCCAAAGAAATCACTCAGATTATTAAAGAAAAACACCTCAACGTGCAGCTATCAGTTACTTGCTTCATTTTTGGAAAACCATGGAGGGATACAAAACCTCCAGCCCTTCCACATTTAATACTTGCCACACCAGGGTATCCCTATAAGGAAAGAGGTCTCTGAGATGCAAAGGTCTCTGGGAAGCAGTAACAAAGTCTGATCTTACTGCATAAACAAATTGATCGTGTAAAGGGCTTGCTTGCAAATACCAGGGTTAAAGTTGAAACAATCATTACCTCTAGGTCATTTTGGGAATGCTGGGGCTGAAAACAGCACATGTAAAACTCGTGATTGTAATAGATATTTTTAGAAAACTTCACGGGATAGGAAGATCCTTGAATATGTAAGCTGCAGAATATTTCCAATATCCTGATTCAGCACAAAAAAGAATGGAAAATAAGATTTGGTACCTAAAGTGTGGCACCCAGACTTCCAGCTGGGAAAGGATGCATATTTTCTCCTCTATCACGTGACAATTGATTCAGTTTTCATAGTTTGTAACTTTACATAGTCATAGTATTTTTTATTTTAAAAAGCATTAATAACATAAGACAGAGAACATTTTCTATGCACGTGATGAAAAATTTTTGTAGGCCATCCCTTCATCAAGACTGCCAGTTGCACACCCCCTCTCCAAAAAACCCACCCAGAAAAACTTCATTTTTTTTTCCCTTTACTCAGTGGTACTTCAAGATACCATAAGCAACTTACAGGTATCCTTACCTTTAAAAGAAATCAAAATTCACATACCCTAATTTTGAAAATTGACAGCAAAGCTGTAAAGTCAGGATCTTAAAAGTCACATAAGGAAAAATTCTATGCAACCTTGATTCAAATTCTCTCCCCAGCCCCATGGCAGAAGAGTGAGCAAGTGGGGCTTGGTTGCCTCCTGGAGTTAAACCCAGACAAAATGATAAAAACAACATAGGATTTATTTGTTTGTTTGTTCGTTTTATATATAATTCAGCCAAACTCAAGGAGAACTTACTGAACTAGGAAGCTGTGTTTCTTTGGACCCAGGATTTTCTGTCCCACTGGATTTTAAATTACATTGGCTAGTGTATATTGCAGATCAGTGTCTCTGAACAGGACCACTAAACTCTCCTTTTAAATGTGACCTTCCTGCTTTAAACTATTCAGCTGCTTTCTAGACCTTCAAATTATATATCCACAGTTTCCTCCAATGCTTTCTTTCACTTATGTAACACATTTATTATACACTAAATAGTTTGGAAAATTGTTTGTTTTGCCAAGATTACTGTTTAAGAAGTAACTAATAACAGGGCAGCAACAAAACTATTCAGGAGATAATGAAACTATTTATTTCAAATATCATACCCTCTAGCTTTCACACAACAGATGCAGTTACTAATGCAGAATAAACTACAAAGAAATTAATTTTCAGCAAACAGAAGTAAGAGAGGTAATTCATCTCACCTAATGTCAAACAGCTCACTTAACGTGTTTGGGTTGAGTGGAGCTCAATGGAATTTCCAGAGCCATGACTGATCTTCGAGGCTATGATTACACACTGAAACCATGGTACTTTTCAATCCAACCACTTCCCTGATCCAGTTCACTGCAAAGCCTTACAAATACTGCTGCTGGCTCAATGGAGAGGGCAGAAATAAGCAGCTGGCAAGAGGGATGGATACACGTGCTGCATGGCCAAAATATAACTGCATGTACAGCCTGAATCTCCTCTGCAGGCTGGGTCTGCAAACCAGGCACCTGCACTGCCTGAAGTGAAGAAGCCAGGGCCTCTTTGGGCTCCTGTGAGAGGTGAAAGCTGCTTTACAGATCAGAGAGCACCTCTATTAGATTAAGGGGTATTACCATCTTTTGGCAGGGCCACAGAACTGTCATGCAGGCTGCTGTGTGCACATCCCATAGATACTCACCTTCCAGCAGTAAAACTGCCACGGAAATCCAGGAAATGGAAGATATAGGCACTTACTCTGAGTTGACACAATGTGCTCCAATAAATAAATAATGAAACAAAATTAAAGTTCCAATGCTGGAAACTCAAGCTGAGGGAAGAATCTAGCTCAAAAAAAGACTTCAGCTGCTTGTAAAGAATAAAACAACATCCTAGCATCAAGTGCCTTTCTAATGGAGAATTTTAAATTCAACAAGCTCCTCAAGATCCTGGTAACCAGGAGCTCCATTCAGAACACTTTGTATTTACACTGACTTCACATTAGACTAGAAAATAGATTTCACCATATTTCATCCATACCATTAGACTAGTCAGCCTGTATCAGCCAGCTCAGCTTCCACAGCTCCCGGGTATGGGTGCAGTAGGATCTGAAGGCTGTGTTTAAAGGAGCCCCTGCAATGCCTTTGACAACATCAGCCAGATTTGGTTTCATCAGCACTGGGACAGGAAGGTTTTGCAACCTTTGCCTCCAGGCTCCAAAGACAAGACTTACAGGTCTATCACCTCAAGTGTACACCTATCTGCAATTAAGCTCGCCTTCTTCCATACAAATGGATGTATCCAACATGGCATTACTCAAATTTGCATCAAGGCCCTTCTGATAAAAGGAAAATGCCATATTGTAAAGAGTGGAGATTGAGGTGTTGTTTGAACTGCCTTCAAACTCAAATAGGTTCAAATCTGCATAGAATGCCAACATGACTGAGATTTTTTTGGTTGTTGGGTTTGGTTTTTTCTCCTCTAAATGTGGGTTTTCATATCCAAAAAGTGAATGCTTTGGAGGCTTCTCTATATGGGAATAGGAAGACTTGACTTTTCTGTATAGTGAATGCTGAACTGAAACTTAAGTCAGAAATAGCTGTATGTCAAAGTAAAGCTTTCAAATCTCTTTTAAATCTGTGTCTGCTGAATCCTTTAAAGAACTGTATACTCAGGACTTCAGTGTAAGTCAAGGGTAATATAAATTAACAAACTATGTAATATTAAACTTAGAGTTATTGAAAAAACTAATGCTTTCTTTCAATTTACTATTTTCTTCAGTAAGTGTTTTTGGAGGGGTCTTTGTTGCTTTGGGTTTTTTGATTGTTTGTGGGGCTTTGGGGATTTTTCTTTTGTTGGTTGTTTTGTGTATTTTGAGTTCCTAGGTTTTTGTATTTTTTTAAAAATACATTATAATCTAGTCTGAAATTTAGATGGTACCAAACCCAAACAAGCACTGCCAAAGACTCAAGTGAAAAGCTTTGTGTTAAAAAGTCTTTTGTCTGGCTTCAGCTTTTATAGCCCAGATACACAGAAAGCCTAAAAACCTCTCACTTTGTAATAGTGTCTGTTTCCACTTTTATACTCAAACTGACTACCAGCCTAATCTGTAGAATCAAGATACTACTGTTAACATGGCTTTAAAAAATCAGTCTGTAAAGAAGTATGAGGGAAGATAAGTCAGTTTATTGCACAAGTTTTTAATGCACTTAGAGCAAATATTCATATAGGAGTTCATAATATCCTGCATTTTTGTGACATAACCACTGAAGAAAGTGTATTTTATTAACAAGAGATTCAAAAGGACAGTAAGAATTTCTGTTCTGCAAGAAACCAAGCCATGGCAACATCTTAGTAACCACTGTGTTACAGAGTAGTCTGAGTTCTCTGCCATGTGCTACCTTTCAAGTTCACTACAGTTCCACCAATGCTGCTCACAGCTCACCACTTTCTCATGAAAGCCCCACTCTACTGTTACATTTACAACTTTGCACTTGCAACACACTGTCCCTTTTTCATTTCCTCTCCCAAATGAATCCCCAGGTTTTGCTCTTCATCCAATCCATTTCAATGTCAGTATCTCTTCAAGTCACTGCCATATTCCAGTCAAATTATTCCATGCTTGAGGAGGAATAAAAAGATGACATGTGTTAATCACAACAGTTTGTGCTTCAAAGTCCTACACATTCTAAAGCCTCTGTGACAACACCTGGCAGGCCATGAAGCTGACAGGACACACACACATGGGGGGAGTGTGTGCTGAACACTGACATGTGGAGACCACAACTGCTGAGAAATTGAGATCTGGTGCATCATTTAAGAGGCTGCTGCCACTGCATGTACATCAAAAGCTGGGGTTTGATTTATGATTGATATTTGAACCAAGGAGAGGTCACATTCAGACAAACATGACATACATGTATTTGCTATTTGATCCAGGAGCCAAGGTCACGTTCACACGAATGTGTCATCTGAGTGTTTGCTTTATTTTTATTACCCCCGTTGATGAACTTAAAGTTATTTTACTTTCCTTGTGTCCCAAAAACTCCTTACCCATTTATTTGGTGTGCCCCAAAAACTCCTTACCCATTTACTTGGAAGTTGCTGGGTTTTTCTAAGTTTTGCAATACTGTACAAACGTCTGGTGAGCTAATTATATAAGCCAAGATTATGAATTGATTAACAGTTAGGGACACCTTAATTTCAGAGATCAAAGCTCAGATTGAGGCTAAATCTGGTTGCATGGTATGGCCAGAATTAAGAGAATTAAGAAAAAGGAACAAACCATAAATCCCACAAAAACTGCATCTTATGAACTGCAGGTATAGATCAGATGTCCTAAGCCATTGTCAGGTGTTTTTTTTCTAAAATTAATACATAAAAATAAGTTTGAGTGGTGAAGTCAAAGTTGATTACAACATGTACAGCATTTACAAACAGCCCACGCATTTGCCCCAACATGCTGCTCACTGGGAACCAGATCCTGAAGACTAAATTGGAATGCTGCAATTGTTTCCTTATCCATGTGATTACTGCACCTCAGATTATGAAAAGCTCCTGCTGGACAATTTTCTAACTATACCCCAACATTCTACATAGACCTCATTTGTTGAAGGATACAGATATCTGAGGGTAACAGGCAAATAGAAATTGCATTTTAGAGAAGTGACTAAATTATTATCTCCAATATAATCAATTCCTGAAGTAAATAAAATGTAAGCCCCTTGCTAAGCCTCTTGCAAAGTACATTTTCACTACATATGGTAAAAATAAACTTCATAAGGTAACAAATTAAAGACATCTGCAACTGAAATTGTCAATTAAAATTATAATCTATACACACAGATGCAGTGCAAGGCAAAATTTTTGGCATATTGATGGTGCTACTACATAAACCTCTCACTCTGTAGATTTACTTGCTCACATGCTTGCTTGATTAAAAAAACAAACAAAAAACCAACTAAATAAACACACAAAAACATAAAATACGTGACTGTTTTGTCAAGGAAAACATAACTTTTGCGAGCATAACTGTCTAGTAACTCTTCCTTACAAATGGGAAAATTCAGACAATACTATATTTATGAAAAGAAAAAGCCATTTGCCACTAACTTAAAGTCAAACACTTGGATGCACTTTCTGAAACTGATGGTATTTCAACAATTTTTAGGGTTCATGTGTAAGTACAGATAACGTGTGTTCTTACAAAATAGGATATAGGAGCTCCTTTTGTTATCTGCAGACCTTTATGTATGATATCAAGTGGTATATATTGTTGATAATAACATTCTTTAGTATGTTATTATAATATACATATCACATATATATTATAACATAACATATAGCAGTAACATACTCTTTAGAAATTAGAATCCTTGCTGTGTTACAAATAAAAATACTTGTCTTTGGCTGACATTTGTCATAAAAGAAAGATAAGAAATAATTGCCTAATCTTTAGTTTTCGGAGCATATTTAACCTTCCTGTATTATTTCAACCTTGCTTATTCTTTAAGAGAAGAGCAAAGGATTGTTCCTATGACATAAATACCTCAGCTGAATACAACCTCATTCAAGACCACGTATTATATTTGACAGGTGCCAATTCATTTTGAGTTTATTGACTGGCAATGAAATTTTAGCAGCTGTATTTGATTTTGTGAGTTTAAATAGCAAGATAAAAGCTTGGGAGCACGGAGACAGTACCCAGATTTGAGAAGTACCATTCACACAGGCATTTACTATTGCCCCTGCCCACATGACAGCCCCAAAGCACCACAAACACACCGTGGCTGCTTCAGCCTGAGCTGCTTTTCCTCCTGTGCTGGCTGCAAACTGACAGGCCAGCCAGAAGGGACAATTGCTGAATTCAGACTGCATCACTTCCTCAGCAGGGTCAGTGTGTTTTCCTTTCTTCTTCCCAGTCACCAGCTTCCATGAAAATGGACAGAACTTTAATGCCTTTGCAGCCATTACTGCTCTGATTTGAGATTTGCAGGTTCAGAGTTGTTGGGCTGGGGGCACATGACAGCAAACCATAATGCATGTACCTGACAGGTAACTAGACCAGAAGAGGTGAGAAAACAATCCTGAAAATTGCCCTCAGTTTTGGGGCAAAACTCTCTTCCAAGACTGATCTGGACATTTGCCTGCACTACTCCCTAATTCTTGCAGGCATTCTTTCTGAATAAAGAGCTATTGTTTTGGAAAAAAACTTTCAATCTAAAAGGAGAGGAAAAAAAAGAAAAAGATAAATAAAAAATTACTTAATGCAAAAATTTGAAAGGTGTGTTCAGCATATTAAGATTGTGAGAAGTTTCATTTGAGTCTTACCTGCCATTTAATGATTAGACCTTGCAACCCCCATTTTTAGTCAACTTAGACAAATACAACTTCTCCACCTGACAAACTCCAGAATTTTGCCACCCTGATCTCATTACACGTCCTGCTCAGAAAAATAGAAATAAAAAAGCCCACAACTTTGTATTTGTACCTTTTCCTACAAAAGTTCTCCTGCTTAAGACCATGAAGTTTTCTCTTTTCATTTATAACCTCAACTTATTGTGCTCCTTATTGCTTTGGCTCAGGACAAAAGTGCAGTTGCTTTGGTATCTGATACTGCAATTGTTACTTCCAAGATCAATAGCAACAAAAAATGTGTCTTCCTCAAGAACACCTCCTTTCAGTCACCAGCACACTCCCTAAATTCCAGGTTACAGTCCTTTTCAAAATTCTTTCAACTGTCTTATCCCTGTCCTCTACCAGCCATATCAACCCATCCCCAAATCACCTCCTTCACCCACTCAGTCCTCCCAGTCTCCAATCTCAGCTCCTCCAGCATCTGCACAGCTGCACCCCTCACCATCTGCAACTCCTCGCATGATTCATCACCAAACATAACAGACCATGATTATTCACTGTTTGAAAAGCTACAGTGGAATTTACATCTCTTCCTGGAAGAGATTCAAGGAGCCTGAATTCGCCTTCTTAGCAGAGAACACCACCACTGTGTATTTTCAGTGGTTTTATTTCACTGATAAACTTTATTCCCTTGTGCAGACAGAATAACATGACTTATTGGATAAATTAAATTCAGTTTAAAAGAGAGATTTATATCCTTTAAAAAATAATGACCCTCAGATAAAATATTACAGATTAAGGCCCCTTCTGCTTGCAAGTATTTTTTTGAAAATTGACTAATTTCAATGGGCCAGCTTTTATATTCTTCTACCAGCACAAAAAAATCCAACACCTTCTGTAAGTAGCACCTGAAGTTGTGTAATTTACTTTCTCTTTATGGTGCTACAATTTTAGTCATTTGTTAGAAGTATTTTTACAGGCTCTTGTTGCTCAGCTATTACGTTTAAGTAAATAAACAAGTGAAACCTGCTAAAAATAAACTAACTTCAATTTAATGTCATGCCACAACTCAGAGTGGAATGCTAAACAAAATTCTTTCACTTTTTGTTACTGGGATTTTTTTGTTGATTTCGGTTTGGTTTGGTTTTTGGTTTTCTTTTTTTTGTTAAGAAAAGGCCTTCAGTTTTATTCTGACAATTCAGACATCCCTATCTTTAAAAGCTTTTCTTTGTGATAAATGTATCACACAAAAACAAAGTTTACACTGAATTAGCGTTACTGACAGGAGCCTTGGCAACAGGCATGAATGCAATTAATCTACATTTTTTGGCAAATGGACATCAAGTACTTGTACTTGCAAGCTCCTGACGTGTCAGATAGAGGATATACTTGGGACACATGACTTCACAGCTCTAAATCAGGTCACTCACTACACTATACAGATCACAAGCCTCACACTCCTGCGTGATCCAAAAGTGGCAAACTATAACCAATTATTTTCCTGCCACGTTTTCCTGTTCATCCTCTATGTCATGAAGGCTATCTGGTGCACAGATTAACAGCAATACCAGCACTGCTGTACATCTGCCACCCTACTGCTTTTAACCAAGGAAGCATCTGAATTGCAGAAGGAAGAATGTGAGGCCAGTGAAACAGAGAGGAAAAGAAAACCTCTTTAAAAAGCCATGTATGTACTTTCATATTCCAGTTTTACTTTGTAAGTCATTTCAGCTGCCTTGAATCAGACTTTGGAAGAGCAGTTATGGGGACACAGCACACAGTCTGGAGCATAGCTGAGTTACTACTGGTTACAAAATAAAATTACCTTAAGGGTGCCTAGACAAGTCAGCTCAAGTAAGGTAATAACTCCCTCACATCAAAAGGATATCCCCTTCAGGAGCTCCCCGGCACTGCCGGGCCCGCACCTTCCCTCTCCCTCTGCCCTTCCAGCTGCTCCGGGTGCCCGCGCTGGCTCTGGCGCTGCCGGATCCCGCTGCCACCTCTGGCACCGGGACTGAGCCGGGCCCGGAGCGGCTCCGGAGCCTCCCCGAGCCCGCTGCGGCCCTGGCAGGCTCCCAGGAGAGCGCCCAGCCCCGGGCACTGCACGCCGCTCTGCATCCCTGCCATCCCCACGCTCCGAGCCAGCTCCCGGCAATTGTCCACGGCCGGTTTTATTCCCCGGGCTACGCACAGCCTCGGGGACACAATTCCGTCCACTGGATCGGTAGAAGTGTGACAGGAAAACCACGGAGAGCTACGGAGAGCTGAACTGACCCACTGAGGGGCAGCTAGCAGGACGGATAGAAGAGAATGGATGGGAGAAGGAAAGGAAGCCTCGATCAGATCCAGCCACGCTGTGCAGCCGCTTCCCGCTCCAGCCCGTACCTGCAGGGCTGTCAGGAACCACTGACACAGGACATCCCATGCTCTTCTGCATTTATGTGTTCATTCACACACACACACACACACGTCATGCAAAAGAGAAATGAAATGAATGATAGCTGCAAACTGAACAATTCTATGTTCTTAGAGGATAATTGCTATTACATTTCCACGGGATTTATTACAGGATTTATAATCTTGAGAAAATGCAACTCCTTGTAAATTTGATTAGAATGACAGAAGCTCAGTATGCTGAAAATCAGATGCTCAGAATATACCTTTAGCTTGAAAATTTGACAGCTGTTTGAAAATATTGGCCTGTACATGCACAGTTACATCTGTACATCTCCAGAAGAGAATGACAAGTACAGCTGCTGCTTTGTTCAGAGGCAGTAGCCCTGTGCTGTTTGTCCCTTACTTACCCAGGTACTAAAGCTGCTACCTCACATTGGTCTGATAAATTGCACACAGCTTGTCCTTTATCCTGAGGTGGGCAAGAATATATAAATTTCACTTGTTTTATGTATATATGCATATATATATACACACACACACACACATATATATATATGTAGCTATTTTGTAATTTTCCACTGAAAACTGCCAACAAGCCAACAATACTCACTATGACCCATGGGCTGTAATTAATTGTATTTTAACATCAGTGTATGAATTAATTGACAGCTGTACTGGAGGATTCCTCCACCCTGTTGGACAGAATGCCACCAGGCACTAACAAACAAGAGTCTCCAAAGCAGCCTCCTGACACAACACCCACCTTCTCCCTCCTACTCCCCTGCAGATCCAATTGGTCTCACAGTATATTCTTCAGCCTTACTACTCCAGGGAAAGTTTTCCATACATGTTGAATAAAGATGCCAGAGAATTTGGCTTGGTTTTGTTTGGTTTTGTTTACTGGGAGCCTGCCCCATGACTCCAGGGTCAGGTACTTTGTACCACTCTTCCTGAAGCAGTAACACTAACAGCAGGTTAGCAAACATCAGCACTAATTCAAGTCTTCACTTTCTAATAAGGTTTTGCAAATAAGACTTGAGTTGTTCTTACCTTCTGAACATTCATGTTCAGTGGTTTGTTCTGTGATTTGTTATATCAATCATTGCCCATAAATAATTTTCAAAACAAAACAGGCATGGAGCACTTATTTGTGTAACGAAACAAAACAAAACAAAGAATGGCAACATGAGCCTATATTGAAAAAATAGAATTTATTCAGCATAACAGGGCTGGATGCATGAATATACACACCAAAACAGTAAGACCTGCCTCCAAACCTTAATCATAGGCTGTAGAATAGTTTCAAATGATCCATTTTTATAATTTTTTGTTGTTAAATGTAAATAGTATTAAGTTATTATGGTTGTATTTTTCCATTTAAAATACATCAAACTCTAAACCAATCATCACAGTAAGTTCTCTCAGCTCCAGGATGTTATACACTCACAAATGAGAAAGGATTTGCTCAACCAGCACACCAAACAGCAGCTCTGGTTTCTTTCTATATTCTTCTCAACAAAATGAAAACAAACTAATGAGATGCAAAAATATGAAATATGAAAATATTGGACTAACTTGCTTTCACATGTATTTCATCTGCCTGGAAACAAATGCCAGTACAACTCCAGCTCACTGCTCTGAGCTCCTCAAGGCAGACACGTTTTGGAACAAGTTTCTTTTACTGTTTGGAAAGATTTAGTGAATAATTTCTCAGCTTATAGGTCTTTTTAAAACCATGCTAGTGTATCAGCATTTTTAGAAAGGGATAGGTAATTTGCCAAATGTTTGCCAATCTCTCCTACTCTCAGTGTTTCCACAGGCATGAGACAACTTGAACTTAAAACAATAAATCTAGATGAATACAGCACCACAGAACAGCCTGTGCCTCTTTGGTAGTTTGCATATTTCCAAAGTATAAAACATTTTAACACCACACACATTTTAAGACTTAGCAAAGACCCACACAAACCAGTCACATAACAACTCAAGCCTCAGTCAGGATTAGAGTGTCAATGAGTTGTGGTTTATAATTTATATTCATCTGTGCACGAGAAGTCCTTCACTGGACACAGAAATTACACTTCTTAGATATTTAAAGACACATGCAATGCACTTATAAATAAATATTGTTTCATAAGCAGAAACTATGAGAAGTGGTATGAGGAAGTGGAGTCAGATTTGGCAACATCTCAATGCCACATGCAATCTGGTCACACAACAGTCTCCTCATATCAGTATCTTTAAAACATGGCAAATATCACACTCTTTGAGGGATTTTAGTTTTATTTGATGGATTGTGGGGATTAAGAGCCTAACCTTACCAGACTTCTTACTTCAGTGAAAAATTCAGCCTTCTACTTCATAAAAAGTCATTCAATATTTATTTTAACAGATCTGGTCCTTTGAAATGCTGAGCACTCTACTTCTAAAATATTAAGAATTCAGAATTCTACTGACTAGCACCTAAGACAGCAGCAGATATCAGAACACAAGGAAGTTTTACTCTGTTCTTCTGATTGTTTGACTATTTTCTGCTTATCAATTACTTATTGGCACTACATGCCCAGATTTCTTTCCTTGTCATTTGACTACACATTAATCACTCCTTACAGAGATTCTATGCCCAGTCCATGCATGTACTCACCCCTTCATGCAGCATCTTGCAAGGCTGAAACAGAAATTGTTTTCCAGAATCTCATCCCCTTCCATTTCATGTGCAGATTGGTGATAACAAGCAGTTCTTCATCAATAAAAAGCTGCTGACATTCTAAAAAAATAAAAATAAAGAATCAACAAAATTTCTTAGGGCTTATTATACTGATTCTACATAGCTATTCTAGAAAAATATTTCTTTATGCTTGTTCCAAAAATAAAGCTTTCATTTCACTTGGGCTAAAATTATTTTTTAAATGACTGAGTTTAGTATGTCCCTAGTTTTACAGCAGGACCACACTGACATCTAGTAACTGGGAATATAACTGGTACATCCAATATAATTCTGATCTTTTTTCCTTCATACTAAAAGAATTTAAAACCACTCAACTGAGAATACTACAGTGACTGCCCTGTGCTTTTTAAATTATCTGTTATAGAATAAAATACTTTTACTCCTAAAGAGCATTCTCACAAATGCCCCAGTCTTTCTGTGGACACATTTAGAGTAGTTCTGGTTTCCAAGGTGCACACACAGCCCCATGAGATGTCTTTGCAACTAAGCTTTATTTTGAGGATTTACATCCCAAAGGTAGAGATTTTGTTTTTATATACTTTATACAGCCTATATAAAAAAGCATACATAGCTAAGAAATACCAAACAAATTAAAGATTCTGAGAGATTTTGAAAAAGCGGATTTAAAAAAGAGTTTAAATTCCAAAATTATGTAAGAAAATGTGCTTGTACATTTAATAAATATGAATTCAACTTCATTTATTTTCCAAGACAAGTATGGTGGTCTCTTTTTTCCCCCCTAGTAAAAATATGACAGGAGCAATAGAAGGAGAGCTCAGAACCCAAATCTCATCAGGAAAGCTAGAGATGAGACAAGAACAGAGCTACTTGCAATTTTGAAGTACAAGCTGCTCCTGAAAAAGTAATAAGAAAAGTTATGTTTCCTTGCCCACTTTGGGACAACAGTGAGCATTACAATCCATTTTTAATAACAAAATTAGGCCATATATCCTACTCTCCTATAGGAGATTATTGTTCCTTATATAACACTCCACAGATGAAATATTAAAAGCACAACAACACAAAATCACAACTGAAGTGCAACTCTCTCTCTCCACAGTTTAAAATTCACCATGCCCTTTATGAAGACTGCAGTATTAACAGAAAATAAGGACATTAAAGAACTACTGAAAAGCAAGTGACAAACCCACAAGGTGTTTCCAAGAGGTAGCCAAAACTCCCTATGCACCTGACTGTAGAGGATGACAGTCAATATAAGGCAGCAGCAGCTTGATAAGAATGTTTTTTTGGACCATGCTGAGAGTTCCTTCCAAACATGGGAAAAGATAGCGAGCGTGCTGTCTGTGGAGTTCCACAAAGCTCTGATAAGGTCTGCACACTCTCATCCTTCCAGTACACTGCACTGGATTACCTGAAACTCCCAAAGCTGCCACCCAAAGTCACCACGAGCCGATGGCCGTGGGCAGCTCATGCCAGCCAACAGAAGTTCTGGTGCTGGTTCAGGTTTAGCAGACGTGTGACCACATCACATGAACCACAACTGCCTCAGTCCCAGCACGAGACCAGGTAGCAGCCTCACTGCTAAGGCAATGATTCAGGATTTACAAAGGAAACACTTTTTACAGCTGATCCCTTTTGCTGCCTGCAAAGCAAATTTTAAAAGGTGAGCAGTGCCAGATGCCAGTGAGAAAATCTGTGCATGTTCTGCAATACAAGGAGTTTGACAACGATTTTCCTTCACAACAAAACTTATGCAACACCTTTATTAGTGCAGCCCTACTAAGACACCCAATGCCAAAAGTGCCAAACATTATCATGGCAGATAATCCTGGGTGACGAATCCTGTGCTCACACTACTTCCATCACAGAGCTTAGGTACAGCTCCCCGCGTCACTGAGCGAGACTGGGCCGTTCTTAATAAGAATACAAAGCAACACCTTTTCGCACTCCTTTCCACTGTTACTTCTGGAATGCTTTTTGAAAAGCAAGTATCCAGCCCCATAGGGACAACCAAGAACTCGGCAAACCAAAAAAGCGAGCCCCGGAGGCGTTCCACTGACCTGCTCCTCGCTCCCTGGACAGAGGACCCTCCTCTGACCAGCCGGCCGGGAACAGCACAACCTGCCTGCCCGAGCCAGCAGCGGGAACCTCCAAGCACATACTTTCTGCCTAGTGCCCGAGTTCATTCCAGGTTAAGGGCAATCCAGATGTTCCATTTAGGAGACACGACAGTTGCCAGCCAGCCCCTGTGTGACAGGACATTACCCCCTCCTCTGTTCCCACCTCCAGCGTCCCGAAATCCCGCTCCCCCGGGATTTCCCGGGTGGCTCTTTACCTGCACCCGCCCGTGCCGGGCCGGCTTTGCCCGTCCCGGAGCCCCTCGGCCCCGTTCCCGCAGCCGGGGGCGGGC
>WEIU01023612.1:518914-615935 GCA_013389925.1 Aegithalos caudatus | reverse complement strand
TTGCGCTTACTCCGTTCTCTGCCTTCAAACCCCTCGCACCCCTCCACTGCTCTCAGACCCCTCACTGCCCCCACATCTCTCACTGCCTTCGTAACCTCCCGGCCCTGGCTCACTCCGTGCCCCCGCATTTTTTTCCGGCACACGGGGATGAGGGAGTCGAGCCTGAGATCCCGGGACATTCGGTCAGGGGCTCATAAAGCCCCGCCGGCCGCAGGGGCGTCCCGGCTGCCGCGGGCCCGGTGAGCGCCGCCTCCCTGAGGGCCGGGACGGAGGGGCCGTGGCTGAGGCCATCCACCGCCCTACAAAGCACTTCTCAAAAATCGTATAAATGCGTGTTTGCCTTCACGTTTGCATTCCATGTGGGGAAGAAAAAAACCCAACCAGCCAACCAATCGAACAAACAAACCCAAAATTTAATCAGGAACCCCACCTAATTAGTGAGCTGAGTAGTCAATGGCACAGTACGGGGATGATAAAACAAGACTCAATTCAGATGCTTCCAATGGGAAGTTAAATGAGGCCTAGAAAGGGAAGAAAGCACTGTTATGGGGTTTGGTCCATACTGCCGTGAGCACCACACTTAATTCCATAAATTTCTCATAAATTTTGGGTTAGCACATGGCCCTGGACACCAGAGCACTCAGTGAAGAAACAACAGTAACAGCAGAGGTTGAAAGTCCCCCAAAGGCATGGCTCAGGACCAACCACAAAAGGCAGTATTGACCATGGAAAACAGAAGCTAACTAAAGTCCTTATATTAATTTAAAGCCTTTTCAGACTGTTTCAAACTGCTTCTGGTCACATTTCGAGTTCTCAACCGCTAGCGCTGCTCCAAGGTCTGTCCCAAGCTGAGCCAACACCCAATACCACAAGAATCAATTGATTTAGCAGGTTAATTCCCAGTATTAACACCAAGATATTTCCCCACAGATAAGGTGACGGTGCAAGTGCTGGAGTACGATTTTCTAGAGTAAAATGTTGGAATGGATGCAGGCTTTTGGCTGGGGAATATGCACAGTTTGAGAGATTTGGCATTGTTGCCAGTGAGAGGCATGCCAGGCTGACTCAGCTTTTTATCCACACTTCATCTTGTCCTGACTCATGCACAAGTGATGTCCCAAAGGCAATAAAAACACAAAATATTTAATGGAATACAAAATGAGTTGTGGGTTGTTTCCTGTTTATGAGCTGTGGGCTTCTCAGCCCACACCAAGCATGTAGCAACCTCTGTCTGCAGTAAAGAGAGCTGTGTTACTCCAGGCATGGAGGAGAGCTCTCATAACTCCAGTTCTGGGAGTGATTCTTCTGAAGAACTTGAAACATTTTGTCCGTGAAAATGAGGGGTGTTTCAGGAAGTGATAAAGGAGGAGAATCTATTCCACACTTAAAATACTTGCACAGGAGATTGTAGTAATTCCTTTTGTACTCAAAGAGATTTTAAAGTGTAGATTATTGAAAGGCCAGATCTGGAGCCTCTCATAACAATCCTGTGGGAGCAGATGAGTAGCTCCAAGTCAGCACAGACTCATTGAGAAGTCTGGAAGGACAGACCATACCAGGAAAAATTGGCAGTGCCTTCACCACCTCCTCCAACTACGGGCAGAATGCAGGAAGTGGGCTGGCCCTGCGCTCAAATATTTGCTGTGGTTTCTCTTGCTGATTTGATGATAGAGATTTTAACAGACAATGGGCCTTGTTTTTGCTGGGTCATCGTGAAATACTTCCCCTACAAAGTCGATAGAGCCGTAGAGCCTTCCCATTTAAGTATTTATTTGAAGTGGGAACTGCAGAGAGCCGGTGCTGTAGCCAGCACTTTATCAGCTGAAATAGCATACAGAGGGTTCTGTTTCTCTTTGAGTGCCTACTGAAGCCTTACAGAACTAACATGCACTAATGGAAAATTCGTTGAATTAATTTTTCAATCATTCTTATTAAAAGAATAGAAGAGGCTGGACAATCAAAAAGCAACAAGTTTTATGAGCAGAGGTCACTAGCAGAAGTCTAGAAAACTATCAGAGTGTAATTGAAATATTTTTCTGTATAACTTTGTGCATGATGGATTCTACCCCTTTGTGCCTGGTCAAAATATGACAAAGCCTAAAGTTCCATGTGATAATGAACAGGAGAGGATTAAATCTGATTTATTTAAAATACACAGTATGCTAATTATTGTTAAAAGCACACTTCTCTCCCATTAAATCAAACCCATTTAAAAACCCCAAACAACAGCCAAGAAAACTGGTGAAGCAGAGGACACCAGTGAGGTGTATTCATCTTTTGTTATGAAGCTCTCAGCACAGAAATACTCAGCTCTCTCTCGGGTACAGAAATATCTGTGCTGCTTTGCTTTGCTGTTGATTTTAGGTCAGGCTGGATTTGAGGGCTGGTTGTTTTTAGATGCATGTCTCTCTCCTGGATTAGAGCAAAGCTCTAAAGCTAAAGGTGATAAATGAAAATATTTAGATAAGTCACATGAGACTCATCAGCCTCATTTTACTATGACAGGTTTTAGATGGAAGCAGGATGCAACTTACAGGTTTACACAAGCCTAATGCTCCACAAAACTATTTAAACATTTGATTTTTTTATAAAATCTAAGATGAGATTGTATTTTCCAACAAAATAAGCAATGAAGCTGTTACTTACATTTAATTTCTGTTAAGAGAAGTTTACCATGCCACCCCATCTATATAAGGTATGGCCTTGGTCATTCAAATAATTTCTTTTCATGTTTGAAAGTTACTTTGCTCATTACTCTTTTCACTTACTGAAACAATTCATTACTTGTCAGACCATCAAGATCAAACATTGTAGGTGTCCATACATCTCTTCCTGTGTCAAAAAGACTTCAGAACAATTGCATGTAAGATCATGGTGCTTTGAACTTATTAACCCTTCTGAAGCCAAACTGGTTAGACTCCCTCTCATTACTCTTGTGCTGGTGCTGTCATCATCGCTATGAGTTTTCACTACATGATGCCAGCCAGGCTGAAAACTGGTGAAATAAATTTTTTTAGTGCTTACCCCTTCATCATTATTACAGCCAGTGTGTTTCATTTCTTGGTTTTAATAAAAAAAGTTCTTTAATGAAAACTATTTGCAGTGAGCAAGCACCTTTCTTACGGTAAAGCAGGATGTCCAAAATCTCTGTTCTGAGGGGGAGCCCATGCTGAGGCCTTCTGCAGGGTGGGGAGGAAGCAGAGGGGAAATTACTGACTTGAAAACACCTTATGGGAATAAGCAATTACTCTTAAAACTCAAGTGTGGCTATTCTTTCCCAAATTTTCCCTATCTTCTCATCTGAATAATTTCTTTCTCCAGTGTAAGATTCCTTTTCTATACATTTCTTTTTGTGCTGTTACTGTTGTTTCTGCATTACCAGATTCAGCATAATTTAGCATGTTTATTTGTGGGTTTTCTTTTTGGACTCCAAGAACTGCTAAAAATCTATTAAGCTTAATATAATAAACATATACATTTTTAGAAAACAAATCACTCCTTGGTATTTTGAACTGGGAAGAAGTTTTGTTCTTCTCTTACTGGGGTGGATTCCTCCTTCCTTTCTTTGATGAATGTGGTACTTGCAATAGTGTGACTGAGGGAACAAGTTTCCTCCTTTTTTGGCAGATTTTTCCTGTATTATCCTTGGAAATAAATGTACTCTTAATTTATTTGTTTAATGCATTTTAATTTATAGATCCCTTTATTTCCAGTCCTTTGAACTGAATACTATTTGAATGTTTCCCGTTTCAAATCAAGAGTTTCTGATCCAGGTTCCCTCTTGTTCCTACTTTTCTTTTCTTGTCTCAGTGAAGCCTTCATTGCCCCCTTTTCCCCAGTCTGAGTTTCCCAGTTGGTGTTTTATCTGTGTCACTGAGATTCTCTTCTTGGGTGACATACTTAAAATCTGTCCCTTTTGTCCCCACCATAACTGTGATTCAAATCTTACTCACAAGTGACTATTGCAACATTTCTTTTGGCCCTCATTCTCCCCTCTCCAGCTAAAGCTAACTTTCACTGTCCCCTCTCAAGTCTCTTTTCTATTTACGTCAACTCTCTACCCCCTTTGACGTCTGCTTCCAATTCCCAACTCTTCTTTCCTGAAACTTCTGGTGCACTCTCTACTGTCCTTTACCAACCCTGCAGGAAACTTGTCCTTCCCCTGCACAGCCTGTACGTGAGCATGACACGGCACAACAAAGAATGTTTGGTGGATTGTTTCTTAATACAATTATTAGCAATTTCTACTTGGTTTTCTTTAACATGTGAACACCTCTGCAGGGTGCATTTATTCCCTCGCATGCCTTGATCAGCTTACGCTGTCACTGGTCAATTATCAATCAATAATAATCAATGCTTATCTATCCTTGTCTAGCTTTAGTTGCAGCCTTAATGTAATTGCAGAAGTTTCTGGGCCTTCCCTCGTGTTTTATGCAGATTTCAAGAAGGAATTGCTGTGAAAATGTCAGCTTGCCTTAAATAATTTTGCTTTGTAAATAATTCAGCCCAAGTGCAGAAATTAAAACTGAAGTTGCAGCTTCTGTTTGCCTCCATACTCTGCACACCTCGTGCACCAGAAGTGTAAGCACACCTTTTTAGCAAGGAGATGCAGCTGCACAGGTTGTCCTGCTGCCAGAGCAAGGAGATGCAGTGGCTGTACACACATTGTACATCTTCCAGAGCAGCCAAGAAGATGCAGTGGCTGTACACACATTGTACAACTTCCAGAGCACCCGAGGGGATGCAGTGGTTGTACACACATTGTACGACTTCCAGAGCACCCGAGGAGATACAGGGGCTGTACACACATTGTACAACTTCCAGAGCACCCGAGGAGATACAGGGGCTGCACACACATTGTACAACTTCCAGAGCACCCGAGGGGATGCAGTGGTTGTACACACATTGTACAACTTCCAGAGCACCCGAGGAGGTGCAGTGCCAATCCTGCATGTGTGCTCGTTTTAGTGCAAAGCCCGGTGGCTCCTGAAGGGGGGCTCAAAGCTAAGCCGATTTGGGTTCGTTTGGTTTTAGCTGAGACAATTAAAGGGGAAGTGCAGGTTGCTGCTGTTTCCAGAGCTGGCAGCATGTGGCACACGGTGGGATATTTGCTGGATGGTGGTGGTGCTGCATGTCCACATTAGCACATTTCCCAGAGCTCATCTAATCACAGATTTGCAGTTCTTCAGGATCCTTAATGCAAGCAGTTTCTTTCCCTTGTACTTCTTGTACTTATCTCCCCCAGAGGAAGGGCAGGTATTTCTACCTGCTGTGAAGTAAAAATGTTGAGTTTGGGTGCTTTGGGTGTGTAAATGTGAGACTTAATCAAAGCAATTAGCTGAATAACCATTCAGCTTAAATTGTTTTCCTACACTGTATCCAGGCTGTGACTAAGACACACTGGAATACACACCCAGCCTTTTCCAGCACTCACAACTGATGCACCGAGCCTCAGCCACAGCTGCCTTGGGATGAACAATCACACAGTTCATTCTGGGGGTCTCTGCTCAATCATTGCACCTCTACAAGTCAGACTTCAAAACAAAAGCACATATAATGGGGTTGATGCTTTGTAGGTACCAGTTTTTCCTTTAAACTTTGACTATGCACATTCTTGTTCAAGTACTTCTCACTGTTCTTCACACTGACCAGCTTTACCCTGTGAATTAGGTCTTAGACAGTTTTTTTTAAAGCAAGACTGTACTTCTAAAAATGTTCAAAGTGTTTGATAAAATAATTTGTAAACGAGATGCTAAAAAACATGGAAGAGGGAGGTCAGACGAGACTTAAAAACACAGTTATAAAACAGATTAACAAGCTCATTATTGGCTGGAAATTGAGGCTCACCCCAGGCCAGCAGCAGAAAGGCCACAGTTTTCTGATCCTGTGGCCTCAGAAAGATCCCAAGATCCAGTACCACCTTATTTGTCCTCATGCCATGCTGCACCACTCCTCAATCTTCCCAGTTCCAGCTCTTTGCAGGGTTATGCTGTGAACCAGATCAGAGAACCACTGAAAAAGAATAGAAAATAGCAGCAGAAAATAAAATAAATGATTTCATTATATGATTCACGGCATGTGCCTCACATCTGGGAGGAGCACTGGCTGAATTCCTGCCATCTGCACTACCCTGGAAATAAGCCTGGCATCAAACCCAGCCTGACCAAGGACATGGAAAAGGTGACTGTGGCAGGGAACCTGAGGGATAAGGAAATAGAGGGAAGGGCTTCTTTCAGTGGCTACAGGGAACCCTGGGGAAGGAGGTGATTTCAGGCTGGATCATGAGGAGCAAAGCCAGAGGATATCAGTTGGAGTGTGGGCAAGTCTGGGTTGTTTGGACATAGGGAATGTAAGCAGCAGCAGGAGCCTTCGTGGAGAAGGACGTCATTGCAGCAACATGAAAGCATCAACTGCTAACACTGTATTTATCCAAACAGTAAAGAACAATTTTAAATAAGAAGAGGTTCCAAAGCTGTGTTTAGCTGGAAGATCTGTGTGGGAGAGGGGTGGATACCTTTGGACTTTGTTAATAATTAAGTGGAGGAGTGTGTTAAAGCCTATGGAATGGACAGCATGGTAGTAAAAATACCATGACTCATTGAAGCTGGAGGTTAGCAAACAGTCCCAAGTAAACAAAATTGCACATGACAGATCTTTGTGCAGCAAGACCCATCTCTCTTCAGTGAAACTGAGCCTGAAATGCTCCATTTGCTTCTGAAAACCTCATGACCTTGTGGAAATGATTTGATGCTGAACCTGCAAGAAATAGAAATTGTGTTCAGAACTAGATGAAAATCCAGCATGTTTTCTAAGCTATACATTTGCAATATTCAGCATATTTTCCAAACAGGTTAGTTTTTTTTTTTTTTTTCTCATAATAATCCCTGAGCTAATGTCTTTCCAGTTAAAGAAACCAAAAATGTGAAGAAACTGTCTTTTCTGGTGTCATTTTATTCACTCCAAATGCAGCAAGAGCCAGAAGAAAAATCTGGATATATGGTTTAAAAGAGGCAAGAACAAGAACTTCTCTAAGGAGCAGCCTGTGAAGTCTGCTTTTCTGTGTACTAGTGTTACCAGATGTTTAGTTTTTAATTGAATTATTTCACAGGTCTTCTCCCATTAAAGAAAAAAAAAAGTTACTATCTTTTGCATACCTTAATATAATTCTCTTCCTTGCTCCCTTTTTACCTCTTGTTTATGTCTTGAGGTACATTTAGCTCCAGAAACTGGCAGACAAAATCCATAAGGTTTGAATGTAGAGCAGCAAATACACCAAAGCTGGTCTCCTGCCAGCTGCCTGCCTCTCAGGGTGCACACACTCTGGTTGCTGGCTTTGCTCTTTCAATAGCCATAGCTGGACTCCAAAAATTCCCAGGCCACTGGGAAATGCTGACAACAGGACAGGCAGATCACTGATGCCATTCTGGGCTCCTCCAAGAACAAGAAGCCTCATACAAGAGTGATTAATTAGAGATATATCATAGTTTTGCACCCATTTTGAGTTGTTACTTGACAGCAGTTGCCCTGATTACCTAATTCATGTGTGCAACTCTGCAAATATTTGTTAGAGAACACAAAATATTTGCTGTTTATCCTGAGGTTCGGCATTACAAATGTTTGTTTAATATCCAGGCTGGGATTTCCAAATGTTTCTGATATCTCAGTATACCTCCAATTTATTTCTATATAATCTGGGAAGAAAAAAGATCTTGTCAATATATGTGCCCTGTAGATTCCATTCACGTTTACATCCTGGGAGCTTGCCTTTCGGAGCTGTGCAGGAGGTGAAGTGCCCAGTCACTGTCCCACATGTCACCAGGTTTGTCATGGCATGCAGACACACAGAGAAAGCCTCAGATGTCCCACACAGAGTGAGGAACCTGTGGCACTGCAGGTGGGGAAGGCAAGGCACTGCTGTGTTATCACAGGGTAAGCGAGGTTAGACGAGCCCAGGGTGTGAGTGTGCTGACATCACCTAATTACTCGGGCTGCAATTACAAGGACAGTCTCTCCACTCAGATTTTACAGTTAGATTGGCTATTACCTGTGACTGTGCTCCAGCACGAGCTGTAAGTAAAAAACAAACCCAAGCCTCCCTTTTTCTTTGACCCAGTAAAACTCTAATTACAACACAAAGTGAAGAAGTGTCTTTTTTATTTTCTTGTCAAGGGCAATGCCATAGGCTAGTGTTCAGACTGGAAACTGAGTCAGGAAGAAATCCTCAAGCGAGGTGTCACAGGTGTCACACAGCTGCAGTTCACAGTGTTCTGGCAGCAGAGGAGTCTTTTGGGGTAAAATCAATGCAGAACTGCTGAAAATGGAAAACCACATTCCTTCCTCCTACCTCTTCTTTCAGGCACACGCTCCATCATTTACCTTCTTTGGGCTTTAGTATTCTTGGCACTTTTCAACCCCCCCAAAAGACTGGCTAGTTGTCTGTAGGCTGGGGACTTGTGTTGCCTCAGCTGGGAGCCAAGGAACACCAGAGCAGGCACAAGGGTGAGGAGAGGACACCAGGAGAGGGCAGGAGGAAGAGAGACCTTCCCTCCTGCAGCTGTAAGGTGTTACATCAGTTCACTTGTTTGTTAAACCACACCTTGGAAGAAGGTGGTAAAGACCATATCTACTTTCTTCAGATATTAAAAAACAGATCAAAGAGTGATTGAAATCCCTGGTGGGTTGTTTGGTTTCCCATTGCATCAGTATTAGTTTTATTCCTCTTTTCTTTCCCCCATCTTCAAACCCCTTGATTGGGTCAATTGGGTTTCTCTCCACAAGCACACACTGTCCTTGTCTGTTCTCTTTGTATCAGTCCTTCGGGCCGTATTTCTTTTGCAAACTTTGTTTTTCCAATTGGCCAATTCTTCATTGACTACTTTTAACATAATTATACTGAATTCTTGCTCCTGTTTACCTGACTGTTCAGTTCTTTGGGGCTAAATCTTACAATTACTCTTAATTTTGTAAAGTGCTGTTTGCCTATATATAGCTAAAGATCCTAAGACATTTTAGCAACTTTGATTTGCTCTTAGAGAAATGACTCAAGTCAGTCGTTGCCCCACTATCAATCCTAGGAACTATATGGAGAAAAATATTTATTATATAAATGAAGGCGAACTAGACACTCAAAAATTCAGAGTGGAATACTGGTATCAAAATGTACTTAATCCAGACCCAGTGAATTTCTGATTAAAAATAAAATACAATGCAGATTTTGTTTTTCTCCCTAAACTCTGTAAATCCTTGGAGAGCCCAAGTGGAACAACCAACCATTTTTTGTTGTTTTTCTGTCTCTAGCTTTTTCATTGTTTTTTCACTCCAGAAATAAAAACTTTACAGCTGGTATGTATATTACACTAATGATGCCCTGATTTAGAAATACAACTAACAGATGTTAAATTAATCTAGTCAGATTTGAGTTACCTTTGAGACCTAGCTACAGCTTTAGCTTCTGGAAGGTATGCACATTTTATTTGTACCCGTGGTTCGTGGAAGTCAGGCTGTCTGGATAAATGATGGTTTCATGTTTTTCTCAGATATCCGCTCATGCCCGTAAATTGGAAAGATGTGTATTGTGCTATCGGAGAATGTACTTTGAAGTCAGTTTTAGGTTTGGTTGCTAATCTGGTGGCCCTGCTTTTCTCTTCTGTAAACAGTGATAAATAGTTTCCAGCGGGCCTGAATCCAGCAAGGCTCTTCACTAAATAGCCTCTAGGTAGAGTTACTTTGGAGTGAAGGGACAAAACCTACATTAAAAGAAGAGGTTGATAATACAAATGTATGGAAATACGTAATGCTTCCTGCAAAATGTGCAATTTTCTGAATTTGGATAGCTGATCTGGACACTGCTCCAGCCAGAACAGCAGGTTGTACCCAGTGCAGTCTGTACCTGATGTGAGGTTTCTGATAAGCTCCTGGATATCAAAAAGATTATTGAACAAATATGTTTGATACAGTAGGCTACTATTTCATATTGTTTTTCCATTCCTCATCACATTCCTCATGATAGGACTAGTAGAAATTAGGTTATTCAATTTTAGGCTTTGCTGGTCCAGGAGAATAAAATTGTACTTTAAAAAAATATTCATGTGTCTTAGGAAAAAAAACCCCACCTTTATTCCCTGGATTAATCACTTGGAGCAATGTGCTAAGTATACTGAGCTGTTCTTTTTGTGGAACACGTGGATCAAGCCTTTGTTCTTGGCAGCCACATCCTTCATGCCGTGCATACTGGAACCCACCGCTGTTATTTTTCGTTCCTCACGGAGAGCAGAGTGCTCTGCAGCAAAAGAAAGGGGCAGCTCCTCCCAGAGGGGCCCGTGCCACAGCAGCAGCACACTCCCAGGGAGAGCCTGAGGACACATGGGTCACAATAAAGGTGACAATGAAAGCCTGACGTGGCATCTCTCCTGTAAATGCCGCGCTGGACTTGGCACCTTCATCAATTTTTGTGGGTGGTGTTCAGATTGAGGCTCAGGAGTGGGAAGCTGGCATCAAAAAAAGGAAAATAATGGATTGCTGAGATGTGCCAGATGCAGAGACATTGAGGAGAAAAGAAAGAGAGGCATTCAAATTGTACTTTTTTGACAGTGAGGAACTCTGAGTGGAGGCAGGATGGCTATTGACATCTCCACCTTTTGTCTCTGTCAGTACCCTGCACCCTGTCTACCCCATACCTTGTGAGCAGATTTTACCTATTTTGGGGGTGTGTTGTAAGGGAATAATGTGGTTATTTTTTTGCCTTGCCAGATTCACTGGTGTAGAAGAGAAACGCAGCCAGAAAGTTATTTTATAAAACCCTAGCAAACAGCAAAATTGCATTCTTGCTTTCCTCTTGTATCACTACAAAAAGTATAAGTGGTCAACACAGCAAGATTACAGCTGATAGGAGGTCAGTTCTCCTGCACACCACACAAACCAGTCATGTTATCCCTTTGCCAGGAGTAGATGGATGCACATACTCCTTGTATAGATCCACCTCTGACTGATGTGCCTCCAAACACCTGGGGCAGAACTTACAGAGAGATGAAGGCGGCAGCAGAGAACAGCTTGCTGCACGCTAATTCCTCCAGCATTAAATGGATTTAAAAAGCTCTGTTTTTCAGAAAAGAAAGGACTCACAACCACCTGCAGTGGCTTAGCTTTCCAAAGTGCAGTCACTCAGCATTAACAAGTTACTCTTCCTATTTGTCAGCAGCACAGAAACCTTGCAGGGCTCCACCCAGAACTGTGCAGGCTCTGTAGTCATCAGATTTGGTAAGGATTCAGCCCTGCAGAAAACATCTGCAACCATGAGTGCAGATCTTTTGCCCTCAAATTAGTGGAAGTTTGATATAACAGGTAATCTTTTAGACTGACCTTTTAACGCTCAAGGCATATAGATGACTTCTCTGCAAAATGAGGATGAATGCCTACTTACTGAATTTATTTTCCCATTTGCTCGATAGAACCATTCCTTTCTCATTTCAAAATATTTCTCCTTGCATTTCTCTTAAAGCATTACAAGAACACAAATAGGTGATTTCCCATAAATTATTGTTTTTTTAAATCCTTATAAAACTTTGTCTCTACAAATAAAAAGAATACTCCCCTGGAATTTATTTAAGCCTAAAAATTAAATATTTGCTGTTTAAATTTCTGGTTGAAAAGAAAAGCTGTAGTACCTCTTCTGAGCAGGCAAAGGACAAGGCACAGCAGGATCTGAGCAACGTAGTGATCAAAGCCACTAAACAAACCCTAAATCCAGTTTTAGCAAACCATAGAGTAGCAGTTTAAAGTACTCTGGGAGTAGTTTCATGTTACCAGCAGCTGGTTTAAAATAGTAACACGACCATTGTGCCATCCTCTAAAATAATGTTTCTATCATAACAAAAATATTTGCATGGAGTAAATGGACATTGAGTAACTGTGGACTTCTGTACCCGTGATTTGCACTGTTTAAAAACAAGGTGGAGACAATAGAAAACACCTGAGACAAAATGACTTGTTTTTTACCCTTTTCCATACTGCTGCTTAGAACAGTAGCCACTCACCTTTAAACAAGAATAAAAAGACTTCTGCCAAAAACCCCAAATCCCACCCTCCCAAATCTAAACAAACATAGTTCTTCCTTATTCCTAATGTGTATGACTGGTACTTCAAGCTTTTTACTCTTAGATTAATTCAGTTTTCCAGTTGTTGATAAAGTTCAGTCTCTCCAAAAATTTGGAATTGATGTGCTTTGAGTTTTTCAGTGATGAAATTTTATACCACCTCTCACCCTGTCACGGTTCTAAAATATTGCCCTGAAGGTCCCTTGCAATTTGGCATGGAGGTACAGATTAAATAGCAAATTCAAATTAGTTATTTCAAACACACCTGGAAAATATTTTGAAAACATAGTGATGCCAATGAATAAAAGACTGTGCTCTGGGACATATTTAATGATTGTTGTTACCATCACAGAAATCTCTGTCAGAGAATTTGCTGCACTCTGAAAGAGGCTGTGAAGAAAATCTCAGGCTTTGATGATCATCTCAGTGAGGTTTACACGAGACATTCTGCATGTCAGGTGAAAAAAAAATTTAAACTGAAGTTGGATACTCTCCAGGTTTTTCTGTGGAGACTTCTCCAGTAAAAAGCTTACAAAACCAGAAGTTTAAAGTGCTGGAATGGCACTGATGCTTGGGGCTGATTAGGGCTGCATCTACATAGCCTAGAGCTCTTTCTTTGCTACTGAATGGTTTCTGACAGAAGACTGAGCCCAACTGTTTTATTTAACAAAGGAAAGACAGCAGATGATTTTTTAATCTCTTCTACAGAAAGCAAAATACATGCTCTTGCCTGGATCCATGGAAGATGGGGCATGTCATGGGAACACCTTTGTGAAAGAGAAGGATATGGAGAAAGTTTCCCTCCTTGTGCTGAGCTGGGTTTGGGCTGTTCAGAAGCACCATGAATGAGCTGGAGTTTCTGGACCTGTGTTTTCAGGAGACTGTAAATGATGCTTGCTAAATACTCTTGCACATGCCTTTGGCCTGTGGATCCATCCCCAGAAACTCATTTAATGCATCTTCCTATGGAGATGTGGAGTTGGGAGGCAATGGCTTAAATGGGGTTCTCTGATGTCACCACCTGTGCTGGCTTAGTTAATTTAAATAACATTTCATTTTTAGCAACTAAGTTCTTGTTTTTTCTTAGGCTCTTGTTTCTTAGGCTCTTGCTCAGAAAAGGATCATGATCCTCCATAAAATACATAAGTATTGATGAAATGGGCCTACATTTGGACATGGAATGATTGCTCTACTTGTGTAAGTTTCTATGACTATTTACTGCATTCACTGGGAAAGACCAAACTCAACAAAATTTGACATTTGTACTTTTTCACAAGGCAGCAATATTGACTGTGTAGTTACTAAGGAACTTGAAAGAAAGTTGGAAAAATTAATAGAACTATTCCTAGCCATACACACATTGTATGTGTGCCAGGAAACAAGCAAAACCTGATTTCCCAAGCATGTTGTGTGGTGGGAATTTCAGCAGGCCAAGTCCTCTCCCCAGTTCCTTGAGCTCAATGTCATTTGTTTTTAGCCCTAGACTGAACATCCTCCAGCATCCTTTGTTTTGGGGCAAAAAACAGGAGCTGGTTTTCCCCTGTCCACTTTTGCAGAGACCAAAAAATTGGTCAGGCAAGCACTAATTGTGTGAGGAGAATAATCATTACTGGTAAAAATTGCAAAACCTGCCCTATACCATTCCAAAGCTACATGTCCTGTACCTAACCATTAAATTCATCACCATTACTGATAGCTTCTCTATTGGTTTTGGTGCAGCACCTGAATCAATGAATGCTTCCTTTGCCTGTTGGGAAATCTCTTCTTTGTACCGCAGCTTTGTCACACAAAATCGTAACTAGATTTTAAATGTTCCGATTTGTGAAGAACACATAAACGTGGTGTAAATTCGCAGCTCATCCTTGCTCCGATTTCTATTTTGTCTTCAGGCGGGTTCGTTTTTAACCGGGCTGCACGAG
This sequence comes from Aegithalos caudatus, assembly GCA_013389925.1. NCBI lineage: Eukaryota > Metazoa > Chordata > Aves > Passeriformes > Aegithalidae > Aegithalos > Aegithalos caudatus. The sequence goes on along the minus strand of WEIU01023612.1, from coordinate 601,924 downwards.
AGGTGATCGATGGCAGTGAGGAGAGCGATAAACACCTGACCTCTAGTGGCAGCTGCCCGGCTCGGTGGGACGGGAGAGAGCTGGAAATGTGAGGAAAAAAGGGATTATCGAGTAAGCTGGAACTGTGGAGTCTGAACTTCCATTAGTAGCTTTGTCAATTTTTTGTTTAATTTTCTTTTCTACTGAAATCTCAGTTCACAATCCAGGGTATTTATCTTTCTGAAACTTTTCTTCATGTTTATCACTATGTTTAAGAAGTGTGTGCACAGTCTTCCAAAAGACTTGCAGCAGTATCCTAACAGGTTTTATAACTTTATATAGAAAGCTTTCATGTAAGTTTGTCACTTTTGTTCTTTCCCCCCCATGCACACACAATTATTCAAGAAGCCCATTTGAATCCTCATTAGACTTCATTCCTGCTCCTCACTGACACAGAACATTTCCCCAGTGAAAATACTTACTTCACTATCAGCACTCTGGACATCAAAGCTTTCCTTCCCATTGGGCTAAAAATACAGCAGCTCTTCCATAAACAAAGGTCATAACCTTGCTAATCAAGTGGTTAACCCAAATATTAAATCCCCTCATGGAGAAAAAACAGCATTGTTTTTAACCCCTGTAAGATTAAATTTCAAAGTGCTAGTTTACACAAAATTTCTCCTAAGCAAAACCCATTGTCTGGAAGCTGTGGCTAAACCTACATTTCATTACAGCTGTGTGAGGCCTTAGACCACCAATACAGTCTGTTAATGTGACAGTGGCAAAGCTGCAGGAGGACTGGAGCAATGGCATCATTATTTTCCAGTTGGAGTTAGAGTAACTCACGCTTCTTTCCTGAAGCCAGAGTGAAAATGAAGCTATGTATGACTCAAAGAATTCTGAACATTATAAACAAGCCATATGAAGAGATGATTAAAAAAAAAAATAAAACCAACCAAAAAGCTGTGCAAATACTTTAGCCCATTTAAATGATCACATTAATTGGGACATGGTGGGGTAAATTTGGGATTTCCTTATGGCTGACAAGTTCTGACTTGAGAAGCTGACTGTAGAAACAGAGCTATGCTGTTTAATTTCAATGTTTCTCATAAAAAACTTTAAGTTATCACAGTTATGTCCAAAAATTTTATCATGTTTGAGTAATTTCTATGTTTTCCATTTAATAAAAAAAATATTTTGCTCTATTTTTCAACCACTAGCCTCTGAGAATCTGATTTTTCTGCTCTCTGTTGAGACTAGTTCAAAATCTCCTTCCTTACCTTCAAGGTTCTCTGGCACAAGCCCAAGATACCAAATGGCTTGTCCTGCACAAGAAGTCAATGTGAATTAACAAAAAAAGATGTGAATTTAAAGTGAGTATAACTCGAGCATATATAATTTCTCTATGGACACTCATTTAGCAGTCAGCCAGCCGTAATTACCTTAACTTAATTCACGCTCAAAATGAATTAAACTGAAGTGAACGAATGGTTTATCAACATGGGAGAGACACTGTACAATAAGCTTGGTGTAAATTCACAATTCATCAGCTGCTGTGCTCTGACGTCCCTTGTGGAAACGCAGCGTGCCCTCAAGGTGCCTTTGTATGAGGTAACTTAATTTTTTTAGGGGGAAAAAAAGGCTGTATGTGGAAGTGTGGGCTGATTGACAGCAGGTGCAGAAGTGATTGGATTTCAGTGGTGCTACGCTAGAGGAAAGGTCAGCATACATCATCTGTGCAGTTGGAGTTTCTCTGCCATTTTGGAACCACAATGGCACCTTCTATGCTATGGGGTCTGCTTTGAGCTGCAGAAAGCCAAACAGCATTTTTTGATGTTTCCATAGCAGGGGAACAGCCAATTAGTACCAAGTACCTGGTGTACCATCGACTCATATTTTTATTCACTACTGAGAAAATCACCATGGAGGAGTGCAGAGAAGCCCTAGCCATTTCTGAATGAAAACAGCCAAAAGCAGTTACATACTAAAATTCACACTGTTACCCAGCTTGGTTTAACTTCACCGAGTATCTCCGTATTAATTTCCCCCCAAATGATTTTCCACCTTTCTTTATTCATTAGATTTAACAGCATTTTTCTGTTAGCATAAGCAAAGCAGTAAGAAATACAGAGAAATACCCCTCCTTGCAGTACTCCTTTAAATGTAAGCAGCACCGTCAGGCAGTCTGTGACATTATTATCCAGTTAGGAAAACATCCCTGGCCCCATTCATTCAGCCGTTCCTGCTCATTTTTCCAGGCACAGAACGTTTGTGCCGTAGCAGGCCTTGTCAGATTTGGAGCCCTTCCAGTACCTGATGAGCATATTAACAGTGCTCCCATTCATGGCCCAGAGCCTGCCAGTTCCATCTAATTTTAGGGAAGTTGCTATTTATAGTCAGATGGCTGCGCTCGCTCTGGTGAAAGCCTCGCCACTGCTGGGCGTGGGGGGGGAATTTTATATTTTTGTGCTGTTTTGGTTGGCACATGCAACGTTCATGGTTGCAATTTACCCAAGTCCAAAATACTCTGCCATCCTCCCCAAGGAGGAGCGATGCTCTGCCTGAGGATTTGCACCAGGAACACTGTGGCACTGTTGGCTGCCTGGTTCTCATCCAGCCACGTGCTGGCTGTGTCCAGGCACAGGTAACCCAGAAGTCAGATGACAGTACAGAATCACAACCTTTGCTAAATTACTACATGCAGAAAGATTTCAAGTTCCAGAGGATGGGTGAGAGGGGGAGAAGGTGGGCCCAAATCTCTCTGTGCTGTAATTCCTGTAGTACAGGTCCAGCAAAGTGTATTCCTTTGGCCTCGTTTCCAAAGAGTACATTAACAGCAGTAGTAAGAATATCTGCCTTTGCACCACAGGATTTGGTCAGAATTTATTCATTAACTAGGTAGGGTTAAATGCCAAGAAAAGTTATGGGGAAGAGGTTCTCTAATATGGACTTGGTGGTCAAATTTACTAAAATATGTTGTTACAATTTAGGCATTTCATTAATGTACCAAGAACACTACACTGTGTATATACGTACAGGTGTGTGTGTGTGTGTAAAACTCAGAGAGCTGAGAGGAAATCAGCATTACAGTTCATTTTCTCTTGCAGAAAAACAGCCAGATAAAATGTGGGAAATCCAAAATTATTTCATTTAGAAATACAGTGTCATATAGTCTGGTGCTGTAAAGTTGTAGAATTATCCCTGGGAAAACATAAGTCGACCTCTTCCTGTTCAAAAGATACTTCATTATGTGTTTTAGTAACTGATAATTTGTTCCCAGTTTTATTGGTGTGACTGAATGGTGGTTGAGAAACTAAATTCACTTTTTGTAAATTGAAATTGGGGTTCAGCTCATGTTAGAATTTCCAAACAATAGAGGAAGATAGAGTCAGAGTTTCAGTCAGATTGTAGCATTTTGGCTTTAAAACACCCAAAGTTGATCGTGTCTACTCTTGTTTGTCTCTACACAGGCCTCTGGCATGGGTAATATTCATTTCCTAGATTAGTAGGAGGTGCTTGCAGGAGCTATTTACTCTCTTTCTGATATTGTAACTTGCTGACATAGAATACATGTTCTGCTCATCCCTCAGTCTTGCTGCTGTAGACAGGAAGACTTAGAAGCTGGAATGAATACAACTGTGAGAGTAAAAAAATAATCCTTGTACTCATCAATCTTAATTGCATTCCAGTTCCTAGTTAATTTGTGTATCACAACAAGAAAGGAACATTGAACCAGCAGAGACTCTGGTTCAGCTGAAATTCATATTCAGCCTGGCTGGGATTCTGCTGAGGCAGAGCTGAACTGGAACTGAACCAGAAAAGCAGCTGAAGAAAGAAATAATGGCGTAATTCTGTGGCTAATGTGGTTCACAGGACAAAAAGTATTCTTTTCTCTATTAATTTGTAGCTGACTGGTGCATGTGATAAAGCCCATGCCCCATGCTCCAGAGGCTGTGGGCTGGCAGAGGATTGTCATTTCCCTGGCATTCAGAGCCAGAAGTGTGTTTTAGCTGCAGAGTAATGTCAGTAAGTGCCCTTCTCCTGCCCTCCTCTCCATCTGAAAGCAGATGTTCCAGGAAAACGAGGGGTTCAGATGTTACTGCAGATACAAACTGCAGTGCTGCCTAATGAGGATCACAAATAAAGCTGTAACACAGCTCTGAAAGGGCCCTGGATTAACAAATATTTATACTGGTAGGAGCATGAGTTTACATCGATGAGGATGCTCCTTGTGTGTCACTGGCAAGGTAACACTGAGCAATCCTTGCAGCTGCAGGAGAATTTGGGTTTTTTAGGGGTGTACAAGGGTGGTGTGAGTCCAGAGGGGTTCGAGCTTCCTGTGAGCACAGCCCCAAACCCTGCAGGGTGGGTAGGGCACACACACGTGTCCCACAGCAGGACACAGCAGTGATGACATCTCACCAGCCTCCCAAAACACCGCCTGGGGCCAGGGCAGGCAGCCCTTGAGACAGGTGCCCACCCCACAGGTTTGCCCTTGTGCACTCAGGCCAAAGGGGCATCCCCTCACTGACAAATTTCCAAATGCTTTGATTCACCGCTTCTCCTCCATGCACAGCATTTCACAAAAAACCCCACCACAATTTGAGACTCCTTCTTCCTGCACAGGCTATCAAAACTCCCTCCTTGCACTAAATCAGCCTTTCTGGGTTGCCTGTCTTGTGTGGCTTTATGTTGTCTATTAAGCAAATTAATTATACTCTCCTTATTGTTTGCATTTTACATATCTCTGCAGCCTTCCCAGAAACAGCTGACATGTTATGGCACTTTGATAATCTGTACTTTCTTCCACGTGTTCTTGCGACCTGTGGGGACACTCTGCTGGTTTTCACTGTTATATTCAGCCCCAATGTGGTTTCTCTCCAGAAATGCCTCCAGTGAAACCTAAAACCTCACCTGTTGCTCTGCACCTTGTTACTCTGTATAAGGGAGAGTAAAAACACTGCAAGTGTGACCAACCTCAGAAGCTTCTCCTGCCACCACCTGGTGGGTTTGGGCTGGGTTTTGCAAGCACAGAAACTCAATGTCTCCATTCTTCTTCTTCCTGGGTTTTATCTGGCACTGGTACTCCTAACTCATCCCAGCCATTTTAGAGCACTGAGGAGTTAAATTACAGTGACTATGTGGAACGGTTTTGAATTAATCAGCCAGTATAAAATTAGTGGCTTTTCATATACCTCTGGTACTTGAAGAGTTGGTGAATTTTCCTTTATGGAGAACATCTGGGTGATATCAAGGCAGGGATTATAACTTCAAGGAAGGCTTTTGCTTATATGCTGAAATAAGACATTTTCCTCTACAGCTAATATTTGCCTTTTTTAGCTACTCTGAGGTAAAGCAATTGCTTCCATCTTTCCTATCCCCAATCCAACTCTTTATATTAGAGGTGTATTGTAGTTTATTGTTTCCAAAGCAAGAGCAGCAGGATCATTCCTCAGTCTTGACTGATGCTGTGCCCCTAGAAAATTTAGACTTTTATAGTAATAGCCTTCCACTCTTTCTTATGGCTGTAATTTTGGGGTCTATAATCACTGACATCTGTATCCAAAGTAAAAGAAAATTTGAAACACTGGATGGATCCATGTCTCCACGTCAAGGAATCTTGACAGCTTTTAATTTCCTTTTGCAAGTTCCTTGCTGCTGCAGTTTCTCTGTTGGTATGAGCCAAAGCAGTCAAGTTTTTCTGTACTTCCTTGCTGCTTAGGATATTTCTGATCAGCAGCAGCCAGCTGGCCAGTGGCTTTACCTATCCACCTCATATTTCTGAACATTACAGCTGGCCTTCCTAATTTGCCCAGACACTGCAGCTGCCCCAGAGGTTTCATCTCCTCAAGTCTGTATCACCTGTAGTTACTTCTTGGGAAGCCACTTGATTTAAATATTTTTAGAAAGCATCCAGATCTTATTTAAGACTACTTTGGTATTTTTGATTTTTGTGTGACTGTCAGAGTTCAGTTTCTTTAGCTGCAGCAGTTAATCAGCTTTTAAAATCTTGTCTATCATTTCCATTGGGGACACTGACAAAGATACCACCTGTACTTTCCTTTTTTAGATAAGGAGAACATCAGTTCTGTAACATTTTTCCCCAACCAGACCTGTTATACATTTTTTTCCTTGAGCATCTCACTGTGCCTTTTAAGATTTCATGCTGTGTAATTAATTTTGAATAAACCCTTCCCCTGAAAGGTTAAAATTAAACCAAGCAGCTAAACTGCTCACATCAAAGCCAGTACAAATAAGCTTCCACTGGGGACTGAAAAAAGTAGTTTTGTAACTCAGATTTTGGGGGGAGAGGAGCATGAAGTCAAAACAGAAATATTTAGTAGTGCTGAAAGGGAAAGTAACTTCTTTCAAAGAGCAGCTTTATATTAGGTCAGAAACACTTGCTGCAAAAGAATTGAAACTTTGTATAAAGGCACTATTGTACACGGAAAACCTGTTAAATAAGTAGGAAGGGAGGAAGGAAGATGTTAAAGTAGAATCCTACTGGGGGTTTGTAAGTCACAGCTAATGTTTCAGTGCTGTTCTTTATAGTTTATACTGCTTCTTTAGGGACTTTCTTAAACAGGATTTTCTCCTATTTTAGATGCCTCAGTTTCTACTGAGGGAGCTTCACGTGCATCTCCCAGATTCTCAGACACATCTGGCAGCTGAAGCTCTACTCCAGATCCCCAATGTCTGGAAGCTGAAGTGTTTGTTTGGAGTTGGGATGCATCTGTAGGTTTAACTCTTCCACATCCATCCATCCATCCCTGCTGTGATCATGGATGCCCCAGCCTGATCATTCTTCAGCTTCTCTTCAGATCCAGTTTGTTTCAGCTTGATGTGTTCCATTAATCTAGTATTTAATTTTTCATTCTTGCCATCTTTACCAGACACACTGACAGTCCTGGCAATGCTGACACATGATCTGAGGAGATCCTCGTGTCTCTGCCAAGCCCTCCCTGCCAGTTCCCCTGTACCTCCCTGTCCTGTGGATGTTTACACCTGCAAGTCACTGACAGTGTTTCTGAAACCTCTTTTCCCCTGACCATTTTCCATGACGGCCTCTTTCACATGAGGGACTGAAAAGCTTTGACAGCTGCTGAATATTGAATTGCAGGAGATCATTCTGCTTGGTTTGCAGAATCTCACACTCTCAAGAGTTCAGATACTGCTTGAGACAAACTTTCACTTTGAAGACCAATTCAGGTGGAGTTATTTTAAGCCAATGTATACATTGCTGAGCAGGAGGAATTTGTGTTTTGAAAAACTCAAATCAGATTGATCAGGCTCAGCTTCAGACACTCTCCAGCATCAGATTTCTATCTCCTGACTAAGCCAACTTCTTCCACTAGAGGTTCATTTTGCTTCCAGCTCAACTAATTATTTTTCCAACCTGATCATGTTGCACATATGCAATCTCAGTTGAATTTCCATGACCCGTTGAATCATTCCCTGTGTCCTCCCTTCCTCCTGCTTCTAATTTCCTATTCTCAGGATTCCTTCATTCTTAGCTTGGCTGGCAGGACCTTTAGCCCAGTAAAAATTTGCTTTAGAATCAGGCTGGACACAATTCAGCATTCAGGGCATTAATTACAAACACCAACTCATTAGTGCACATCCAGGCCTCACTCTGCCTCCAGGAACTCCTGAACATTAGGCAATGCAAACTTAAAATAGATAAATGAATAAATACCTTAGTACACTGACTCTATCATTCAACCAGAAGGAATGTAGGAAGGGATGGGTAGAATTTTCTCCTCAGAATGTCCATTAAGCTTTGTCTTTTACAGAATTTTACTATGCTTCAAATATTGGGATTTCTTGTATGATTGGCACTCATTTCTCATTGCTTTACTCTCCTTTTTTTTTTTTTTTTTTTTTTAATTTTTTTTTTTATCTCATTTTTGTAAAAGAACCTTGCAATAGGAGAGAGTTAATCTTTGTTTCTGAACTTGTTTTGGTATAAAAAGAAATTAATTCTGTATATTGAAGCTGAATTTTAGACTTTTTAATCCTTTTATTCCAGTAGCTGCATGAATATATTGAACAGGCCACAGCTACTCAGGACTTGTTAGGATGAACCTGGAATTTAATGTCCACTTTTGGCCCCAGCTCAAGAAAATGGAAGACATTGGAAGACACCAAAGAACTGGAGAGGGTCCACTGCAGAGAGGGTTGGAGAACCTGACATAGGAAAAATGCTAAAGGATTCCCCAGGCTGGGTTTGTTCAGCCTGGGGAAGGAAAGGCCCAGGATGTGTCTAGTCAGTGTCTCAACACCCAAAGAAGATGGGTCTAGAGGGGATGGAGACACTCTTTTCCAAAGGATTCCTGGTGCCAGGACAAGAGGCTGTGGGCACAGGACAGTTTAGAGAAAATTCCTTCTGGATATAGAAAAAAAATAATTCTTCAGCCAGAAAATAATTGAGCAATAGGCTTCCCAGAGAAGAGGTGGGACCTTCCTTAGTGGAAATATTAAAGATTTTGCTTGGCAATGCCCTGGATAATCTCATTTAAGGAAGAAGAGGCAAGTTCAGGCTGCAGCATGCAGTGCTAGGAGAGACTTAGGGCACAAATCAACAAAAAGCTGCATTTCATTAAATGTTTATAGAAGAGCAGAGCTTGTCTGGTGCTAAAGCACCAGCAAGACATTTCCTCCAAGTCACCAAGCTTCCTGAAAGCCAAAATATCTTCCAGTGCACCAGTGCTGCCATTGCCATGAACTTCCAAACACAGTCCCTCCTAAAATTCCAGCTATGCCTGGCTACTCAGAGCACAGAAATTGTTGCTGAGTCTCTCAAATGAGGCAAATAACTCATGAGCTGGCAATGCCAGGCATGCAAAGCAATGGGAGATCAATGCCTTTGGTTATCAGAAAGTCTTTCCATAGAATGTGCAAGGCTCTCATGGACACTGACAGATGAGAGGCTTCTTCAGGGAGACTGAAATCTAAATCATCCAGTGCCACCAGAAGAGGTCTCTACATTTCAGAGTGAAATTTCAGAGTGAGAAATTACAGCAGCAGATATCTATCTATCTATCTATCTATCTATCTATCTATCTATCTGTTTTTTCAAAAAGTTAAACTTTCTGCTTGGCTCTGGAGTCTGCAGCAGTTATTGCAGCCAGGGAATTGAGGGGAGTCATCAAAACTACAGTGAGGAAAAAAGGAGGTAGCATGATCATATTGTACCAGGTCTTGCCATATGTCAAATAATCAGTGATACATTATTCAAAATACACAAGAACTGAGTGATTTAGATGTTACACTTAAACATGTGCAGTAGTGTTAGTGTTCCCAAGAGGTATTGGTTTTGATGTCATGATAAACAGCACATCTGTGAGGATATAAGCAAGAGAAATTCAGTAATCAGTCCAAAAATAGAGAGCTGGAGAACATGAGGATCCCAAGGTCAGTGGGAGGCCACACATCTCCCCTTTTGGCACAGTGACATCACTCACCCTTTGTGGGATGCCACTTTGGAATAGACCTGGAATCTCAGGAGAACACCCAGAGCTGAGAGCTTCTCAAAGCCCAGGCTCTGAGGAACTGCACCTGGGAAAGAAATGACAACAGCAATGGTGACAGAGCACCAATCCTCCTGCAAATTACTTCCAGCAACTAGTTTATTTGTTTTAACCATATTCTCTGTTGAAAACTGAAGGGGTGCTGCTTACTTTATAAATGTGAGTCACTGGTGAAATTGGTTAGGAGGAGGCAGTTTTGTGGTGACTGTCAGTGCTGATGTCTGCCTTACATCTCACAAGAGTCCAGGCTTCTAAAAAAAAGATGCTTCAGATGTGGACTTGTGGCCTGTGAAATTCCCAAAGAACATCTGGGGACCAGCCTGGTTCAACTCTCCTTGCTCTAGAAAGGACTTGCAATGTGAGCAGCAACAAGTAGCTGGAGAACTGGAGAGGATGTTGCTCTGGAAGCTTAGAAGAGCAAGTGAACTATTATGCAAACTGTTGTGTGCCTTCCAAAAAGAAACTGACACCAGCATCCCCCCTGAATAAACCCAACAAAACCCCCACACCATGGGAACCTTCTACAGCCCTAGGCTAGAAGAGAGATAAATTCCTTCCCTCAGATGGAGAAATAATGATAATAAATCTGAATGAAAAGGAGCACACCAGACTTTGTTTTATTAATGGAATGATACTGTAGCTGGGGGGGATTACAGCCCTCACCCAAGAGAGAAAAGACTCCTTCACTTCTGGTTCAGGACCAGGCTCTCAGTAGTGGTGCCTGGCTCAGGAGTCAGTTGTGGGCTGTAATTCCAGCTTCCCTCCCCCTTGGCAGCCGTTTCACTTTGCAGTTTGAGGCCATGGTCCTGCAGGTGATTCCCTGCAGCTCTGCCCTTGTGCTCGAGACACCTTGCACCTGCTGCAGGGCTCACATTATCCACCTGCAGGCTAAGGGCAAGGCCTCTATTCTTATGTGCTACAGTTTAGGAATAATTGATGAGTATCTGTAAATAAAGCTATAAAGCAGAACTGCTCACAGCATTACTTTCCTTGTCCCACAGTCCTAGCCATGGAACGGGGCACAGCTTTTGCTCCGTGTCTCCGTGAAGGACACTCACAAATGATTCTCCTTCAGCATGAAAATAGAGGAGCTCTGCAGGACACCACTGACCTGGAAAAGCCTCAGTTGCTGCCACAGCAAGAGATGTCAGGAGACAGAAAGCCTGCCCGGATGGACGTGGGGTTCCCACCCACCCCGGTGCTGTGTGCCTTTCTGGCACTCTGTGTCTAAAATTCATTAAATTCACCAGCGGCATTTTGGGATTTCCTACATGTGCTAAATCGTAATGAAAGACATCCGCTGATGGCAAAGTCTCTGGGCTCAGAGGATTACGTGGGGCAGGGCTGCCTGAGACAGCCCAAATCCACTTGAGACTGAAAAGGTGTGAGCAGTAAATAAAAGGAAATCCTGGATCACCATATAGCGTTCGGCTCCCACACTTTTGACCTCCTTTGGTCCCTTCTATATTTTGTTAAGATCATATTTCTTTACGTGCTGCCTGGCTTAAAAGCCATCATAAATCTGTGCCGTGCAGCAAGAATAACAGGGAAGGCACCGTGTAATACAAGGCGCTCTAATTCCATCCCAGGCCCTCGGAGGGAGCCGTAAATCAGCCTGGAGAGGCCGGGAGAACCGGGGGGAGGCTGGGAAGGCGGCCTGGAGCCCACCTGCCCCCGGGCTGAGGTGAGCGCAGCTGCCTCACAAACAAAGGCTTCTGATGTCTCCAGAGTGAGCAGGGATCAAAGTACCCCAAACACCGTCCGGGGAGCAGCGCACCCACCTGCCTTCCTTTGGAGGGAACGCCCTGTGGGGTGCGCCGCACACGGCAGAACGCAATCATTCTGCTAAAGGTTTTCTTTTTTTAAAAATTGCGAATAATTTTTTTTTTTTTTTTTTTTTTTTCTTCCAGCTAGTATAATATGACGGATATAGTATTTTTATAAGGTTTTTTTGTGCTACAGAGAAAACTTATTAAATTTTGGAAAAGATGAATTGCAAAGGGGAATGAAATGAAAACGTATTTGTCTGTTTGAATTCCAAGCTCAGACTCTGTTTTGCTAAGATGCAGAAATAAAAGGTAAATCATTGAATCCTGGGCCATCAATCATTTTATTCCACCCATGGTAAAAAGCAAAAAAGAGGAGAGAAAAAGAAAATACAACCAAAGTTGTGGCCGTGTTGCAACTTTGGAGGAAAATGTTGAATAAAAAGGCGGAAAAAAGTTGCAACCATGAGTATCCTATGCCAAACCTCAGCAGAGGTCACTGGAATGAGCCAGCAAGCCAATCCTAAATAAAAATAGGACTTGTGGGATTCCCCATCTGATTTTCAAATAGTCACTGCTGCACTATCATTTGTCAAGCTTGCAGGGTAGTTTTTTACCAGATGTGAGAAACACAGTACCAAATCCAGCCTGAAGCCAGAGAGAACAGTGTATGCTTCCACACGGGAATAATCTGCTCAGGAAGGAATCTAAAGTCTGAATGTGGACTGAAACCTCCCAGATCCCTGGGTGCTGTGAAGTGTGTTTTAATAATTTCACCACAAGTGAGACCTTTTCATCACCAAAAGCAAGATGTTCAAAGGACCTGTCTTACTATGTAAAGGAAGGGTTAAACTGCCTTTTTTCACAAAAGAGAAATCCCAATTTATCAGGAAGAACTTTATTTTCAGTTTAGATATTTACATTAAGAACTGTCTATGAGTGGTACTTTTATTTGTTTTACTTCAAAGTGCATCAAGTGTTTCTCACTCTCTTCCAAGTGTTAATTAACACCAGATATTAATGAGCAAACAGCTGCTCACTTTCAGCTGATTGAGAAACCTTCTTAACATGCTTTGTTTGCTTTATAAAATCTCACTTGGGTTCCTTGAGCATGGAAATATTATTGCTTACATTTGTATAAGCAAACTGGACAGGGAAAACCCAGAGCAAGAACCTCTGGAATATGAACGCAAGACACATCAGGGAACTCATTTGCAACTCTTAACCTGGTTCCTTGATGGATTTTGATTTGTGTTGGAAGCTAGGCACGGACAGCATCCTACAACCAAACAAGTCTTTATACCATCAAATGCTTAGCATGACTGGTGCTCATTACTTTTAATTGTAGAACAATTGAAAGTGTCCATGTGACTTAGGAACAGAGGCTTCTTTGAAAACCAGTGGATATTTTGTCCTAGGTTTTTTTTGGTACCTTTGTCTTGCTTTGTTAAGCTGATTTTTTTGTGAAATATGAGCATGCATGTCACTGAATCCCAGATCCTCACAGACATCTTCCCAGGCTCTCATCTCCCAGTTTTTGTAATGGAAGTTAATATCTGGATTCCTTCATGGATAACCATCCATGAGTCACAAGGTTCAGAGCAATGCCAATACAGCTTTAAAATGTTTCATTAATGTTTCTGTCATTCAAGATTAGTCTGCTGCTGTTAGGGCTGGGCAGTTTTGGCCACCACAATAGACCTAAAGCTCTTAGAGAGGATCCAAAGGAGGGACATGAGGATGGTGAAGGATCTGGAGGGGCCATATGAGGAGTGGCTGAGGGCACTTGGTCAGTTCAGCTGGAGAAAGGGGGATTAGGGGGGACCTCATTGCAGTCTGCAGCTTCCTCCTGAAGGACAACTCTTATCTCTGCTCTGTGTGCCCAGGGACAGAGCCCAGGGAACGGCTGGAGCTGTGTCACTGCAGGGTCACACTGGATATCAGGGAAAGGTTCTTCCCCCAGACAGTGCTGGGGCACTGCCCGGGCTCCCCAGGGAATGGTCACGGCCCCAAGGCTGCCAGAGCTCCAGGAGAGTTTGGACAATGCTCTCAGGGATGCACAGGGTGGGATTGTTGGGGTGTCTGTGCAGGGCCAGGAGTTGGACTCAGTGATCCTTGTGGGTCCCTCCCAACTCAGGATATTCTGTGATTCTGTAACCCTACTGTTTACCTCCCAGTAAGAGCACAATGCTGGGACCAGGCCCAGTGTGGGAACCCTTTCCAAGCCCAAGGCTGGGTTTTCTGAATTTCCCAACGAGCACCAGCTCTCTCCCTGCAACCACTACTGCCCCTCCTGTGCAGCAAGATGGGCTGTGCCCTGTCACAGACTGGCACACCAGTTACAGTCCTACTGGGCTTTTGTATCCTCCCCCAGTATAAACATCCCTTTGCAGTTTGCCCTTTCAGCAGAGTGCCCAGGAACCACTCCTGTGTTCTGTGCTTTTGGCTCTGCTGCAGCCACAGAGGAAGAGCCCCAGCAGCTGCACTCACACACTGGGGCAAGGCTGGATATTCACAGGTGGCAGCACATGGCATTAGGGTAGTTATTGGGGTCTTCTGTAAATGTCTACCTTTGCTTTAGTGTTTCTCCAAATGAAGTACAAATTTTTACACTGGGTAACTGTTTCCAGAGGACAAGGAGGTTTGCTCATGTTTAAAAACCCAGCCAACTGTAAGAGCCTTGAAAAGGTGGAAGAAGCAGAACACTTCACACACCCACACAGTGGAGATCCAAAGTTCAACAGTGGCTTCAATGTCAGAGAGCTGCTTCATGTCTTCTCTGCCCCTTCTCTCAAAACACCATGCACTTTCTCCAGGGAAGCTAATAACTGAAGTCCTGGCCTCACAGAAAACCCAACACCCACCAATTTTTACCTGGCCTATTATAAGCAAATGTACAGGCTGTGTTCCAGCAAGATTTATTAAGCTTCTGCTCATCAATGAATACTTGCTGGCACACTAAGCTGAAGAGAGATGTTTAAGCAGACACACACTATATAAAAGTACATGTCATGATACACATTCCTCATGTGATATTAAGTGTACTCATGGTTAAGCTCTTTCCTCACACCTGATGTGTGCAAGAAACAGCATGAACCTCAAGGAGTGGTAATGCTGACTGGAGTTTTAAAAAAAACCCAGCTGTTCTTCCCCTGTGATTCCAGCAGGCCAAGCTGCTGCTTACATGTGGATACAAACATTTCCAGTATGCAGTTCTGGGAAACACTCAGTGCCTCTGAGCTGTGCTTTTAAGTTTCTGGTGGAGTGTCATTAGCTGTAATGACAGCCACTGCTAAGGACAGGCCTGATTATCTGCAGGCTTTCACACTGCCAAGTACAGGCACATGGTTTTGCATTTACAGTTGTTCCTAGAGAAGAGAACGCTGGATATTTTTGGCCTTTTATTTTAATGGGATTGCCAGAATGACTAGAATCTGAAAACTCACAGCTCATTACCAAGAGCAAAATGCTGACCCAGGCAGACCCAGAAGATTTGAAAACTGCTTCAGAGTTGAGATGTAACAGGCTGCTGTAGAAGGTGGACAATGTTTTCCCTCTGTTAACCCCACTGTCCCAGAGAGAACAGTGTGTATTTACAGAATGCAGGGCTGTGCTACCCAGCCTGTTCTGCACCCTGGAGAGCAGCAGGATGCTTTAGGCTCCACACAATGCAATCACTACCCCAGCTTGTCCCACGTTCACACTGCAGCCCTGAGGCTGCAAGAAAGAGCTCAGGACCTGCAGTGCTGCATTAAGAGATGCACAGCCAGAGGAATGGAGAAGATTAAAACCAGCCACAGAACTGCCTGTTCTCCTGTGGGTGGTTCAGGCATGTACCAACTTTTCCTCCTGTGCCAACAGCCTTCATCTGCCTCTACGAACCCAAAATCAAAAAGCCTTCCAAACTTTTGGTAAAGGTATGAACAAAAGGCCCTGTTTTGAGGTGTTGAATGACCTCAAATACCACCTGACTCCAGATAATGTGTGGTATTTTTGGACCAGAGAGGCAATAAAACACCAACTTTTGCTTCTGACTGTACCAAGAGTTATTCCATTTGCTTTCACCATGCATGTCACAGCTCTCCCAGCTACAGAGATGAGGGGAAAGCCCAGGAAGGTGGGCTTGCCTTTGTGTAGCAGGGCAGACAGAAACACAGGATTACAACTGCCTTCAATTTTGACTCCAGTCTACAGTAACAGGCTGCTGTCTAATCAAAATATATCCTAATGGTTATACAAAACAAGTCTGATACCTCTGGTCTCCAGGTAACCTTAAGGTTTACAGGACTCCTATTTTTCGATGTATTTTGCACGTGAATGATTTCTATGCCTACAACCAAACTCAGCACCTTGTTGTTATAGTCCCTTTCTTCCACAGATTTTTCCTTGTAAAACTCTAAAGTTCATATTCTCAAAATATCTTTAATGACCAAACATTTTTTGTCCAGAGTTCTTCAGATGCAATTTGTGCTTTTTAGATAGCAGAGAATTCTTTTGGGGTACTAAATGTCATTAAATGAGCCTGTTATGAGAAACAGAGGGACTAAACAGATGTCTGGTTTGGTTTTTAAATTCTCATTCTTGATTTTCACTGTTACAGCTTTTCCCCTGCAATGTAAACCTTACCTGCTGAAGAATGTTGTGTGATTTAACCTAGTACTACTTATAAAACACTGCTAGATTCCTGAGGGAGGGGTAAGGTTGCACTAAACCAGGGCATTGTGAGTAAAATTTACTGCACTCAAACTTAGATGTCAAGGAAATAGAGACTTCCTGAATGCAAGTTCACAGCATTTTTGGAATTATTTCCCCCAGTAACTTCATCCCACTCGAACAAAAAATGAAACAGATAGACAGCAGGTAAACTTTGAAATAAATAAAACTTCTTTAATTCAATTTTTTTTCATGATAAAGATGTAAAAAAGGGTAATTATTTTGCCGGCAGTTATGAAAAATATACACTTAAAATCTAAATTTAGAGGAATTAGGACAGGATAGCAATGATTGTATCTAGACTTACTTTGCTGGTCTCAGAGGTGTATCTCAGGGGTGTATTTTAGCTCTGGTTTCTCTGTGAATTAAGACACTGATGTTGTTATGCTGCCTATCAGGGAAGGCAGTAGGTTGTATAGTTATCTCCTGATTGGGGCAAAATCACTACCCTGAAACCACACAACCTACTACCTCATCCTGTTAGAGCATCATGTGCATCTTCTGAAGGAAACATTTCACCATTAGCAAGTAAGTGACCTTGTCATTCCCCAGCCCACACATTCCTTATCCTTGGAAAGGCCATGTGTGACCTCCCAGCCCTTCCCCACAGCTCTGCCTGGGGGTCAGACAGAACTGTGGAGGGACTCCAGAGACAGGAGAACTGCTGTGGCAAACACTGTCCCTCCCAAATGAGCAATATTTAATAAAAAAGGGAGTTAAATCAGCATCCAAAACTGAGTGAAGAGACCTCTTACTTAGGGTTCAAGGGTTTACCAGTTCCAGGGCAGAACTTGACTGACTGGAAGACAGAATCCTCTTAGGGTTTTGTCCAGCTCATCCCTTTGTAGTTTCTCAAACAACCTACACCAAGTGGATTTAAACAGCTGCTGAATCAAAAGTACCATTTTATGTTTAATATGAACACAAAAGCCAGAAAAAAAGGGAGAAATGGATCAGCTGTTTCCAAGTGGCCACTGCCATGGCAGTCCTAGACAGCTGTGCCTGAGCAAATCCACTCTGGACTGGGTTGTACCTCTGTGTCCTGAAACTCACACCCCACCTGCTCTCGCAAAATGCCAGAAGGAAATGGCTTTGGAGCCTGAATGGGAAATACAGGAATCTAAACACTCCATTTGTGTACAATAACCAAACACACAGAGCCCAGAGAATGGTACAGTTGAAAGCTGTGCTGTCTTTTGGAGACATCCAGCGCTGACATCACAGCCACTTCAGGAAAGACAGTAGATTGTATAGTTATCTGACAGGCAGGGCATAGCCCTAAAACTATACAACCTACTACCTCACCCCAAAGGACAGTCACACTCTGATCACAGGAAGCTCCTGCTGTATTCCCAGACAGCTGGATTGCTTGGTGACAACCTACAAGATAAAAAAAACTCTGGAGACAAATGTTAACAGTCTTGAATTTGAAACAGTTTGCTATATACCAGTCAACATTCTGCTTAATGAGCTCCAGTTCCATGTTTGAAATGTTTAATAGATTTGGAACTTGTGAAATCATGTCAGTGACAAGATACACAAGGGAAACAGGATACAGCATTCATTTTTAATAACTGTACTTGTGTACTTCCAGTCCCTACATGATTGTACCTTATCAAACCCATTTGTCACTTTGGGAAAGGTACCACTATGACTTAGAATGGATGCTGACTTAGAGGGATTGTTTAACATGCTTCCAGATACTTCTCCATTATCCTAATGGGGAAGAGTTGAGGTTCTGTAAGTGAATTTCCCAAGTTCTGCATAAGTAAACCCCAAAGACTGAGCAATGAATTTGTCAAGGCTGTGAGGAATTGTGGCCTGCTCAGGAGTACTCCTAACTGAGCAGTAACCCAGCTCTGAATTGATGGCCAAATTAAACACACCCCACTGTCCCACACAGGCCTTGGTTAGGGGCATTAGCAGAACTGCTACTACAGCATCAGCTTCTGTAACCTCAAACTTACACTGGAGTTTGAGGGGGTTGTTATTCCCTGCCACCAGGTTTGATAGACAACAACACCTCCCATTCAGGGCAGATCTAAAGAGGTGGGAATACCTGAGATACCAGTCTGTGTTCTAACATAAACACTGCTCTAATAAATAAGCAAACTTTAAAAATAAACACCCTACCTTAATCAGTGAACTAACCTTTTGCTAGTTAATTAAAGAACACAATAAATGCTGCATCCATCAGCCCCAAACAGATCAAGGAGAGTTGTTTCACTTGGCAAATCCCACCCTGAGGGCAGCTGGTCACACTGCAGGGGGATGAAGCCATCTGCCCCGGCCTTCAGCATCACTAACATGGGGATCTGAAAAGAGAGGAGCAAAACAAAACACACATATCTCAATTGCATTTCACTGCACACTGAAACAATTATAAGGTGGGTGAGAGCATGTGCAAAAGTAGAGAGCAGCTTCTTTCTCCAGGAGAACCACACACAGCACCTGCTTTCCCATCCACCTGTTACTACCACAATTACACCACGGCCCATGGGGACCATGACTCAAAAGAGACAGGCAAGAGAAAAGCATAGTGTAAAGAGAATAATTTTTTATTAGATTGACTTGAATGTTAGGAGCATTCCAGAGACAGGCAGAGAGAGGTATCAGGTACTTCACCTTCAAGGAACAAACACTTTAAACAAAGCAGAGAAGGAAAGAGAACACAGATATCTGACCAAATTGTATATCAATGTGTTAATCTATAAAGGACAATGTCATGCCACCAATGTCAAAGTTCATTTCACTGTAGTGGGCTGTGACCACACAGAGAAGGAGGTCACTGGTTGCTGTTAGCTGCACATGGTGCCACTTTTGGACAAAACAGGACAGGTGCAACTCTGACCATGCTGAGATCACTGCAAGGAAGGAAACGCTGTCCAGGCCTGTACTTCACCTCTTGGAAGCTCAAAGCCCTTGCAGGCCAGAAAGGGTGGTATTCTTTCAATACAGAAATAGCTTGAGAGACTTCAACATTTCATCAATGCAAAAAATCCCCCAAAGCTGGTACCAGAAGCCACTCTTAACCTCTAAAAGAACCCCTTTGGAAAGCTATCCAGCAGAAAGCCTGACAGTCTTCTCTGTGTACTTAAGGGTTTTAAATCTCAGAACTTTCTGAGTACCAGCTCCCAATAATCCTCTGAAAAAAACGCCTACCCTGTACCTCTGGTTTTTTAGGTAAAATATTTAAAAATAAACAAGTTCTTTATGTGTTCAATCAGAGATCTCAGTATTTTTCCTAGGAGCCAAGAATGTGAAGGGGAGCTAAACTTCTGTGCAGTTTCAGCAAGGCTGGATGTGTTGCACCTCTCAGAAAGAGTTTTCTGTGTAAAATAAACCCTGTGCTTATATCAATAGAACAGTGTTACACAATATAATTGGAGGAAAGTTGAGTATTGTGTGACTTCAAAGTGTGACTTTTTGTAAGCATCTACTTTATAGTGAAAGGATAAAAAAAACAATGTAACCTTTCAGAATAGCAACTCTTTGTGCTGGAAGGTCCAGTGAAACCAGTTCAAAGAACCAGTCTGGCTCAAGAAGGATGCATTCACAGGAGTGAAAAGCCCAAACCACCCCACAGACCCATCCAACTCCAATGACAGGGAATTTTGGATGAAGAACCTACACTTACAGCTGATATCAGTGACTTGAAGAGACAGAAATATAGATCAAAAGAAAAGCAGCATTCTGGAATATCTTCTAGGGATTTCCACTGCCTGTCTTTAATATACCTGGACTTCACTTACACTTTTGGGGGCAATACTAGGTGGGATACTGGAAAATGTTCATCCCTGTTGAAACAATGGTGAACTTTAACCATTTCTGTAGGATGCTCTTATTTTCTATGATAATGATATTAGAGATTCTTTTCTCTAGGTGCTGTGCTGATACAATGTTGCCTAGTGTATATTTCCCCACAAAAGCAGTTTGTTAATTCATAATGATATTGAGATAATTACTTGTAAAGTACCATAAACTCTGTCTAACACTATATTCTATAAGATCTGTTATTATGGGTATTAGTAATACTCATTAGCAGACAAAAATGGAAAAGAATGTGCCTTATCCAACACCTAAAATTAATTAGTCTTCTGCTCTCACAAGCTGCCCATAAACTTATTTTAATTGACTAGATCACCAAACAAGGATGAACTTTAAAATATTTAATGAAAGAAAAATGCATGTTCATTTTCCTTCCATGAAGACGACAGGCACAAGAAATAGCTATCTGGCAGGAGTTATGTTTCTAGTTTAACAACTGTTTAATACTAGGAAAAATATGACATTTCCATGTTCCAAATCTCACTGAAAAATGTCTTGGAACTGTTGTTAATAAGTACCTCAGCAGTCACTTTTCAAAAGGCAGGGGGCCAAGTCTGCTATTTCTGTGATGTTACAGGAAAGCACTTTTAAAGCAGGGTTGTTATAGAATAACTAAAAGCCTTCCTAATGAACAGGCTGGGGCAGCACAGAACAAGCATTCTGTGATTTCAAGGTGCCTTTCCCCCAAAACCTCTGAGGATTTATTTACAAAGGCTAAACCTCCCTGGCTCCCAGGAAGAAGGAAATGCCCTGGCTGTGTGCTCTTGGAGTGCACTGTGATTACCAGGGAAGAAGAGGGCTTGGAGGCTCTCCCAGGCAGGGACATTCCCTAGTAAGGTCTGGGGTCTGGCTGCAGGCCAGAGCATCAGTTTCCAATCCCTCTGCATGCAACAATTTTCTTCTGGCTTCCCAAGGGATGCACAGTCCCCACTCTGCCCCTACAGACTATTCATTCATGATTAGGAATGTCACCAACATTTTCAGGGAGAGCATTGTGGGGGAAATGGCTGAGGATATGCCAGGGTGGATACTGCAGCCCAGGGAAGGCTCCTGACCAAATTCAACAGGGCTTGGATCAGGCAGGAGAGCTGCCACACCCTTCTGGGCAGGACTGTGGCAAAGCAGTATCCTGGCAGGTAACTTTCCTAGAGAGTTCAGTAGAGATTAATTAGAGAAGGATTCACTTTCCTTGGATTTATGATGATAAACCCCACATAATGTATTTTAAAATATATACTAAATTAAATATAATGAAAACAACACACTGCTTTCATATAGCATGCAAACTTCAAAAGAAAAAAACACTCTACAAACACAGAGGTTGTGACTCCTGTGAAATACATGCACTGCAGTCTCACTCATTACTTTGCTTCTAAAATGGCAAACAACAGCTCATTTCCCAGCTGTGAAACTTTTCTGTAATTTAATAATACAGGACAGATTCTGCCAGAACTTCAGGCAGGCACAGTGGGACAAAACTCACAGGCCCAGACCTTCACAGCCTCCTCCATTCAGAGAGGCACAGGATTTCCTCAGGTTCAGTGCAGGAGGGCTTCTCCTCTGCACAAGTGTCTGTGTCAGCTGCAGAGCATTTGCTGTGTCCAGCAGCTTTCCCCCATCTTCACCTGGGCATTGTGAGGCCAGGCTGAAAGGAGGGCAGCAAATTTATCACTGTCTGTTGTGATAAAGCACAAAATGGGGAGGACCTTTGGCCATGGTATTCCTGGTGCTGGAGCAGTCAGGTGTGCTGTCCTGCTTTGGCATAGGCATAAAAACAAAAAAAACCATAGGCAGTTTTGCAGGGAAGCATTTTCCTCAGATTCATCAGGGAGACTTCTTCAAGAATGGGAGCAATTCACACACTATTGAGATTAACAGGACACCCTCACTTGGCCTCAGTGGCTTTGAAAGAGGCCCTGATTATCCAATATAGCACAAATTATGAGACACAGAAATTCAAAATAACACTTTTGGATGTGTAGCAAGCTTGCACATCAAAAAGAATTTAGGGGCCAATAACTATTTTCATTATCAGTTAAAATCAGTTATATAAATTTTGTAAACCCTTTCTTTATTACATAGAACATCACAGGCAGTGCAACATGGCTCTTTATAATAAACAGTTTTACGTATTCAGTAAATTGTTATTATCAAACTCTTTGCAAGTATTTGGGAAAAAGGAGCAGCTGTTAAATGAATCAGAACTCCCTGGCTAAATGTCTCTGAGTTCTGCAGTAATTTCTGTATGCTTCTGAAGCCTGAACATTTAATGTATGGGATAAAAAAAAAAAGGCAACAGAATGTGAAACATTTAAACACATCAGCTTAAATTAGTCAATCTCCCATACAGTAGCCTGACTACCAGCCAGACCTGCACAGGAACTTCCCCACTCTTGTGAGGAATTAAGAACCATGCTAAAGGAAATTCCTCCACAGAAACGACCTTCCAGAAAAGTTTTACAATGGTTATCAGAAAATGGGATGTGCTTAATCAGTCAGTTCTGCTCTGACTCCTTGACTGGGTGTAGGAAGGTCTGACAAGCAGCAGATCCGTGGGGCTGGGGCTGGGTGTGCACCAAAGTGTTCTGCATCACCACAGACACGTTCTACAGGTGTTATGTCAGAATTTCATACTCCTTCTGTTCTGTGAAATGCCTGGAATGTTAAACATGCTTCAAAATGGACTGCATTAGGGAGAAAACCATTTCCCATCAAAAACACACCTCATTTTTCTTGGAGGTGGGATCATGCCTTCTGCTTAGGAAAAATGCAGTACCTACACTGACAAAATAGTTATTTTTCTATTGCATTTATCTCTGCATTTTGCTTATGTACTACTCTGAATGCTAAAAAGCCACAAAAGCTGGTATTCCAGAGAATGATGAAACACTTGATGTCTCAAAGCCTCCACAAATACAGAAATTAAACCAGGGCTAAGCACGGACAGCTTTGTATATTGCACTTGTGATCTTCAGCAAATAAACATTTAAGGAGATATATTCTTTAAAAAATAAGCTGTGAAAGTCACCACAGAACTGTTCAGTGTATTACAAGCTATTGGTTTTGTAGGACTTAAAGATCAATCTCCATTTGTTCTGGCATAATCTTTCCATCTCCTGGCTTCCCAGCTGAGCTGCTGTGCTTGCCCCCACTGTATCCATGGCAGAGATGAGGATCACCAGATCCTAATGCTCAGACATCAGGGCAAGTCCAGAGGAGGTGAAGTCTGTGTGGAAATGGCAAATCCATCAGGTGAGGTACACCTTATGAAAAACAAATGTTACACATACTCTTGCTGTCTTACCATGTGTAAAATCAAAATGCAAGGGCTGGATTATCTGGGAAATGAACCCAGCAAGAGGAGATGAAGCTGTGATAAATTAGGGATTGGTTTTTATTAGGAAAAGAGCAAGGAGAAGCTTTCAGGTTTATTTTCTCTTGGCAGATGGAGATAACAAGAGTAAAAGGGGCATAGAACACTTCTCTTACAGTATTTCCTAAACATTCCTCAGTTATCTCCACACTCCTGGGAGGATTGTATTCATGCAGATCACAAAAAAAAGAAATGTTAATAACAACCGCCACAAATATTCACTAATTTTAGAATGTTGAGCAATGGACCTTAAATTTGAAAGAGTTGAGCTCACCTAACTCAGCTGACATCACCTGGATTTGCCTCAACATCTCTGAACACAAAACTGGACACAAACTGATCACCCTCATCTTTGTCTTGATATGTGTCCAGCTCTCCAAAACTGCACCTTTCCCACTCCCCCTAAAGCTTTGTGAAAATAAAATCCAGGCACAGTCAATGATGCAGAGAACAGTCAGAATCAGTTTCTCCAGATAAATACTCAGCTGTCTCACAGGCAATTATTTGAGTGATATTTTTAATTCCTTTTGGATGGAAAACACCTTTACTACACAGAGAATCTTAAATAAGCCATTTGAATTTTAAGTTAAGTGGATTTGGTTTTTTAGTATGTGCAATTGATACAGTGTCACACCTAACCTATGTGACATCACTGACAAAGTGCTATTTTTTTCAGTTCCTTATAGAAGCTAGGAAAAATTGAATAGAGTCACTCTTCTTAAAAAAAATGCAATTTCCAATCTCAATCCACTAATTCCTTTTTGAGAAAACTGATTTTTCACTCTGAAATGGATTCAGGTCCTTGAAAATTGTTTTTCTTTAAAAAGACAATAAACTAGTATGTGCAAATCCTAACTTAATTAAGCACCAAGAGGGAATGTCTGACAGGGTAAGCCTCAACAAGAAACTAAAATTCATTTTGCACAATGCAGCCATGCCAATAATTATAGTTGGTAGAAAAATGGCTTCTGGCCTTTCTCCCTTCATTTTAAATTTTAGTCCTCAGTGAGATCAAGCAGCTGACAGGAGTGAATGAATCAGTGGTCTGGGAGCCAGGAGTAGGTCAAAGCTTCAAATAAGCTAGTGTTACATGGATTTAGCCTAAAATTCTGTATTTACATCAATGCACCCTTGCATTTGCCATCACCACAAACAGGATAAAATTACTTGAGTGCTCATGAAGAAGGAGCTTTATATGATGGCAGACAAACAAAATCCACCCTTTACAAACTGTTCCACTTGTGATGATCACTTTAGAGCCTTCAGTATTTGAAACTGCAGATAACATTGTATGGAAAGCTGGCATGAAATCACTGCTCCGTGTAGTATGTTTGTTTTAAAATATTGTTAAAAGCCTAAAATTCATTTTTTTATTGCAGAACAATGTTCTGGAGTCTGCATTTGGGGTTGAGCCAGTGGGCTTGGGCTTGGTTCAACCTGACAGTAAGCCAGCAGAGGCCTGGAAGTCCACATGCATTAACACTGAGAAAGCATTTGTGCAGGCACTGCAAACCCAAGCTGCAGCTTGTTCCTGGTTACTTTTGGGGCCTGGGGAGGGTGTGAGGCTATGGATCTGATCAGACAAGCCCATTTGCAAGAGGAAGTGTTGCCCCTGACCCTGTTATGCATTTTTGTGTCCTGTCAGGGGACCTCCAGGACTTTGCCACTAGTGACACTGCCAGTGTTCCCTGAATCCTCTTAGTGACTGTTTTTCTTTGGTCACCAGCACAGATCCCTGTGCACTGCAACAGCTTTGTTGTCACCCTGGGATGGGATGCTGTCTCAAGCTGTGTTATGATTTCAGAAGCACACACTTGTGCTTTGTCAGGATGACTTTGCCTCCGCTCTGACCAGTTATTTTCCATGGGAGCATTCCAAGCACAGCGCCAAGAGGCACACACTGGCCCAGCCCAGCTTTACACCTTGAGAAAGCAAGGGGGAACCACTGAAAATTGCCATTTTCACACAAGGGCCCTTCTGCCCACCTGTGCCTGCATGCTGAGGGGGTGAAGGCTTTTGGAGCCTTGGGGTGAGTGGGCAGTGCTGGCTGGCACTGGCTGGCACAAGAGAATTCCTCATGAAATCCAGGCTTGGGGCTCGGTGCTCAGACACACAGCACTGCCTGTGCTCAGCTCCACACAATCTCCTCTTCTCTCAGGTGTCTGGGGCTCTCCATAGATGGACACTAGTGTCAGTTTCTGTACCTGAGACCAAAGCTTTCACTGGTTAAACATTCATGAGTGGGCTGAAGTGGTGGAGAGAGCAGATCTCTGCCAGAGCTCTGTGGTGTGCTCCACTCTCCGTGTCCATTATTCATGATGCTGTTGCTACAGGCCCTAATTTTACATAAAACGGAAGTCACAAGAGAACTGTTACAAGGAACAACCAGGAAAAGCACAGGGAAAGAGTGCCTTGTCAGTTGGCATTAAAAACACAGTTCAGTACTACATTTTCTGATTGTGAAGCCTCTTGGGAGTCAAAATATGCAACACATTTTCTCTGAAGAGTAAGAACTTGAAACCCTGTAGATGGTCTTTAAAATCCATTTCTTCATGTCCTGTGCACAATTCCATTCCAATTCCCCACATATGAAAAATACATAACCTCTTAGCTCCAAATTCATCTGCCTTACAGTTCCTTTTAGCTCCTATTTAATATCTACTAAATTCTATCTTGGCTATCATGTAAAGTATTATTCTGCGCCTGCTCAGGGATGACAGACTCAGAATTTAAGATCTGTTGTGCCAGGAGGAGATTATACCTTCTCTGAAGGCAGAAACATGCACATTACTAGTATCAGCTGAGAAATACAGCAAGCAGACTTGGTGCAACTGAAATAATTGATTCCCTTCCCCTTATCAACACAAAAGATAAGAGCCATATAAAAGTACCTGTTTTTCTATCTCACAGCATTTGTAGCAGACACATTGGACAGTATTTCAATATTTTCCTGTTGCAGAAATAAGCTTTAGGCACAGAATCCATGACATGTAAATTAAGATATACTTCACAAGACATATCTTAGTTGTGAAAGTAGGTCATGCATTTAAGGCATTTCTAGACTCTTGATGTAAATATTCTGAAAATACTTTTGTGTGTATAGAATGATACTTTAATTATTTATCGACTTCATTCTCTAAGAACACTAAAGGAACATATATATTTCTAAGAGTCCTCACAGGGTAACAAGTACTTCTTTGCAACCTTTTATAACTTTATGTAGTGCACATTTCATTCCAATGGAACTGCATGCTTGAAGCACAACTCAAAAAAAAAGTTGATACAGTAAAAAAAGTTATTGTGTGAAGATCCCAGACTTCACAGATAGGGAGCCTGACTAAAAAATACCATGACATTTTCAAACATTTACTACCTTGTATGATTTTGGGACACTTGGAATCTCCTCAAGACTGGTGTTGGGTATTTGTTCACTTGCTTGTGAGAAAATTATTCCATGAGCAAAGTTAAAAAGGGGGAAAAAAAAAAAGAAGAATGTTAGAAAGCAAGAGAGTATATGTGTTTGTGATGTGAATTGAGTTTCCAGACCAGAACTTTTATCAGGAGAATAAAAAAAACAGAGGCAATTGAACTAGGCACCACTATCAATTTATCCACTAGGTGTCACAAAATAATCATGCAAGCAGATGAGAAGCAATTATATGTAAAATGTGTCAGTGTACTACATCAATGAAGTGCTGCTTTGAAACGAAATCTGTGATAAGAGCAGATGCAGGAAAATGTCATGGATCTCATGAATATGCATAAACTGCCAGGAGTGTATGGGAACCTGAGCCATGACACACAAAAGCCTTTGCTAACCATGGTGTATGTCATGTAATGGATTCACATACAAGCATTTAAGTGTTCTATTTAAAAAAATGTCTTCCCAAATCCTAAAAGCAGTATTAGCAGTCCTCAGAACTGCAAGATTTATGTTTCTTGTTTTTCAATGCTCCAGCTACTGGATAGATGTATTGTATCAGATTCTCTGCAAATATGTAAAAATCCCTCATGGCTACAGAGAAAAAAAATGCCAAGAAAACAAGCTCTGAAGGCTAAAACATATGAGGAAGAAAAACATAAATATTTTATTAATATTAGTATAAAATCACCACAAATGCCAAACACTGGAGTTGGCAATAACATGTGACAGACACTCCTTAGATCCAGACTGTTCTTTTGGAAGGGCAGGGTAGAAAATTACCAAATGGTTCTGTAGCCATTATTTTCCAGAAATTAACCTCTACTGCATAGGCAATATTTTTGTTCTTAAATATCTGTGAACCATTTAAAATTCCTAATTACACATACACCTGCACTCATCCAAAACACAGTACATGAAAGGATTAAGGCTGGGCTGTTGAAACAGGCACCTTGGTTTCCAAAATGGTTCTTCAATAACACTAACTTTTCCTCAGAGTTGCATAAAATTTTTAAGGGCCAAGTAGACCCCAGTGTGAATTTATCATTATCTGTACTCACACATAATCCAGACAATTAAAAATGCTGTAATCACTAGCATAAACAACATAAAGTAGAACAGGCTGGTTAGATAAGAAGAGGAAATGTATCCTGGACATTTTTTATCATCCAAAACATAACAGCAGCAGGGCTCTACATGCTCTGCTGCCAAGTGTCTTTGCATAAAGCCAGCCCAAGCAATGTCAAAACCCCTTCCCCCTTGTGAGAAATGCAGTAAGGGAACATATACCCTACCAGGGCACTGGATGTTTATACTGCAGTTTGTATGTTTTATCCTGGCTGTAAAAAACAGCCTTTATCAGGGTGTAAGCAAGCTCATATGATAGAGTTCAGATTTTTTACATGGTCTTTCTCTGTAAGATGAGCTGTCTAAATGTCAGAGCTGGCCAACACTTTCCTAAGCCTGGAAATACTTTCTTACTTGGTGATCATAGGGAAGCTTTTCTTCCATGCAATTTTCCCTCTTTTTTGTCAGCAACTTAGTTAAATACTTGTGTTTCCAGGAACACAGGTACAAAGCTGAGAGAAATATATTTGTTTGTTTGTTTGTTTCCAAAACTATCATAACTTAATGAGTATATGCTAAAGGAGTCTGATGTTGTGAAATACACTTTGAGAAAAACCCAGAACTATTCTCTGAAGTTCTCCCCACATTAAAACCATTATCTGACTTCAAAGAACCCTCCAATGATGCTCATTCAAGCTGGCAGAATTCAGAGCCTCCTGAAGTCAGTAAGAATTTTGTTATGTAGCAAAGCTGTGATTTCCCTTTAGGCAGAGCCATACAGAAAAATGCTGAGGTAACTGTTCATTACATAAACCCCTGACTCTTTGGTGCCAGAAGGTTAATGAGCAGATGCACAGTATTATTTATTCCACTTAAAGAACTTAAGTTGCTCCTTTTTGGTCTTTCATTGGTCCAAGTCTGCAATATTTTTTTTTTAGTCCTTGTTGTGAAAGAATGAAAGAACAACAGAATAATCCAGGTTGGAAGGGGGCCCTGAAAACATCCAGTCCAATCTCCTGTTCAAAGCAGGTCCAATTAATCAGGTTGCTGAGACACACACCCAATTGAATCTTGGACACATCTAAGCATGGAGAAGCTCTCTGGACACCTGTTCCAGCCTTTGACCACCCTTTGGTTAAAAGATTTTCCTTGTATCTGACTGGAAAATTTGCTTTGCTCCAACTTGTGGCTGTCAGCCTGAGAAGAGCCAGGCTCCAGGCTCTGATCCTGTGATCAGGCAGCTGCTGGCAGCTCTGCAGGGCTCCCCTGTGTGTGCCCTTCCCTGCCTGGACACTCCCAGCTCTCCCAGGTACTCCTGGCTGGGAATGTGGCCCAGCTCTGAGGAGCCTGTGGCTCTGCCTGGCTCAGTGCATGTGAGGTCTCACAGTGCTGGTGTCTCTCTTGCAAAAGGGTGCAACCAAACTGGACACACTGGAGCAGAGGGATGGAGCAGCTCTGCTATGGAGAAAGGCTGAGGGAACTGGGATTGCTCAGCCTGGAGAAGAGGAGATTTGGGGTGACCTCATTGTCTCAGTACCTGAAGGGAGCCCATAGGAAAGACAGGGAAAGACTACCTAGAGTGCCCTGAAGTGATAGGACAAGGGGGAATGGCTTCAAACTGACAGAGAGCAGGGTGAGATGGGATATTGGGAAGGAATCATTCCCTGTGAGGGGGTCAGGCCCTGGCACAGGGTGCCCAGAGCAGCTGTGGCTGCCCCATCCCTGGAAGTGCCCAAGGCCAGGTTGGATGGGGCTCTGAGCTTTACATCTCATCTCATTCCAACCCCTGCCACGGGCAGGACACCTTCCACTTAACCCTCCCAACCCAACCCATTCTGTGATTCTAATTCTCCTGTGGAGAGGGAGGATCCCTGCCCTGAGCCCTGTTTTGCTCCTGCAGCCCCAGGTGCAGCTGGCACACGGCTGGGGCGTGCCAACCTGTGCATCCTTTTCTGCATTTTTCCCCAGATCCTTTCCTACACAGCTGCCCCCAGTCTGTTTCATTATGATCTTGCTGATGACAGTATTTACACCATTTCTCAAATTAGCAATATTTAAAGGTTTTATCTATTTCTAAAAAAAATTCACCTATCCTAGGCCTCACTTGGCCTTGAAGTGCCATGAGTAGAACAGCTTAGGAATGTGAATGTACAGTAAATGTGCTTCCCATTAGCTCTTAATGCCATAAATCTAAAATCCTTGATACTACTGTTAGAGCAGTGCTTCCACTCAAATCTTAAAAGAAGCTTTAGACAGGATAGAAAGACTCAGCAGCCACACAAGACACTTACTGCTGTGTAGGACAGGCTTGCAAATGCTCGTGGATCAGAGGTGCTGCCCTTGTGCATCACTATTTCACTTACAATGGAATAATTTTAAATTACATTAAGAACTATAATCATATTCTACTACCATTTACTTTTTCATACCCTCTGCCACTAGAAATATGCTTGAAGATATCCATCCAGCCCCAAGTGCGCTATTCTGGGAAAGTTTCCATTTAGACGAGAACATTTATGCTCATAACTACATGATTTTTTTTCAGCTTAATTCAATATGATTAACTGGTTCAACTTGGTGTCTGCTCATGAGTGAGCAGTTGGAAGGAACTGGTTAATCATTGTTTGCCCATCTGCTTTGGAGAATCAGCACTGTGCAGAACCTTTTCTGCAGCAAATAAAGCCACAATGCACAAAGAGCACTAAAGGAAAATCCTGTTTTCAGCTATGGGGTATTTCTTAGCACTCCCCATCAGATTTCTTGGCCAAAAATGAAGGCAGCCCTTTCACGTATTTGTTGTTCTCTCAGACAGGCTCTGAATTCTCTAATCTCTCCAGTCTGTTTTATTAAAACCAACTCTAAGTTCTTCTGAATGGAGAAGCCAGGACTTAAAAAGCTATATTGAGTCAAAAAGCACATTTGCCTCCTCACAGAAAAACATCAACATGAAAAAATAAAATTGGTTGACTATCTATGCTGCTTTCTTGGCTCTTCTTCCCCATCTGGTGCAACTGACAAATGCTGTGTCATACTTGGAAAGGGAACAAAACTTCCATTTTTAGATTTTGGAATCCAGGAGTTCCTAAAAAAATCATTTGCTTCAAAATGAGGGAAAATATATGTGAATGATGTAAAAAATGTTCCACTTAAACACAGAAAAATTGCTGGGAAAAGGCACTTCCTAAACTGAGGTTTTCTTAAAATATACATTCCTAACAAGTGGCAAAAAATATCGGAAGAAATGCTGAGCATGAGAAAATCAGTACTTCTAGGCTCACTCTGCTATCAAAGATCTAGTACTGGGGGCCATAATTCAGGTTATTAAAGTTCTTTTTCAAGACTGATTAAAGTTCAATTTCGAAACATCAACAGGAAACCCAGGCTCCAATGTTCCTAACATTGAGGGGGCCAAAGGCTGCAGTCTTCCAGCAGAAAATCAAAATGTGTTTCTCTAGGCCTTGCAAACACTGAGCTTTCCAATATATTCAGTCATTCAAAAAAACTGTCACAAAAAATATTTTTCCTTTAAAAAACTTCTTAAAACAAATAATTGGACATGGTCCCTCTGACTTCTTGCTCCAGCCATGCATTTCAGTCATCCTCCTTTTCTTTACAGATCTCCTGGGGTATTGAATCATGGAATCCCAGAATGATTTGGCTTGGAAGGGACCCCAAAGATCATCAAGTTCCTGCCATGGGCAGGGACACCTTCCACTATCCTGGGGCACTTCCAAGCTCTGCCCAACCTGGCCTTGGGCACTTCCAGGGATGGGGCAGGCACAGCTTCTCTGGGCACCCTGTGCCAGGGCCTGACCACCCTCACAGGGAAGAATTTCTTCCTAATGTCCAATCTAAACCTCCTCTCTGGCAGTGGGAAGCCATTCCCCCTTCTCCTGTCACACCAGGCCCTTATCCAAAGTCTCTCTGCAGCTCTCTTGGAGACCCTTTGGCATTGGAAAGGGCTCTAAGGTCTCCCCAGAGTTTTTTCCAAGTTGTTTTATCAAATGACTGGGGAGACCTACTGTTGCAGATTCCTGAGACTTGACAGTTATTTGCTGTTTGAGATAACTGGTACCAACAGAGGTCTTAAAAAGAGATTATCCAGTAAGCCTTTGGAGACTTCAGGGTTCCAAACCCAGTATGGCCTAACGAGCACAACAGGACTCTCTGACAGTCCTATTGGGATTTCTCCCTCTGTTACAGCTGGCAGTAAGAGAAAGAAAGATTTAATTAGCACAGAAGAGCTGCATTGCCTTCCAAGCACTCAGAAAAAAAAAATCTTTGGAACAAGAAAGTGAGCAAGGTGGGAGAGAGGAAGGTCCTTTGGGGATGCAGAAATTTGAGTGAGCTAGATTAATTTACCAACTGCACAACATATTTCTTTCATAATCTTGAGCAAATACTTGGGTGAAGTTTTCAGAAAAATAAGCTCAGTTCTTCTGGCTTCTTTAGATGCTAAAATAACTCACCAGACTTTCCAAAGGCAAACTGCAACTCAGCTCCCTGAAAATGTTACAAGCTGACCCACACTGAAGGCTTTTAAAGATCTACCCCTATCTGTTGAGGTTATACATCTTAAAGTATTCACAGCTGTGCTTCACTTCCACACCTGTAAAACCTTGTGTTCCTCCTCTTTATGCTGAGGAGAACAAGTTTGTAATGGCCATGAACCAGCTTTGAGAATCTTTAGTGCTAAAATAATTTAAGTACCTGGACTGACACAGGGCACCTGTTTCACAGGGAGCATCTCCTGCTTCTGGCTTTGGCAAACCCCAAAGTCATGAGCACAAGATGCCACACATGCCAGGGTAGGTTACTCTAAACTCAGTGAGGAGTCTGGCCTTCAGTTATGGGAATGAGGAGGGCACTTTTCACTCCTCCTAACAGGGACAAGAGCTCCTTTCTGGCATGTGTCTCTATTGAGCTGAACTGTCTGCAGTGAAGGCTATTAGGCAGTATCTCATTATAAAGCAGAGGTGTTTAGATCAAGACCTGACTTTCCTTTCTAGACTCACCAATGTTCTTTGACAGCCACAGGATACTTAACCAAACAATTCAGATGCTGGTTTTGAGATATGGAAACTATGTCAATACAGACATCTAGTGTATCTTCAGAGTTCAAAATGTGTCTTAAAATAACCTTTATGTACCATAAAGGTCTCTAGCTTGCTTAAAGTTTAACTAAACCATTGGACTTGGATGCAGTAGGATTAATGGGCCTACTTAAGACCAAACTCCTGGCATTCCAGATCACCCTTGTAGCATTCCCTCAGAAGGATCACAAATGTCTCTTGAACTTACTATTCCAGAATATTTTGCTTCTCATTAAAGTGAGATTAGTACAGGTGAAGACATGAAATACCTGCAAAAGTTCTTCTTTGATCACTCAGCTGGATGCAGCAGAAGTTGAAGGTCAAAGGCCTCGCCAACAGGAATTTCACACAACTGATTCCACATTCTGCAGCTGTTTCTTCTGAGAAAGACCTGTCAGGAAGACATAGCAGTAGTTATTTTTTTGCAGGCATTAAAGAGCAGAGGGAAAGCAGATTAATAATGCTGGGGTATCACCCTTAAGCTGGGCAGGAATCAGTATCATCCTTAAGCTGGGCACATTAAAACATCTCATGTGGGCAAGTACTTTCAGCCTATATCTACACAGCCATATAGGGCTGCATTCTTGTAGACACAAGCCAAGACAGACATAAGAAGTCTACACTCTGATTTTTTTCCCATGGATATATCCACAAGAATGTCTTTGGTTGAGGATCATATATTTTTATATATATATATTCCATAAAAATCAACAGCCTTTTTCTAGTATTCAAGTCATTATTGACACTCCCCACTTTGTCACATCAACATTTTATTTGAAGTATCAGTCATAGCATCCCATCAAAATTTAATAGCCACTTTCTATAATTGAAGCGTATTAACTCTTGGTTTCACCTATGCTAATGTTTATCTTTCTCCTTCTTTTAAAATTCTAATGATATTAAAAATACAACACCTTTCTACACCATGACTCAGAGTTGCATAATATTTCTTTCTTCAGCTCAAGGGAAAGGAAAGAGATACAAGCAAAGGCAGAAGAATTCTCTATCCAAGTCTGCAGCTTTATACTGAATCCTGAGTGTCAAACCAACAGGGCTTTTAAGAAAAATGTCAACAACTGTAACAGTTACATAAGACATAGTTAGAAAAATACTTTGCAAGGAAAAATGACAGTTTCTGTCACTTGAGAAGATGATTTATATTTCAGCTTTAGAATGCAAGCATGTCACCTGACATTTACTAAAGAAATCAAAGAGATGTTGAGCAAGATTACAAAAGGCAAAGCACTGATTGCCCTCTACCAGCAGCTCCTCTCTGTACTACAGAAAGATCTGCATAGTCTTCCTCTCAACATTATGCAAAGAAATAGAAAGGGAGGTCACAACAACAGCTCTCCCTGTTGTCACTTTGTGCTGACTTGCTCCAGTTACGAAGGCCATCTGGTGCTGTTTGTGCTGCCTTTGTGTCTCATGTTGTTCTTTATGGAAGAGAAGGATTCACAGGTCACATCAGCTGTGTTTTAAGTTCCTTTGCAAGAGAGTTTGATGGTTGAAACTGTGCACAAAGAGTGTATAACTGTTGATAATAGAACATGGTGCAAAAGGCTAGCAGGTGCAGGGGTGTCCAGATAGGAAGGATGGCAGGTCAGGTGAGCTGGGCTTCCTTGCTGGTTCCATTACACACTTCCAGTAGGACCTGAAGTGGTTACATAAGCCCTTTGGGGCTCAGTTTTATCACTTGTTAAATGGAGATCATAATTCCCTATCTCACAGTGATACTGTGAGGCTTATTCATTAATGGGTTCAACTCAATGCTGGGCAGATGGTCAATACAAATTTTATGCATCACTGAAGTAACATTTAACCTCAGGACTTAAGTGGCATATAGCCTTGTGCTGGTCTCTGAGCAGTCACTGGATAAATATTAAGCATTCACTTTATGAAAATACTTGAGAGGCAGGAGTTGTTAGTAGTGCTGATTTTGCATCCCTTCAGTTACAAATTTTCAGGATGACAAATGTAAAAGGACACATTCTTCAAATGCAGTGCAAAGCAGGTACTAAGTGCATCTCCTTGTGATGGTCATAAATGAGGAAGAGAAAATGGTAACACTGCTGAACCAAGCACACAGTGATTTAAATGAGTCAGTGAAACAAGCACTTTAAGTCTCAAGAATGACCACTGATAGTATCTGGAGGGATTTCAGTTTAGTGTTGGGAGAAGGGTTGTTTTTACTGGCCTCAGCCAAAAAATAAATTCATTGAATGTGATTGCCATTTACCTGCAGAAACACAGCTACAATTCAGCATAGTAATGAGTTAAAAGATGCATCTCAAAGATATTTATAACCATATAAATATTTGCTTTGCTTACTGTGGCAATCACACAGAAGAAAAAAGTTCTTTTCCAAACACCTTTTCCAAGGTTCTGAGGACTATTTTTAAACTTTATTGCCACAAGTAATGTACCATGAAGACCTAAGCACCAGCAAGGAATGAATCTGCAGTGTGATTACTATGCATACCTTGTAATTTCCTCTGCAGAAATGACCAATCTTCACTTCTTTCATTTCTAACTTAGTTCCTCAGTAAGTCATTCTTTCTGTTTCTAAAGAGAGAGAAAGAAAAAAAAAAAAAAAGTTTTATCCTTGTGATGGAAAAAGTGAGGAACAGAAATACAGATATTAAATACAGCCTTCCAAAGTCTTTTCTGCAGGTGAGGAATGTGTTTCAGAAGAAGGCCAGTGTCCCACTGCAAACTTATTTTGGAAGCCTTAATTGAGGGTAAGTAGGGCATGAATGGCACTTTGTAGAGGGATGACTTCACCCTCAGGGAAGCACTATGACAAGATTCCTGAGACCAGTCAATTTAATAGCTGCAGACCTTGAAAGCTTTGAGTAAAAAAGTCTCCTCCACTTTCACAGCCAAGTGAGCTTAAAGAAAAGTTACCAGATAAAACTATTTCAACCTTTACCCCATAATATCATCCTTGTTTTCTGACCTTTAAAATTACTATACCAATCACTAGTAGAGAGATTAATTGTGGTCAGATTAATTGACCGATCATGGACATCAATACATCAGGTATAAATCACTCCTAAAATGTAGTATTCAGCAGTTTAGTCTCAGTAGCCAGGAATACTAACATTTTTGATAATGCATTTGTGTCAGAAATATCTTTACATATGCTTTGTAATCATAGTCAAGTACAGAAACCACTATCTCATGTAAAAATACATACAGTGTGGTGAAATAACAATTCCTGGTTTAAAACACTGTGATGTGATGTGATGTGATAGAACTACAGGAAACATTAAAAAAACCCAAACCTCTGTCATGTCCCTACTATGAGAAGCAGAGAGGAGCTGAGATTCACAGATGCCCTCAGTGTGGATTAGGGTGGCATAACACTCAAAGTCCATAATAACACTCAAAGTCCATAATAAGCAACTCTGATGGCACAGATTATTATAAAAATGCTGACCCTGTCACAACTATATCCACATAATCTATACAGAAACACCAAATTTAGTGGAAGAAGTATTCAGTAAACATTAGCCCTCTCAACAATTATATCCACTTAAAACTGTGCAGGAACACCACCTGTAATGGAGCAAATATTCAGCAAATGTCAACCCTCTCACAAGTGAGACTGACCCTGCAATGGGCTCAAGGGCATGGTGCTGATGACACCAAGGTTGTGGGTTCCATCCCTGCCCCACCTCTGGAACTCTCCATTTGGGTGCTGTCTGAACTCACAGTGCAATTACCTGGGCCTCATCCCTTGCACACTCCGTGTAAATGACTCTGGGTCATTCCAAAGTACTGATGCTGTGATTGTTCTCTCATCACATGCTAAATCTATTCATTTCTTACTGCTTCTACTTTTTCTTCAGCTAATTCTGCTGCTGTTTCATGAAGAAAGGTTACTTTGCATCACAACATCCTCCAAATTAGAATATACGTAACAGTCCATTCCAAATCACTCTTCTTGGAACACTGCTTTCCTCCAACAAGACACCTCCCATTTTGGCATTTCTCAGTCTTTGACCACCATAAGATCCATGTGCTTCACAATTCCTTTTAAATGTTAACCTCAACCTCACAGGAGAAAAAACACTGCCTTTGTTTACAGAACAGAAAGGCAGAGACAGGGAGAGGATACAGCTCACTTTTCCTGTCTCAGTTAAGGTGACAGGATTGTACAGAGTGTCCAGATACAGACAGGGTCCTTCAGAGAAAAATCTGCAGTACATCTCTAACATACATACCCTGAACCAACCTCTTAGGAGCCTCTCTTTTCTCTGCATAGCAGCAGTTTAGGAATAACAATTACCTACACAGGCACCTAAATTAGATCTAAATGCAAGTGAATATTCTCTTCACTGCCAAGTCTGAGAGAAAAGTCCTATAAAGACTTAAGCATCCTAAAAATTAGGATTGGGCTACCCACTGTGAGATGATACCTGGCCTTGGAATGAAAGGCAGTAAGGCATCAGAGCTCCCCACACAATCTACAAGGAGAGGTAATGGTCTGGTTTATCTTTCTCAAAGCCACTGCTTTGTTTTGCTTTAGTGGTCAGAGACCACCTCCTCTTCCTCTCTTCTGCAGGTGATGTAATGCTTTGCTCTCTATTTAATTCACTCTGAAATGTGCCAGTACATCTGTGTACCATTCTGAACAGCTGAGAGAATTTATTTTAAATTGTCACTCAGTTTATTAATAAAGAAGAAAAATGCATGTGTATATTTTTCCTTAAAATAAAATATAGGTACTGTACACTGTATTACACGAAAAGAATCTTTAGCTTCAGTCAGACATATGGCCAATGGGAACCTACAGGCAGAAAAAAGTCCAGACACAAGATGGGATAGAAATGGTACAGATAAAGAAACTCTTCAAACTTGACAGCCTTAAGGCTGCATAAAGAGTATGTGTTGATACAGTGCCACATTGAGATTTTATAGACACGGTTTTCAGACTATTCCATTATTACAGTAGGCTACAATCCTGCAGATGTTTAGACATGAAGGACTTTATTCAGTCATGTCAGTGTTTTCATGACTGGGTCTTATTAAATTTCCTCTCCAGAGAGTTAATAAGAAAGCCCTCTCTCTTAGACTGGCTATAGAAGAGCAACAGTTGCCAGATATATTTCTGCTGAAACATGAGAATGCACAACAAGAAACATCATATTAAACTTGCATCCTGAAATGCACAATGCCTGCACTCCAGAGCCTTCAAGGGCTTACTGAAATATGGAATTCAAAGATATGTTTATGTATTAGTCTGAATGGGGACATTACTGAACATCAGGGATACTGTTCCCAAACAACAAACATGATCTTCTTTAGCAAGAACTATATTTTAACATTGTGAGTAAAAGCAGAAAGAGGTGAATAGCAGGAGCATGTTAACTACAGTCTTCGAAGCAGCCAAGTGACCCAGTCTGAGAGTCAAAGAATAATCATAATGCTGGTCTGGAAAAGTGTGGAATTTCCTTTGTACTCAGTATCTACACACTCAGACAGTTATGCTTAAGTCTACATCTAGTTTTGGCCCAGAACCATCAGAGCTGGTGGTTCCTCACTAGTGCAGTGCACCAAAAAAGGGGTGATAACCTCATGATAACCTCAGCCATGAATGGCTGGCACTGGAATTCAGTGTGCTTGGTTTAGCTTAACCTGGGTGGGTACTTTGGAAGGCATGAGCCACCCTTTACCATGGCAGGTTGCAATACAACAAGATTGCTGTTTTCACTCGTGATTGCTCAAACTGTACTCCTGCACATCATGACAGGAGTGCAGCATTGAACACCAAATGTAGCAGAACTGACACTTGGTGTCTGCTAAAGTGGAAAAGCCCCAGTTTACTGCAGAGCAATGCAAGATGTTTCCCTTGTGGGAAAGGAAGGAGAAATTATCAATCTGACTGATTAACCCCCCCATCCCAACAACATGACTGAGTGGAATCCCACTGAAGTAGGATCTCCACGAAATGATCCCACCACTGAGCCCATTTTAGGAATGTGTTGGCTATTAGCCTTTTCTGGAATACTTCATATTTGCAAAAGACATCCTAGGTATAATAACTGCAGTTATTTCCTGTCCCCATAAGCTCTACAGCCTGAGTGCAGCTTTACTAAAACACTTTTGTGCAAAATGCAGATTTCTGTGATGTGATGCCACTTCAGCTAACAACAGAAAATAACTTCTACAATCCAAGTTCTCAAAACACAAAATCACATAATATGCTGAGTTGGAAGGGACCCACAGGGACCATCAAGTCCAACACCTACAAAAACTAAAGAAATGGGGTTTATGCTGAAATAATGAAAACAACCCAGGCAAATCAAATCCATTATTAAAAGAAGCAGGTCACTAAAGTTATTAAGTTAGTCATTAATTGCATCTGAACACTCTTGTACTTACTGTCACTGAAGATGAATGCCCTTACAAACAGATTATTTGCAAATGGCTTCAACCTGTAGGCTTAGTCCCAGACTTGTCTGGTGTTTGTGCTATGCCAGTCCCTATGCCCAATATGTGACTGTGGATCCAATCATACAAATCCAGGCTTTTGCCTAAGAATTCTCTAACCTGTTGCACCTACAGTCCAGGGGGATTTTCCACGTGCAGTGACTGAGTTCATCAACCACAACACTCCTGCCTATTTATTCTATATACTCAGCACTTGTATTTTTTCAAGCACAGACTACTATTCACTGCTGGAAACAACAGAGTAGAACAGACAGACCCTTCTCTGGCCCAGAATTCTTACATTCTTAGGATTTTTAACTGAGGAGACTGTTTCTCTCCAAGTTTTGTTTAACATACATGCATATTGAAACTGACACATGCTTCTCAGGCAACAACTCACAATCAAATGCTGCAACAAGGTATGGGAAGAACATCACTGCAGACAGAGAAGTGCTGAGCTGAAACAGAGCTAATGGAGCTCCTTCAGAGTCTCTGATTCACTGCAGCTCATTGCCACTAGAACTGCAGCCTCCTCTTTGCCATCAATACCTGGTGCTAGGATTCATACCTGACCAGAAATTTCCACGGAAAACGTTTAGAAACAAAACCAAAATGCAGACATTATCAAGGAGGCCTTGTGAGAAAAATTATGAAAACTGTGAGTGCAGCAGCAGATGTGCTTGCTTGCTTGCAGATATTTCAGTCCACTCACAGTGTAACAGGATCCACACAACTACCAGGAGGGTGTTCCCTGGAAACCACCTGTGTGCAGGTAAGAGCACCTGAGGCTCCTGAGGACCTGCTTGGGGGAACAGCATACTTTCCTTAAGAGCTTACTGCCCTTTTACACAAAATATGGCATGGACTAGAAGAAGTACTGGCAGGCAGTTCCCAGTGTTTTTGTCAGGAAAACCAAGTGAGGTGATCAGAAAATAAATGGCTTGCTGGATATGTGAAGTTTTTGAGCCTCTGCTGAATCAGCAGTGGTGTCTGATAATGGTTTTCATCCTTCTTTTTTTGTCCTTAACAAGGAAGATCTATAACTCTTGACATAAACTATATTGTAGAATGTGCTGAACAAATATTTCATCAAAAGGAAAAGTTTCTCTTAGAGTCTTTTTGCTGCCGAATGATTTATTAGAACTCAGAGCCAAAACAGGTAAAAGCCCTAAGGAAGTGCTGTATCTTTCTAATAATTCAACTCTAAGAAGAGTTAAACTCTGCATACAGGAGGGCTGGCGTTTGCTAGGAAGCAGTCTTGCAAAACAAATAAAGATTTCCTACACATATGTCAATGCAATTCTCTGCATCAATACCTGAAAAAGGAGCAGGCGTTAAAGAAACGCACACTTAAAGCCATGACTAATGAGGATACTTCTGTATCACAAAGTCTGGATTAGCCAGTGAATCTTTCAGACAATCTAAGTTGAAAAATAGCATTTGGCAAGGTCCACTGACATCTGCCACCACTTTTCTTTAGCCTCCTGCATTCCCCAAAGGTACCGCCTGCGAGCTGCCCTGCAGTAGCACAGCACAGCAACTGCAGACAGCAGGGAATGCAGACAGACATGCAAAGTGTTTAAAATAGGAAACACAGGCTCTGTGCTGGGGGCTGGTACAACAGGTGTATATATATATTGGGAGCTCATATTAATGAGGCTTCTGTTACACACGTTGGGGCGGCCGGCAGCCTTTTCAGAAGTAGATGGGTATTTTGGTTAAAGTCAGACAGAGTAACCTCGTAGTAACCTCTAGTCTGGCTCACAGCCACAGGGAGGACTCTGAAGAACTGTCCCTTGGTGCTGCATTGATTAGATTTCTTCCCATAATACACCCAGTGTTTTTGCTCAGTAAACCTTGCTAACAACTGAATCAAGAATAAAGACTGAGGGGGGAAATAAAAGCTGATCTCCATGTGAAAATGGGCCATAAAATTAACAAGGTTCTCAGCATCAAGTAATTCTGTCTGCTCTATTGTGGCCAGAAAGTCAGAGCCTGTAAAAAATGTACACAAGCAAGTACAAGAAGAAAATAAGCCCCACCCAGCCAGCCAAACCAAACCAAACCAAACCAAAACCAAGATCAACCCCCCATGAAACCACACAAAACCCCCCAAAACCTGAGACAAGCCCCCCAAACCCTAAACAACCCCAAATAACCCCCCCAATTTATACAGCAAGTCAAATATTTAAAGATATAACACTTAAGAAATTTAAAAGCTTAACTTCTCCCCCTACATTTAACTATTCCCATATATTTTAAATCTTTTCCTTGCATTTCCATATATTATACATGCGTAAATTTGGATACCAGTTCTGCTGGCAAACACACATTTTCCCCAATCTTTTATCATGCTGTGGAAGTGCTAATATACAAGTCTCCTAATTTCTATGTCTTGCAGCATCAACAGTGCATAGAAAGCACATTAAAAAAAGCAAACAAAAAAAGCCACATACTCTTAAATAAATTGTGGATGATAACCTGATTCATACCAAGTCTACAGGGTAGTAATTTTTTCTCTAAGAACACATGGGGTATGATAATCTCAGAACATTTTCTAATCTAGATATTGGATATGAAGAATGCCCTGTTGTGGACCACCAATATTTTTTGCTAGAAGGATCCTTAGTTGCTGAAAATGAAACCAAACCCCAAATCATTGTCATTGGAAAGACAACTGTAACACTGAACATTCCAAATGAACAGCCCCCATTCCTTTAAGAAAGGAACACCATTTTCTGTCAATAATGAATCATCTAGGCTCTGAATAACAATCACAGCATTCATATACTTGGTAATTCATGTAAGAAAAGCTATGATCTTTCTAACATAAACATAACCTACTACCAAGTGTTAGAATTGAAAGGATGAACAGGATTGTCATGACTCCAGCTATCCACACTGCATGGTAACAGATGAAGTAAGCAGACTAAGTATTTAGCAACACCTAGAGTAAGATGGGAACATAATATACAAGACTGCTTTAATAAGGCATGTGGGAATACACAAATAACTCATTTCTATCTTCTCTCATAACACATGCTCTCAGGAAGGGCTGTCCCCCCAAAATGATCAATCTAGATATGAAGACAAATATGGTGTGCATGTAATTTTTAAAGGTCTATAGCTGTAGCAGGATGCCAGACTAAATCTTAAGTAGATCTATTCATGTTATCACAACTGTGACCTAATAAATTAGAAGCAAAAAAACCCTTCCTGCTACATGAAAACAGGTGTCTAATATCAAAGGGAAACAATGGTAAGGACCTTAAAATACTGTCATTTGTTTGAGGTTTATTCCCTTAGATCTTTTAAAGGAATGACTCTGGTAAAGTAATGTCAAGAAGCAATAATCGGACACAAAATAGCCAAGTAAAAAGTCAGCACCACAGGAAGCCTAACACAGCTGATGTTGAATGTTAGCAAGCCTTTCTGCTTCTGGAAACATGGGCACTGAAAAGTTTTACAATTTTGTTTAAAAAGCTCGTATGACAACTTCTGAACCTTTGCCGTTAAGTGTGGTAAAGGAATGAAAGCTGTCATTCATCTGGCACTGGTTTGTATTCCTACT
Organism: Aegithalos caudatus; assembly: GCA_013389925.1. Taxonomy (NCBI): domain Eukaryota; kingdom Metazoa; phylum Chordata; class Aves; order Passeriformes; family Aegithalidae; genus Aegithalos; species Aegithalos caudatus. Next base: position 559,144 of record WEIU01023612.1, on the reverse strand, counting down.
GCCTCAGGGGCACCCAAACACTGGGCAAACTCAGTGCTTGTGAACTACTTGCAAAAACTTGCAATCTACATGCAGAGGAGAAAGGCATTACTTCAAAATAAAAATAAAAAAATCAATTAGAGAAAAGAATCTCAAAAGTTCATGAAAAAAATAGGAGATTTATGTGTTAATGTGTTCTGGGGCTTAAAACAATTGTGTTGTATCTATCTACACCTATATGGTGTATTTTGCACAAATGTTGCTTCAAATTCTGAAATGCAACTGAAGTTTATTCAGTGCCATGCTCTTCCTATATCCAACATCTCCTTTCCAGAAAAGGGTCAGAAGAGAATCAGATATTTGCTAATTCCCTGCTGTAGCACTCTGTCCTCGACCACTCAAGCAAGCAATGCATGGAACAGCAGGATGAATTCAACATGCACTAACCACAAGGCCTCTAAGAGGATCTTTCATTTGTGCCATATAAATACAGTGAACTAAACCCATATATAATTATAAATACATCTGACATTAAAAAGTGCAGTAATTTACAAAAGCATGTGTATCAACATAAAAATCATACGTGTAATGGGAGGAGACCTAGTGGACCAGACAAACACAAAATACAAGCCCTTGTTATTGCTATTAAAAAAAATCCTTTCAGATACTGCCTAAGGTATCAAGGCAAATAATTTAAAGAAGTCTTGGCTCAAATATCCTGCTTGCTGGGACAGCTGTCCCTAGGAAGGATGCACTCACATCTGCAAATCACAAATTACAGTGTTGCTGCTATGAATGCATAAGGTTAGGAAGGACTATCATAAGCTGCTTCGTACTTTCAAGGCAGTTATTTTGAATTATTGGAAAAACACTTATTAATCCCCTAAGGAAGCCAGATTTCAGACACCACATAAAAAAGCTCTTCTGGAAGAGGAAAGCAAACCTTATTAACTCCTAGTTACACCTTCAGAGAATTGAATAGAAATCCAGATGTCTTAACTCTAACCTATGATCTGTGTCCAGATCATCTGTGCTTTTGGCTCCAATTTTACCACAACTAAACTTGCTTTCATTGAGTTTTGTTATATAAATACCTGTTTGTGGAGGCTACTGTTCAACTGAAAGCAAAAATCTCTTTCAAAACGTCGCCCTTTATTTATCTTGGGGCAACAAGAATGGATGAAATTAATTCATAACTTTTCTTGGCCCAGTGTAGTGGTCCTACTAGTTTCATGATTGAAAATACTGTTTCTTGCTGATCCTATGTAAAAAAAGCAAAGCCTTTGATCAATACAAGATTGAGGGTCAGTCACAGAAAATAAGCAACCCATGAAAAATCTCACTCATGAGAAAACCCATGAAGAAATGAAAATAGGGGTGATGCAAAAGTATGCTCTCACTGTAGCTGGTTATTTGCTGGAATATGGTGCTGATACTTTTATATTCAAGTTGTGTTAAAAATCCTCTTAATTAATATGCTGTTAACATGTCTGAGTTATGTATTTCATATTTTTATCACCAACAACAGTAACAGGTATATTTGTAGCACACTGGAGAAACTTCAAAGTAATTTATAAGCACTAATGATAAGGAAGCATTAATCCTTATTTTGCAGATGAGGAACAGATGTACAAGACTCTCTTGTGCTTTTGTGTGAATCACTGCAGCAGGGGCAGGAACTGAACTTGAATTAACTACAATCTCAATCACCTCTACATGAACAGCTTTGTGAAAAAGCATGGTAGACATGGGACACCTTCCTGAGAAGTAAACAGAACAACTTTCATTGTAATCCTCCTAAAAGGCAATGCACAACTTCCACCTCAAAAGCCAAAACCAAACCCCAAGAATAAAACAGCAGATGCTGTAATTTTAGAGAGAACTTCAGTCAGGCAGGGCAGTTTCTCTGTCCCTCCTTGCTCAGTTCATGACAGCAATTCCTGCCTCCTAATCAGTCTTGTTTGGAGGATTTACTCCTTGTTATGTAATTCCAAATATTTCGTGCAGCATTGAGCTTTTACTGTATTTAGATGAGTAAGGAAGAAAGGAAGAATGACTCTACAGAAGGAGTTTCAGATGCTTTATTTTTACTGCTGTACACATAGTTTTCTGAGGTATTTAGGTGTACTAAGGGTGCAATGTATTAAAATGATTGACTGATTGCATTTTAAAAATAGAAGTACTGTTCTGATACTGGGATTAACTATTATCATTAAGATATGGCAGAATTTAAAACAGCTTTGAATTTGCACCCTGAATGTAAAGTGCCCTTCCCCATCCCCCTTGCCCATGTTACACACACAAACCAGAGCATTTCATAGAGAAACAGAGTAAATGCCACTAACTTTGCTCCTCACACGGCCAGTACTGCATCCCTAGGACCACAGGAACAACTCCACAGTGTCCCTTCAATTTCTGTCACACATTTTTAGTTTGCTTTCAGCATATTTGCAGTCTACCCTGCTGCCTTTTTTTTCCCTGAAGAATGTTATGTGTTGCTCCATGGGAGAAGCTTAATTACAGCTATTTTGAAGGTTCTAATTTTTAAATATCCTGTATTTTCTTGATCAAATCTTGGTTATTGAAGGACCTAAAAATAATATTTGGAATAAATGGCTGTGCTGGATTTGGCTGGGGTAGAGTTAAATTTCTTTCCAGCAGCTGGTAGTGGCTGTGTTTTGGATTTGTGCTGGAAGAGTGCTGATAACACAGGGATGTTTTAGTTATTGCTGAGCAGGGCATGCACAGAGCCAAGGCCTTTTCTGCTCCTCTCCCACCTCACCAGTGAGGGCCTGGGGGACACAAGGCATTGGGAGGACACCCAGGATGACCCCAACTGGCCACAGGAACATCCCAGACCATAAGGTGTCACTCCAGTATACACAGCAGGTGGGAGAAGGAACGGGGAGACATTTGGAGTGATGGTGTTTGTTCTCCCAAATCACTGTGACCTGTGATGGAGCTTCCCTGGGATGGCTGAGCACCTGCCTGTCCAAGGGAAGTGGGGAATGAATCCCTGGTTTTGCTTTGCTTGAGCACGCATACTTTTGCTTTATCTTTTATTCTTTATCCCATCCCATGAGTTTTCTCACTTTTACCCCTGCAATTCTCTGCCCAGACCCATGGCAGGGGAAGGAGCAGGGCTGAGCTGCCACCTGGGTTAAACCACAACAGGGCTGTAATTTGGGGGCCTGGTACAGTTTAAGCAGGTTCTGACTCAGAGCTGGGTGAGCAACTGCAGCTACAGCGAGACCCTGCCAGCAGCACGTTCGTGCCAATAGAAAAGAACAGTTGATGGCATCTACCCAAGGTCAGCTCCTCAAATTTGGGAGCCTGCTTTCTTCCAGACACTGTAAAGTCACTTGTTTAAACGCAGCCAGTCGGCAACAATTAAACTCCTAAACAAAACATGCAGATTTGGTGCTCCTTTTGAAATCTCCCCCACGCCATGCTGTTTATTTTCTACTCCTCACAGTCTTAATTATCCAACAATCGGGCTACAAAATGGCGCTGGGAGTGAGGCAGACATTTTGTAAGTGTCTCATTGAACAGGACAATGGGAACGCGCCGAGGGAAAGGCAGTGACCCAAGGGACACTCAGCTCTGTGACAGCCCAGCTTTTAAGCAAACCCTTTATCTTATTTTATAGCAAAGTTAAAGCCAAGCAGCACTGAGGAGCCACCTGACAGCATATGGCCACTAAGCAGGAAAAAATGTAGCCCAGGGCGGCCCTTTCCCAGCCATTTCACTGCAGCTCATCACCCATCCGAGCACAGCCTCTTTTCTGGGAGCCACATGGACTCAGGACCACCCATTGACACTGACTCAGTCACTGTAATCTTAACCACATTCTTCCCTTGAAAGTCAAGACACCAATGTTTTCTATTACAGCCCCAGGAACTTCACAGCCTTCTGCACAGCTCTGAAAACGCTTGCAACACAACCAGCAAATGAGCACTCAGAGAATGGAGCCAACACCTCCATCTCTGCAAGTGACTTTTGATTCAAATTTCACTGTCTTGGGTGTAATCAGCCAGGGACAGCTAAAGCTGAACAAAGTAACACCAGAGGTGATAAAAGCAAAAAGCACCAAGAATTAATAAGCACATTTTTTCTTTAAGTGTGTGTCCACTAGTCTCCTTGTTAAAGTATTAGCACCTGATAGATCTTAAGAAACAAATATGCAAATCTTCAGGAAAAACTGCAAAGCATATGCTACTCATTAAAGATTTAGGTACTGGTTTAGATTTAGATTTAGGTACAGGTTTAGAGATTTAGATATTTCGCACTGTTTCCTGAGAGGAGAAGAAAACACAAACTATCTAAAAAACAAAAAACAAAACCTACCATTTTCTAACGCAGAAAAACTATGGTATAAATAAAAAATGGCTGAGGGGATTTTGCTGACTTTTTTTTTTAATGACACAGAATAAGCAAAGCAGCTGAGCTACTGGTGTATTTGGAACAGCTGATAGATGTAAAAAAAAACCAAAACACAACATCCTAGAATTGAATAATGCAAAAAATTATCATTATTAATTTTCATGCAGCTCTGATTTTGAGGGACTTGTAATGTAGAAATGAAACCAACAAAACAGGTAAGAGAGATACATTTCTATACAAAGGCACGCTGAATTACACAGGATTACACAGGTACACTGAGGTTAGAAGAGTTTAGGCAAAAGCATTTCTGTTCCCTCTATTCGTGCTTCAGTGTGATGCTGCTATTTGATATTCAAAGGACCAGGAAAAGGTGACCAAATGGGAAGGGCTGGCCCTCAAAAGCCAAGGATAAGTGACCTTCCCAGAGTGCAGGTGGCAGAGTTAACCAGATACCTGGGAAAGCAGTCAGAAGTGTATTTTGAAACATTATCTCTTGGAAGAAATGGCAGAAAGCCTGACCATGTTAAAAGAAAAATACTCTGAGCCCCCAGGGACAACAGGGTAAAATGTTCACAGAAAAGGGAAGAATTTAGCCTATAGTTGACATATGACATGTTTCCTAGTAACCCATCTCTAAAGGCATGGATTTAAAATCAACCTGGATTACAGCTGTCCTTTGCTTTTGTCACAAACCCCCAAAATCGTGGAAAGAGTTCTGAGTTTTGTTACAAACTTGAAAGCAGGTCAAATTTAGGAAGAAGTTCCCTATAGGTTGTGATCCTTCAGAGTTAAGATAACTCTAATCTGAGCAGGGAGAAAAGGCTTTACACTGAAAGTGTGGGAAACTTGTGGCTTGACAAAATTTCCTTGCAAACCCAGGTGAAGTTCAGTGGTTTCTGTGATATTTCACAAAGACTGTCTGGATGCCTTTGAACTTGAAACTCAAAGCGGAATCCAGCAGCTGCAAACTTAAACACAGCAAGACAAAGATTAAGAAAAAAATGTTTGCATGAGCTCCTGGGAAGAATATACTAAGTTTCACCTGCTGACATTGGAAAAGTAGTAAGTCTATACATCCTCCAGTTCCACTTCAATTTAAATAAGGACAGTAGGGAGGGGTGGCAGAGGCACATTTGTTACATTTTGGACTTACCTAAGAGAGGTGTCGTGAAGAAAACTAAAGAAAAGGACTGTAAGCAGAGAAAGAGAAAGGTAAAGTGAGATGATTACAGACAGATGAGAATAAGGATTAAAAAACAGCCCACAAATATTGGGAAAAAGGCTTAGAAACCATACTGAAAATCAGGGAATGGGAATAAAAAGGCTAAGCATGTTACTTATGGCACATTTCTCTGACATGCTTTTTTTTCTTAAGTACAGAAAACTTTTTGAGCAGTAAAGAATTTTGATTCTACTGTTAAATCCCTACAGAAAGAGGAAAAAAAATCTTAAATTTTGTTGGTACACTTTTGTTCTCTGGGGTTCCACTTGGGTTCCACTTTGATGAATTACTCCTTAGTCACTTGGAAATGCTGGAAATCACATATGCTGATTCTAGAATAATATCCCCTGCCTCCCAAGTCTCCAATTATCCTTTAACTGAGTAAAGCTATAAGAAAAGTAGCTATTTGTATAAAATGGTCAGGCAGTTCACCTCAGAGCGCAGCAGCATTCCCATTATGCTGCCGTTTCTGCCTATTTGAGTGAGGAAGTTTGGGAAAGGAGGAGCAGAAAAATATTTTGGGAAGAATCATGAAGTGTCACATATGGGTTTTTTTTATTATACAGTTCTCTGTCTGTTTTTGACAGAGAGTTCCTCCATCTTAATGGAAAAACTTAATAGTTACACAGACAAGAGAAACTGGGAATGATACAGCTGTGAATATACAAGGGCTGCAGTTTTTGAATGCAAACCTGAAGAATACTAAAGTAAAAAATCACCTGGATAAAATGAACTACAGCAACAAACCCCAGAATGCTTCCTTGTTAGTTTAAGAAATACAGGATTCCCCATTATGACCTAATGTATCTCTTTACATACATTTCTTCTTTCCTCATCATTTATGTAAGATCAATTGCTGTGACAATTGAAAGAATTGCTTCAATAAAGCAATGTCCCCCTATATTTTAAATCCTGCTGGTTCCTGAGGAAAAAAAATCCACCTCACAACTCCAAAGACACAGAATAATACAACACAAAAGAAGCCAATGGCACAAAAGAGAATCCTGCACACCAAAGGAGTTTTGTGGGGAAGGTGGTATTTTTGGTTCACAACTCCAAGCACAAGCTTGCTGCCTTTTATAAGCTTTATTACCAATACCTCCTACACCTCTAACTTCATTCTCTGTCCCCATGGCAAACCAATCCAAACCTGTGTCTCCTGATTGGGCTCCAATAAAAGCATAATGATGCATAATGTCAGTATTGCAAGGATACAGCATTAAGTGCTGAGTGCTCTGCACCAAGACACCTGAGAGCAGGTGAAATGTGCTGTGAGAGAGGCTCACAAGGGACCAGCTGCACATCTGAGCAAGCAGCCCCCAAGGAGGGATGTCTCTGCAGGATCAGGTGAGTAACAATCCTGAAGTTCTCTCTTAGTTACAGAGACATGGAAATGTATTGGCTGCAGATATAACCAGAGCCTGGTGGGAAATTCTGGATAGGAAAATGTGAAAATCTTTTTTCATTGCAGTGGAATGCTAAGTCTGTTTTCCCTGCACACTGCCATTCTTCAGACAGGGACTTCACTACTGTGCACTTTGTGCTAGCCTGGAGGGACTCCTGCCTATACCAAAGCATCACCCAGACCACTAAGAGTTAACAGCAAATGTACAAAAGAGAACAATCGCACATTGTCACGGGAGACGAAATTAAATATCCCAACAGACATTCCTGTTCATATGACATTCTGGCCAACAGCCTCCTCAGATACTGCAGCGATAACAATGCAACCACTTTCATTACTAATGCTAATTCAACGGGAATTTAACCGAGTAAGTAGTTTAAATTAGCATTTTCTTTTAGGAATTCTGGGCTGGCAGTAGTAACATCTGTCTCTCTGAAGTGACAACAGAGAGCTTAAGCTCCAGGTCTGGCTGTTCTGCAACATGAGGCATTGCATTACTAACCCAGAGCTAGGTAATCATTCTCCTGCCAGCATTAATGAGTTTCTAGCTACCCAAGAGTCCTCTGAACTAATGAGCACAGGTAGCACAGGTGGCAGTGCAGGAGGCTGGGCCCTAGACCTGACCTCTTGTGCTGCCACATCCAGGCAGTGCCCTGGGCCCCACTCTGGGTACATTCTAAGGTGCAATTCTGGCATAGACCTCGACCTAGTTCTTACTTGTGTGACAGAGACTGTCCCCAAACCCAGCCCTGGGCTCCCAGGGTAATTGATAGTGGCACAGCCTGGCTGGATCAGCAGCTGCTGTGCTGCACCAACTCCAGTTTCTTCATTGCTTTGCCCATTTCAGCATTGGGAGCACTTGTCCTTCAAAACAGGCTCCCAGAGGGCTCACTGACTCCCAGGGAAAGCACATTCCACAAATGGAGAGTTCTCTCTGAGAGGAGGAAGGTCCCAGAAACCCTTGTGATGGGTCTGTAGTTAACACTTCATGCTCTCTTTTTCCACCCCCCCCCCAAAAGTCTTTATTTTCTGAAATCCTTTAAGAACTGTGTCATTAACACCATATTTCTGATTTTACACAGAAGCTGCTTTTTGAAGATATTTTGCTGCATAAATTCTGCACAACTTATTCCATATACTTTTTTTTTTTTTACTTTTAAAAGCATCCCTCTCAGCCACACTATGCATTTTTGAGTAGGAATTACCTACTTTAGAATAGATTACAGTTTGATGTTCAAAATTTCCATCTTTTATTCCTATGCAACTGTGAAAGAGTTAATCTCACATCTTAATGGGAGTTTGCCCTTAATAAGAAAGCATTAGAACAAGCCAACAATAATAAGCTAAATGAAGGCCATTCTTTTGCTTTTTGTCAATATTTTCATAGCGACAAATAGATCAAACACAAGATATTTTTTAAGGATTTCCCCCCCACCTTGTAAGTCATAAATGCTTTGGTATATTTAATTTCAAAATGAGTTCCCTGTGGATCAGGCTAACACAACAGATTAAGAAAACCTTCCCAAACCCTGCTGCATCTTAGACGGAAAAGTACAAAAAATGTTCTTTTGCCATTTCCCCCTGCTCCTTTTTCAACTGTTCCTCTTTCCCCTAGACCAAAGGACCAAGCTGTCAATGCTAATCAAAGGTTTCTTAGTCCTATTCTGAGGCTTCAAAACACTGTAATACATATTTTTTCTAAATAAATTAAGAATAATTTATTATAATTTAATAATAATAAATTAATCTTTTAGACTGTATTCAGAGGAAAATATTCAAGTGACTATATATTTGTTACACCACACTGATAAAGCTGGTATATTTAGAGATAGAAAGATCCCCCCCTGCAAGATGCAAAGCAAAGGGAATACCTGTGTTTTGTGACAGTCTGCACAAGCACTACTTGGTGCCTGTTTGTGAGAGACCAAATGGACTGTTACTCTTGGATCTGTACCAGTTTTAACTCTCCTAAGCAAGGTCCAGAGACAATTTTGCCCAGGGAGAGATGTTTGTAAGACCTGATCAACTTTTCCATGCAAGGGCATTGGCCAGACTCTGAAAATACTCCTTTGCAATAGTTGCTTGTCAAAGGGATTTAATTTGCAGACTTGAATATCCTTTCTCCTGTCCTTCTGTCCTTACTGGTTACACAATACCAAGGGCTCCTCAGTGAAATGTAGAGCACAGCTGTCCACAGCTGCTTTAACACATGGACACCAGCCTTGTTACTGGATCAGGTTGGGACTCAGTTCACCACCCCACTAAATCTGTCTGATGCTAAGCCCTGTTCCTGGAAAACACTTCTGTAGGAACTGCAAGCTCTGCTCCAGCTGTGGGCAGATGTGAGGGCAGCAGAGGCAGCAGGGATGTGGCTGCACTACAGCCCAGTGCAGAAGGGTCCTGCCTCCCTCCTCCTGCAGCTGGACCGGAGAAGGGAGGCCCAAAACTAGAAGCAAAAGTGACAAAACCAGCTCTCTGTTAGATAAATCACCAACTCTGCCAGCTGGCCTAGGCAGCTGCCATGTCCTGCCATGGAAGCAGCCTGGGGTCACCACTTCCATAGGTGCTGGGTGCCACACTTGGCCCTCAGCCAAACAGAAAATGTCCCCTCTAAACATTTTCTAAGAGTGGTAAAGGTAGTGACAAATTACTTACAAATGGCACTGCAAGGTTTCCCAGTGTCTTTGGAGACAGAGGTCAGCATGCAGCATGAACACATGAAGGCTCAGGGAAGCAAAAGCCCCAGTGCAGCTCTAATCAACTGTGAATTTCAGCTTTAGCATGGACATGGTTTTGGTTACTTACCACATATTTGAAACAATTGAAGTGGGTTTTTTTTCTGTGTTTACTTTGGAGCCAGCTATTTTCAAGGTCACAGTCCCTGCTAAAGGAGGAAACTGTGTCTCTGAGGTATTGGGAATTAAACAGAGGAAAGAAAAAGGCACAGAGAAAGTAGCTGCCTTACAGGGAGAACTCAAATATTTTGTTTCCTTCCTTGTTCACTCTGTAGTCAAAAAAGGACTTTACAGTAAACACTAACGCATTTTTTTTAAAAAATGAACATAATTTTGAATTCACAGGAGTTCTTTTTTAACTCCTGGAATCCCTATCTGATAAAATGCAATACAGAACTGCAAAGGGACATTCCCACTTGCAGATTTCCACTTGGCTTTTACAGTCTCAGACACATGCTGACTACTGCCCTGTCTGTGGTGGCACATGGTGGCTCCTATATCCAGTCAAGTGTTTTGTGCAGGCAGTTTTCAGACCTGGAGATACAGATGAGGAGGTGGAGGGGAGGCAGCAAATGTTTTGAGAGCCTTGGAAAAACCAATCAGATAGAAATCAGGCACTGCAGAGTGCACAGATTTTGCTGTGACCACAGACTTTTGTGGCAGGAACCAGAGGAAACCAGTGCCAAAGGGATGGTGAGGGAAAGGACGGGAATGAGAGGACAGACAGGCTGCAAAGACAAGCAAGGAATTCCACCCTAGGGAAGAGCAGGACCTACTTTTATCAGACTGCAGCCTGCCCTGTCCCTGGTGCAGGAGCTCACACATTTCACCACAGCAGAGCTCCACTCTGTATCTGACACCAGGAATTATCTCTAGAGCCTTAGGTCTTAAATAACACAGAGAAGGATCAAAGCCAGCAGCTATATGAAAAGAGGGTTCTTTCATAACTTAATTGCTCACTTGCAAAACACCAATGTTATTTATTTAAGTAACTATGACCTTTTTTGATGCACTTCTAATGTAAATGCTCATGTGTGGTTGTCAGAAGAAAATCATGCTAATAAAATACTAATACCTTAGATCAGGAGTTGCCCAATTAACTTCACTGGGATAGCATCCCTATAGAAACAGATCTGCACTGTACCTCTGAGGCAGGGGTTACACCTGTTTCCAATTCTGTCCCAGGCTCTGCACTTACAGAAGACAAATGCATTTGGAGCCACTTTGCAGATCCTTTTTTCTCATGCAAGTACTGTGAGAACTACACCAAGATTCTGGGAATCCCTCCTTCAGCTGGCCTCTGCTGCCCTTGTCATATCCCAGATTATGGTGGATGCCTGCTCCTCCTGCTGTTGTGCCAAGAAGTATTACTTTGAGGTGCAGAAGATGTCTTCCATGGCTCTGATTAAACAGATTCAACACATACAGGCAGGGAACAGTATGTGCATACCAGTCCAGAGGACATATAATGTCAACTGGAATTGGAACAGTTTCACTGGAACAACATCAGGGAGGCCAGAAAATGAAGGAAAACTCTTCCATGCCTTGCCAGTGGTGCAACACTGGACATCATCTGTTCCTTATGTAGATGTCAGCAGCAAGGTACAATGATTGAGGGAATGTCATTAGTATCTACTTATTACTTGGGCCAAACTGGGATACAGAACAGTAGTTCTTGATTAGAAGATGATAAACTCTGGGGTGAAAAATTGGGAAGGGGAGGTATATACAAGAGTTCTATGAGTGGAAAAATAAGAATTTATATGAGTTACTCCTTCAAAAAAGGTGTGCTCTGTCTCACACCCAGGTATCACTATAAGGATACAGCTTCTGTTTCAGATTTGTTTCTCAAATCTGGGACATTAATAAAAATGGGACAGGAGCCCACAACCATATAAGATAATTTTCTCTTCAGAAATTGTCTTTTAGATGCCTATGCAATTTACCTTCAGGTGATATCTACACGTTCATATGGAGTAGGGTACACACCTGTATTTACTTTCCAGTGACACCAAAGAGCTAGAGAGCCTTTTTTTTTAATCACCTGCACTGATACTCTGTAAGACAGATATGTTAATGTAAGAAAGCAAAAATACACATCAGAGCTGACTGCTACTGGTGGGAAGGGAAAATGTGTGACTTCTTAACCCCAAGTAAACATGTTAGCAGGCTTTAATAAAGTCAAGAAATTTTAGCTTTTTAGTTAGCTGTATTAGCACCACTAAAGAGTCCTCTAGGTATAAAAGAACCATGCATGAAGAATGATAGCATCAGTACAGAATGATACATCAGTATTACAGTTATATGGTTACCACTTTAAAAACCAAGCTTTCAAGGGTTCAAGTAAGAGATTAAAACCCCATAAATCATATTTACATAGTGAATACACAAGAGTTGTATTTTGTTTTGGGATTTGTTTTATTTAACTTCTGCTGAAATCAATACATATTTTGGAAAGCAATGCAAAACTCCTCAAGCAGACAATATTCTTCAACGTTGTTTGAACACAAAAATATTCCTCTTGATGTGCTGAGGTACTGCAGGCTTACTAAGAAAGATGTTCTAACTAATTAGATTTCTAACTGAAATAGGTGAATTAATAACTCTGAAAGAAGGTGGAAGTTGCACAGACAGGAAGAGCACTGTGTTATACTTGACCAAAACCAGTATGCCACAATGAGGCACTGTGGAATTTTCCACAAGTTTAGCCTCTGTCAGGATGTTCTAAGCCTTCTTTGTATGGAGGTTTGGTCTTCTAGGCCTCTGAAGGAAGAAACACTTTCCAAAATGGGAACAGTCTACTGTGCTTTTTAGCAATGTTTCTTGAAAGAACACTTTAGGTACAAAGAGCAGAAAAAATACCTGTTACCATGAATGACCAGTTTCTCAACTTCTTAATGCACATTATGTGACTTACCAAAATACTTCTGGTGTTGAGTCATACTGCAACAAGTCTCCCTTGTTGGCTTTGACACCATATCTGGAACAGCCAATGGTTCACAGTTGCTGATTTGCATGTTATCAGTGCAACTGAAATAAAGAACAGAATTTTGTTCAGAATTACTTTTTATTCTCCATGCCTCAAGGAACACAAGCACTTGTCCATGTTCAGTAGGGATGTATTTGACAATCCCAGTGAGCTGTTAAAGACAACACCCCACTCATCAGAAGCCAGTACCAAATGATTCCACACATGATGGACCTAAGTCAAGGCAATTTTAAAATAAGGTCTCATCTATGAAATCTCCTAGCTGGTAACACTTGCTGTTCAGCTGACATCCAAGAGTAAATCTGGAGCCTGTTTTTAGTAGCATGCTGTTCAAAATATGATCATTGCTTAAAAATATTGTAAAATTTTCTACTTACGATTATCAAGATTTTCACTGTGACCATTTAAAAAACTTTTGAGAGAATGCCACACTTGTATTTATGAACAGCATAGCTCATGCACCTTCATACTGACTGCAATATGTTATTAAAAGCAAAAATCTTCAGCTTGTTGTAGCTGAACCTTGTCAGAATGTAATGCAGCAACCCAAAGTACCCATCTCATTTAGCTCCATGGCCTTGCTTTTATAAAATCTTAAATTATTTTCTACATTAATAATCTGATCACTATTTTTACCAAAATCAAAACAGAGTCCATATGAGCTGATATTGGAATAATGAATCTCTGTCACTGCCTGGCAATGTCAGAGACAGAAAACAATATCCTGGTGGGCTCTGCAACAGTTGTGTAACCTACACCTTGGCACTTTCAACACTGACTGTGTTCTCAGCTGCCATAAGGTCCAACAAATTATGGGATGTAAAAAAAATCCTTTTTCCTTGAATGCAAGAGACTAACTGGTGGGGAAAAAAATCATCCACCTGTTACACTATGCTTTGTTATCTGAGAACAATCCCAAATTTCCCCTCAGGACTGTTCAAAGGTCGTACCAGAGTTTTTCAGAGCACTTGAGATTACATCATTTAGCTGTAAAATCCCATTTTGGATGCAATAATGTTTGCTATATCTGGAATTAATGCAAGCATCCTGCTAACAAAAATAAGAACACAGCATCTTCCTCTGCTAGAAAGTTGCTGAGAAGGTGGTTTTACCTCCAAGTAACCATGACTGGTCTTACTAAGCAGGACACATTATAATCATGGTCTTTCCCGTCATCCTCAGGTCTTGTATCACAAGTATCCAACCTGAAAATTGTCACTGGCAAAGTATCTTTTAATTCAGAAGGAAAGCACACCCATAATGGAATCTGAACTGTGCTTTACTGCTTCTAAAACTTCCCAATATACTGATTCCAAGATGAGATGGGCTTCCATTTTGGTAAGCAGGTACCAGCTTTTTAACTTATTGTCAGCCTGCAGCAGCTGCTGCATTATTCACATGTTCTTTCACCTTGCCCAAGGTGAAGCTCATTATTCTTTAAGGATTAAAGGAGTTTTTATGGGGCTTGCTAGTAACCAGGTAGGGGTCAGTCTCTTCCCTCAAGTAACAAGTGACAGGACAAGAAGAAACAGCATCAAGTTGTGCCAGGGGAGGTTTAGGTTGGATAACAGGAAAAATGTGTTCATGGAAAGAAGAAATTTTTCATTTCTTCATGTTGAGCATTGGAACATGCTGCTTGGGGTTGTGGTGGAGTCACCATCCCTGGAGGGATTTAAAAGGTGTGTAGATGGGGACATGTTTTAGTGGTCACCTTGGCAGTGTTTGGTTAATGGTTGGACTTGGTATGAGAGGTCTTTTTCAACCTAAAGGATTCTGTGATTCTGTAACACTATGGCAACAAAATATAACTTATATTCCTGAAATCCTAATGACATAAAGTGGTATTAATAGTCTTAGAGCAAGCTAGGGCAAATGCTCACCAAAACACCAGAAAAAAAAATGTTCTGACACAGCTTAAAATATATTAAAACCATTCAAAATTCACCTGATTCTATCCCCCAAGTCAAAGGAAGCAAACCAGGAGGAAAGATTCTCAGGTATAATTCATGATGCAGCTTTCAGTGAGCACCTGTGACAGCAGACATTGAATAGGCACACACCCCTTGTTAGTCCTCAAACACTGCACGGCACAGAGAATGCACAGTGAATGAAGAATCACACCCCAGGATGCCTGTGTGCCTAGGCAGGCTTGTTCCATGCACAGGGAGACCAGGGAACCCTTACCTGGGCTGTGGCAGTTTGATAACACTTGGTCTGGCTATGAAGAGCAAAACACTCCACGGGGGTGCTTTACTGTGATTTAATCTCTAAGAGAGGAGTAGTCTTTAATCTTGCTAATGACATTTTCTAGGAACTGCTTCAGAGATATTCTTTCATGTGAGAGATTGAAAGGTAAGGGTTAATGACTCAAGCAAGGATGGGCCCTTTGCCAAAGCAGCAGGTGCTTTGCTGAGCCCCCCTGAGCACAGGAGAGCTTTAGGTGCGTGCTGGGGAAACCTCTGGTCTGCACAGGCACCACCCAGGGCAGAGGAGGTGACCAGAGAAACCTACCTTTGTTTAGCAAAGCTGGTTTTGAGCCAGATAAGGGAAGAAGCAGATCCTGTGAGGTGGAATAGTGCTTTTGATCATGGCAATGTCCTCCCTTACACCAGGGCTCAGGTATAAAACTCCACCTGAACTCAAGGGAGACATTCACGTGGAGGCCTCAGAGTTTCCACCCTTCTGATGGGGGGCATAACTGGCTCAGCTGCACGGACCTGAGAGTCAGGGTCATGTCTTAGAGGTGTCATAAACCATCAAAGACCCCTGAAATGCCCTATTTTGGGGCCTTCACCAGGGAACTGTTCATGATCCACAGTGTTGTATCAGACACTGTAACCAAATCCCCAGGAGAGGTATCTGGGCATTCCCACCTGGACACTGAACCCACTGCACTTTGTGTTCCATGGATCCAGACTGAGACCCTCACCTCAACCAACAGACACTGAAATTGCAACAATCAGCTCCTGTCAATGGATCCAAGGGTGGTGATATATTTCCACTATCTACTCTTATCCTTTCTTCTTTCTTTCTTTCTTTTCTTTATGTTTTAAGTGATGTCTTCATACTTTTATATTGCTGTTTTTCTGTATATACTAACCAAAACAGCTATGTGTCTCCTTTCCATTGCAACCAAAAGGTTCTAAAATAAACCTGCTGTCCATCTCTCCATCTCTCTAAAAACACAGTGTCATTTCACTCCAATCCACCCCAAGGGATCTATTAACAAGAACCCCAGTTACCCAGCCTTTGGGGTGGGTCATAACATTCCCACACCAAAATTATTTTTATTGTCATCAGTACAAATTAGGCTCCCAAGTCTTCTTACACACACAATGTCAAATGAAACTGATCTAAATCTATTTTCTTTGTTTCACACGTTTTTCTTCTACAATGGATATATACATATTTGTGTAAATCTGTATTCTAAACCTTACTCTATTATTTTAAATAATAACTAAAGACAAGGTAAAATAAAACATAATAAATTATAACAACTTCTTAAATTATAAATAATAAATTAAAAAGAAAACCAATATTCAGCTTCCACTGTCAAACCTATCACTTCAAACTGCTCTGCTTCTATAAGGAAATTAAAGTTTTATGCCCCCAGTACTGGGAATCCAATAGAAGCCTGATCTTTTGCACATGAAATGCTTTCCTTTGCCTCACATCTCAAAGCCAGCTCCATTCTGGTTCTCTCCTTCCCATTCCATCTGTGCACTAAGGATTCCTTTACGCTTTCCTTGGCCCATTATAACTGATATACATTTAACTATGCACATACATATCCATAAAATAAATAACGTGTTCTTCGTTTTTATCCTCTGAAATATGAATTAAGGAACTGTCTTTGGTGACAGTCTGCTCTTTTGTCTGTGCATTACCAGCAAAAGAATAACAATGCTCAATGGATTTCAATCAAGAATTAACAAGAGGAATGAAAAATATTTTCTGCAGCTCCTTTTCTTCATATGCACAACTAAACCAAGCGTGTCTTCTCATATTCGTGCAGACAGACACAGTTTTCAAACAATTATAAATAAATCACTGGGGGTATCAGCACAGTAAAAAGTTAGTGGGGAACAAACACATAAAAAACCTTTCTGGTTTTGTTTATTTATCACTATTTCAAAGCACTTTTTCCTATCATAAGTCAACCAGTTTGACACTGCTGAAAGAACCCTTGTCCAGCAACAGCAGGACAAAAAAAGCCTTGGAATTATTTTTATGATTTTTAACGATTTATTATTTTTCAATAAACTAAGGTTCAATATTCACATGAAATTTGAAATTTTACTTCCCAGATTTTACTGGGGGAAAAAAGGGCAAGCTAAGCACCCCTCTTTGGCTCTCCCATTTCAGTAATTCCTCACTAGTGTATGTACCTACAAAAGACTTCATCTGAATTCCAGTTTAATCTCTCCCTTGACTATCCTGGAGACATTCTGTTTAAACATGTCCTCATTTTCTTCAAATCATGTTATGTGTTTCTTTCCTGAAGTGCAGTGTGTTGTCCTGAGAGGGTAATACAGGTAACATTTAATACCTAATTGTAAAATAATAGTAACATTTATCAATCCTGAGTTCCGCTGGCACTATTAATTCTCACAACATATAACTGAGGTCGCAAGTTCTGGTACTCCAAAATCCATTTTTAGGTCCAGCAGCAGGGAAGAATGGAAAGAGAAGTCCATTTGCACAGAGGCCAGTGACTAAACCAAATCTCTGTCCTGGTTCTGACAGCTGCCCTTAGGATTTTCTCTCACTCTCCCTACAATCCAGCGTTGGTGCAATCAAAAGGAAGCAAGAAAAACAAAAGATCCATAAAACACATCTGAATTTCCCTTTCAATGGCAGCTCATTTTCAATTTGTAGTTTTGCACTGAACATTCATTAATTCAACAACAAAACAGTGGATGATCCACAAAGTCTATGGGGAAGTCTTTAATTTCAGTTTCCTTTGTGCAATCATTGATAAAAATATCTTTGGAGTAGCCTCTTACCAGACACAAACAGCTCTGCATCTGGCTACAAGGATGTAGGTGAAATTTGAAACTAAACAATACACCAACTAATACATACCACTAAAGCAGGCATAACCTTAAAAATCACAACTTCTGTCTAAAATACAGAATTTCATTTTACAAAGAGATCACCACCTTTGCTAGTGGATTACACAGCTTTCACCTGAAACATTGCTGCATTTCTCAGACACCTGGAATCAAGTGACTGCTTTGCCACATGCATTCCAACAAATAGTGTTTCAGCAAGTGTCACTGGAGGAGCCCTCAGGTTAAACAGCTTACTGGAGGTCTGACACCCCAAAAAAAGACCTAAGAAAGCCTTCCTATAGTTGAACACACAATTGCTTCAAATACTAATATGACACACCAGAACAGTGTGACATTTAGGAACATCTGAAAATGTTTTGGCCATGTGGAAAAACTATGTCTGCATTCTACACTGTCAAATTTTATCTTGCTCTTAATTTTAATTATCAAAGTAGATAGAAGTTTAAATATTGAAGGATTTAAGCATAAATTCATTAACCTTGTAAGTTTATGTATGTAAGCAGAGAAAAACAGAAAGCTCAAAACAACTGCAAAATATTTTCAGTAATTGAAATGAAGTAACTGACATTAAGTAGGGAAGGAAAATCTGTATTTTGTTTTAATATGCAATTTTAATATAACACCTACTTAAGGTGGCATTTGAGAGCTAACATAAATATTTTAACATTCTAAATTGCATCTTTACCGAACCGTACATAATCACATTTATTATTGCAATTTTCACTGAAACAGAAACCTGGTAAACATACATTTAATCTCAGTACCTTAAAGCAGTGACAGAGCTGTACCTTTGCCTGCACTCTATGTCCATCTTTGCTGTGCCCAGGACTATTTCCAAGTGGAAATGAGTCCTTAAGCTATAACTAAAGCAGGCGATACATAACTGGCTGCATGACTGAAATGGCTTCCGGAAGGAGGAGGCAAAATCTGAACTGTCACCTCCAACTCTGTTTCTCAGTGACACGGAGGCAGACTCCCACAAATAGCTGAAAGTTATATTAAGAGGTTCTGTGATGTCCTGCCAGGGTCTTTACTAGGCTTCTAGAGTACAAAGGTCATATATTGTTTATTTATAGATAAGAAGGATACTGCACAAACCAAGAGGCTTAGGAAGCTCGTGCTTCTAAGAGAAATAATTCTGTGAAATAATGCAATATACATCACATTTTGAGAAGCTGATTAAAAGGTGTCCCCTTTAACTAATACACAGTTTTGATTTGAGAAGAAAAGACAAATGTCTAAATCTTGCTTAGCTGGGGCAGAGCTTACCTTGACTTACTATTAAAAAGAAATTTAAAGGAGATTCCTCCTCATTTAGATAGACAAATCTGTCTATGAGCAGTGTCGTGATGAGGATTCCTCCTCCTGTGTATCTGTAGAGCATTTAGCACAGCTGTGTCTTTTATCTCTACACACAAAACTACTTTCTCCTCTGCATTTGATGCTTGGACTCAATGATCCTAGAGGTCTTTTCCAACCTAAACAATTCCATGATTTGTGCAGCAACCGTAGATGTTGTAAGCACAACACTGCCTGCTCACCCTCGCTGCAGGGCTTGGGTAAGGGTTGATTCTCACCCCAGCCCTGCCAATCACTTGGCCAAATCACTCCTGCCTTGCCTCTGCTCCCCTGGGACCAGGTAGTAGAGCACTAATGTTTGCCAGACAGCTGTTGTGTGCCTTAATTATCTCCACAAAGGGAAACAGAATTACTGCAAATTCTCGTCCAAGGACATTAAATGCACGCAGTGTCTGTCATTAACATCAGCAAATCAGTCAGTATTTTGAGTGCATACAAACACAGGCTGTTCTCTAACAAATAAACATTTTCTCCTCTTTTCAGTTAAAGAAAGGACTAAAGTAGCCCCCAGTCCTGTAGTGATCCCTACTTTACCTCCCACCCCTCACTTATTAACAGGCTGGAAAAAGAAAGCATATTGTGCCTCTCTCCAGACACTGTTTTTATTTGAACATTTCTGATTTTCAAACCTGACAGAGCCTTTAATAAGACATAATAGGTAAGCTGAATTTCAGTCCCAAGAGTCAGAAAAACACTCCATTTTAACCTGTCTGAAATGCAGCAAACAGCTTCAAGAAAGAAAATGAACAGACAGAATTACTTCAGTATTCTGTGTTAAGACACTTCTACTGTATCAGTCCAAAAAATGGGTGTACACTTGACATATATAGCCTCTAGAAGATGCATAAAGTCACTGATTTTAGAAGTTTATATTCAGGCTTTTTGTTTAGGCTGCATTCAGTTCAATTAAAAGCAGTATTTTCCCAATTCAATTCAGATATTAACTGATTTCTTACCTTGTCTGAAAGATACAGCTAATGGGGATGTTCCTAAGGCAGCAAAGCTGGTCATTGCAGGTCACTCCTGTCTCACAATGCTGAGGTTTATGGTTTCCTGTGATGATGGGCAGGACCATTTTCTCAATCTATTGACCCTCACAGTTTCCTTCCAAATTCTGTTCAACAGTAACACCTGTGGGAAAAAGAATTCCCATTTTTTACTGCTTCCAGCATCTCAAACTACTTTTGACATGGCTTTTGATGGGTTGCATCTTTCACTGCCATCAATGTACTCTCCATGGCATTTTCTTCCTACACCTGCTATCCTGCTGCACTCATTCCTCTCCATCTTAATGATGACTTTTCAGTCATTCTGTTCCCTTCCCCTTTACTCTCTGTCCATCAAAAATACTTACAAAACCCCAGAAAGATGTTTTGCTTAGACATTGGGTTAAATGTCAGCATCCACGTTTATTTCCTGCAGTGAAGCAGATTTTCAAAACAGCTTCTCCATTTTCCACTGCTAGTGACACCACTGGTGACAGGTTTTCAAGTGAGCACAGCATCAACCTGTTCCTGCTCCAATTTTTATGATCAGATATTTGGAATAGCTCAGGGCAAATATAGCTAAGCATTTTTCAAAGTCCACTCTTCTGTCCTGCACTCTAAATATCTTCAGAATTTTTGACACTGTGACCCTAATCTTTCAGTGCCCCATAATGTCATATTAAAAAGAAGGTATTTTGCCTTCTCCCATGCTTTATCTTTTCCTAAGGAATTTAAGATATAAATCGATCAAATATTTTATTATGCACAGCTTGTGTAGAATTTTAACCTGGAACTCTACTGATTTAGAAATACCACTGTTATGTTATGTAATGCCAGGTAATGTCATGTCATACATTATATTTACTGTATTTTGCCAAAAGAGAAGATTTGACTTTTAAGACAGCTCAGTTTCAGTGGACTAAGATTTGCAAAGTCCATTTGCATTAAGAAACCTTCTCAAAATGCATTCTAGTAAGCAAAAACTCCACAGACAGCAAGACCCCACTGCAATTTAGTTAAAATCATTCTCTCAATTATGATTTTGTATGTTTGTTTGGCTGGTCCTTTGGTTTTGCACGCATAATCTTATTAGTATACAAAATCTGGTGAGCAAATTGTAATTTTAATACTTTTGTCTTTCCATTGTTTTTAATAGGAAGCTCTTCCTGTGTTCTTATTTCATAGAGGGTGCACACCAAAGGGGAAATCATATCTGTAGACATTGGCTCAGGCACCTGAAGTTACTGAAGTATTTATTAGCTCATCCCAAGGAGATCTTGTGTCTCAACATGCAACAGACTGATGATCCACGTTCTTCCTATCTTCTTTAGATTTCAGGGTTCCTCATGCAGCTTTACCTCTCTCTTCCCATTACTTCTCTCTGCCATTCATCCCTCTTACCACTGGCAAGCAGAAACATCCCAGAACATGTTGATCTCTGCAAGCTCCCAATTAGAATCAGGGCTCTAGACAAAATTGACACTATCCAACACAGGACAGTAAAGTCAAAAGCATGTAGTGTTTATCCAGCAAACAAGCCCCACCATAAGGGTTATAAAAGGGTTAAATTTTACAAACAGAGAGGTAACACCAGGCTCAGTACCCCAGCACAGCTCAGTCTGAAATGCACAGAGGAGTTAAATGCATGCTCAAATTATTTGTTAACTGGAACCCATCAGGAGGTTTTCTGCTATTAACAAATATGCCCATGCTTAAAACTGATATGGCTGCTAAGACTTAACTTCTCTGGAAGCACAGACCCTTTTTAGGTTAGTTATTTCACTCACAAAGCAACCTGGTCCTGGAATACTTAACTGTGCTATATCCACCACACTAACCTAATGCCTAAACACAAATCACATCTCAAAAACACAATCTTAAAAAGCCTCTTCTAGTTTCCCTGTCAGATTCTATAAGACATCTTTTCATCTCCACCTAGCACAAGGTGGTTTCAAAACAAACAAAAGACCGAAGTGGCTCTTCACAACAGGTGTGTGATGCTGTAGGACTCCTTGTGAGGCTGGAGGGAGGTCGGGCAAGTTTACAGAACAGAAATCCACTTCAGTTGCTAATGAGAAAGAAACTATGCCTGGCTGCATGTTTCTCTGGGGTGGGGGAGCACCAAGAGATCACTTAGCTGAAATGTGATCTACAATTTCCTTGTCCTTACACACTTCCTTCGGCATTTGGGATTGGCCAGGGCTGAGGACAGGTGCCAGTCTGAGCAGCTGGACACTTCTCCTGCTGCAGGATGAGTCCCAGCACTAAGCTCAGATGTTCCAGCCCCTCCTGAAGGGAACTCTGACTCCATGCAAACTGCTGTGGAGTGAATGATCAGCAATAATTAAACAAAATGCACAGTATTACACACTGAGGCTTAACCAAATCCCGTTTCAGCCCACTAGCTCAAACTGAGCAAAAAAAATTCACAAATTTTTAACTTTACCATTCTAAAGAAAAAGCTACCCATTTTTTCAGTCTCACCCAAAACTAAATAGTTCCAGGTGTAGTTAAAGAAAAATAGATGTTTTGTGAATTTTTAATGCAGCCCACTTTTATATTCCAAATGAAATTTCATACATCCAGCCAAATCAAAACTGCTCTACTGATCACCTCAATTTCTACTAACCCATTAACAAGTTTATTAACTTTTAATTCAACCTGTCCACATGCACAGGTGAGTTCTTAGTATTCTTAGCTAAATCCTGGAGCAAAAATGATTGAATCTGTGAGAAACACACATTTGCCTCTTCCCCACCCCTATCAGAATCAGATGTAAGAAGAAATTCCACCAGAAAAGTCTTTTTCAAGAGGCTGCCTACTGATTCAAGAGATTCAGCTAAAGTGCAGAATTCAGTGCATTTCTCCAAACAGATTTTTCTCATCTCTATGCAGAGGATACAAGAACAAAATTAGAAAAGGGCCATGACTACAGTAGCACAGCAACTTCACAGATTTGTACAGGCCTTTGTGAGCAGCCAAGGTCTTGTTTCATCTTTTAGGTGAGAATTTTAAGATACTGAATCTTGAAATGGATTATAATTTTGCCAACTGAAATTTCACCCAAACACACTGGGCAATCAATCCCACCAATTATAATCCACAATCAGTGCCTTGGCTGCAGGCTAGCACCAAGGATGTAGTTACTTAGAAACATGCTTTCAGTTTCAGGGATGAAAAGCAAATCTTAATGTTTTAAGAAAACTGTTGAAATGTTTAGATTGAAGGCAAAAATTTTGCCTCCTGTCTTTATTCTAAGCAATACAGCAGTATTTCTCAAACTGCTGAAAAGAGCCCTGCATTACCAACACTGAAAGCAGGCTGGTATGATTTTACTAGGTGGGACTACCCTTGGAGTGTGTGGTCTGCAGGCTCAGGGTCATCCTAACTATTGTGTCTTTGTTTTCCTAAATGTAGGGAGAGAAAAATCTAGCCCCTCTGAGGTTTGGGATCTAACCCATCTTTGTATCACTTTTAACACTGATTTTCCCATGGCTTAAATCAATCCTCCCACTATGCACAGGAGGCTACTGGGATGTGTCCTGTGAACCCCCTCCTTTTCCCCTAGCAGACTTCTGCCTGATGATCTCATTCTCCACTCATATATTCTCATCCCATCTGTAGGCCAATAAGTCATAAATCTGTCCCTTCTTTCATGGCTTGTCTCATTTCATCTCATTCTGTCTCACGTCTCTTCTTGGGTGTTTTGTTGTCAGTTATGAGTCACTATAACTCAGACTTAATTCATATCTGAAACTCTCTTCTCTCCCCACATTACTGTTCAATAAATGCTACTCAGGTCCAATCAATGCCCTGCCTTCAGGAAAAAAAAATAAAAGGGGAAAAAAACCCCAACATGTCATGGTTTTGAACATTATCAAAAAAACCAAACTTAGAAATCACAAGTTCAGGAACTTTAAAAATTAAGGCTGTCATTCTTTTTTCCCTCCTCGGTGTCATCATGGCATTTAGATTTTACATTAGCTGACATTCAACTCACCACTCCTTCCTGGTTTTCATTTTGCATCAGAACTGCTCATGTCTGGGCTGTGTAGTAGGTGCAAAGCCATAGTTTTGACATAAAGGCATCCAAATTTCCCCACCAGCTTAACAGCCCCCTGACATCATGGTCACCCCTCAGTGCAGAACCAAAGCTCAAAGCTCAGAACTGATCCTCCTTGCACTGCCTGGAACCATTGCCTGGGCAACCAGACCCAGCAAACATCACATCCTCTGTTAGTTATTTGATACTAACTCTTCCTGTGCTCAATGCAGGGTGTTTTGGAATGAGAAGGACCAGGGTTTTGAGAGTTTTGCAAAGTTTTATAGTTAGGAGAAGTTCCTTTTAAAGTGCTACCATCTTCTAGAAATACTGACTGTGATAAAACACTGATTGCAAGTTTCTCAGGCTCCAAAATGACACAAAATTTGTAAAATGGAAGCACTCCCGTGAAAACAGAACCAAATTAAAAGCTGTATCTCTCAAACACAGCAACACAAGTAAGGAACTTTGTTATACCTGCAATTTGTTGAGAAAATAGTGTATGAGGCTAGTGTTAGAAACATGAAATGTTTGCAAAAAGCATTAAGAAAAAAGAAAAAAAAGAAGACAAAATACTGAAAGGAAAAGTCCTAGTAATACTAAATACTGTACCATCATTCACTGGTCCCATGTGTTACAGCTGTATTATGTGCAGCAAAACCTGGTACTCTGGGATTTACTATCAATTTTCCATATAAGTTATCTGAGGTTCTGTCAGTTGAAGCAAACTGCCTGAAGTCCCAGAAGCAGTTTGGTAGCAGAATCTGGAAGAGTACATCAGCAGTGTCTATGCACACACTGCCAAAACCACGGGAATGCACACACATAAAAATACCAATGTGAATAAATACCTGGAAGCTGATAAGAGTGTGTAGTTCAGGAATTAAAACAATACCCACAGTGACTTTGCTGTTTACTTGTGTCTGCTTTTCAGACAGTCACATATATATAACATTCAACAAGAGTGATTTTTCACGTATCAGTGATATATAACCATTAAATATATAACCTTAGGAGATGGCTCTGCTTTTGTGGGTTTGTTTAAAACACTTAATTATGAACAACAGTTAATTATAACAGCTTGATCATTGCAATGAGATAACCTAAGATTGCAATAACTGTACAAATAAAATGATTTCTCTGAATGCACCTTGGTATTGGTGCAGTCTGCAAGCACAGCTCTTACCTTTACTCCCATTAGCAGCTCATTTGCTTCCCCCTATTAATCAGCTATGAAGCTGTGTACAGCCAATCTCTGCACTTACATCATCATGCAAACATGCATGTAATCATGTGCTGCCATTAAGTTGTCACTTTGCACATCCATAGCATGTCTGTCATCACCTGCTCACACAGAGCATGGAAAAGGAATCACACAAGTGTTCTCCCTGCTTCAGAGACACGGAACACAGGCTCAACAGAGCTGTGCTACTTTCTCCTATATGTATTCATAAAACAAACATTTATTTTCCTATTATCTAAAAAATTACAACATTTCTCTAGATTGTTCTTGCTTTCCAACTAGAAAGTCTCATTTCTGCACTCAGAAGAACTGTAAAAGCCTTATTATCTTTCAGCTGTATACAGGGCATATACACAACCTAAAGCTCACAAAAGTCCTTGAGGCCTAGCAAGGGACACAGGAGCTCTGGCATCTCCAGGAACCAAAATGAATTTCTTCCTCACTGTAGGCCTAGCCCAGGACCTAATTCCTGAGGTGACTGGGAGTGTCAGAGTGCCTTAGCCCATCAGCAGAGGAGGGGCTGTTCACTCTGCCCCAGTGGATGTCAGAGAAGGATCCTCTTTCTCCACCACTTCTCAGATGGCCACCAGTGCTCTGGGCAGTGACAGATGGTAAAATCTGACCTGGCTAACAGATGTGATGGACAGCAGCATCAACATGTGTTCAACTTGGAGCTGCAACTTTACCTTTTCAAACCTGGCTCCATCTTTAAGTTGCATGGGGGCATTCTGACTAAACAACTTCCATCTTTCACATGACTTTTTGTTTGTTCACGTAATTTTCTTACCCACTTTGTGAGAGTTAACAAGAACTAGAACTGCAGAGCATACCATGCATGTGCACCAATTACTGGTGTAGCATATGAAAGTGCAAATACCTGAATACCTTGCAGATTGCTCTCCAGTGGCTCCTCTTTCTGTGTTCTGAGTTCATTTTTGCCAGATTACTGCTTTTTCTTTTTAGAGGCAGCTTGAGACAGATAGGCTGGAATAGCAGAAGAAAAAGCCATCTGAGTGTGATTTTAGTCAGAAAACACAATAAACACAGCAAAAGTCAAAACATCATCATTAAAGTACCATTACCCCCTACAGTCTATTTGACTGATAAATGCAACATACCAGGCAGAACAGGTAAACAAGCAACAGCAAGCAAACCATGCCATTTCATAGGAAAGGATGAAAAATATTTGCACTGTTCCTTTAGCAATTGTTTTGAACCTCCTTAGCTGAGCCACCCTCAAGACTACTGGCAGTGCTTGAAGCTTTGCTGGATTTGGTGGCTACTTTGCCAACCCTTCTCCTGCTCCCCTTCTTTAATTGAACCAGAAATGTGTTTTAGCTGGGGTACAACACCTGCATACACACACTTCTCTGGCTTAGCCCAACTCACCTGGAGTGTGCAGGTTATAGGAAAGCTACAATCCAAACCTAACAAAAACTTTCCATCTCTTGGTAACTCGGGAACTGGGGACAAATGATTTGTCATTAAGGCCATATGACCTGCCACAAAAACTGGAATAAGCTTGTATTGAGCAAAGTGATGCTGCCCCAGTTTGTACAAGCAGAGAATTTGGGAAAATGCTTCGTGAAATTCCTCTAAATTCATCAGAATAAACACCAGAGAATTGTTTTCTCTCAAGGCCAGTAAGAAAATATGTGTTCTACCTCTGTGGAAGATTTGGTCAACTGACATTAACATGAAGATAAATCAACCTAAGTACAGATATATTGCAACTTCACATAGAGCTGGGTGAGAACAGAAATGTTACAGAACACCCAGAGTATACTTAATTTCTCCTTCTTTGGTATTTTCCTTGATTCTGCTCATCTTTCAAAACTCCAGGCAGCCCCCATCAGCCAGACACTGCCATGGGCCATATCAGGCACAAGTCCAAGTTTCCCCTAAGCCCTGCTTCTCCAGGTCTCTGCCTCTCCTCACCATTCTGTCCTGAATGGCATGGCAGAATGATGTGTCACCTCACCACAGTTCAGACTGCAGCACAGAAATCTGATTAAAAGCCAGATCCAGTAGCAAAAGACCCACACGCTTGTTCCCAGTTTCAAACGCTCCTGTTTGGTAGGTTTTTGCTTTTCTGTGAACATAAGGCTCTGCATATCCATTTCAAATAGGTTCTAAAATGTATCTTCTGTGCATGTAAAGTACTTTCCATAAAGGTATTCTTTCATTAAATATCGCTGAGCTTGGGTCTCTTAGGAATATTGATGCAAGCCTGAGATTTTCAAAACTTGAGGAAATGTTATTTTAGAAGATATAATCTTCCCTAACAGCAATTTATGAAGATTTGGGTCCCTCTGAAGATTTCTGAACCTGATCACCCAAAATCAGTCATTGTTTTCCAATATTAAAGCAAGGTATATTATGAAAAAGGATGGAGTGGCCACTATTTGGATGAGATTAGATGATTTATATATCAGTAATTTCCCATGGAGTTCAAAACTATGTCCTTTCCTGGTGGGCAAATTCTGCCAGCAGCTGCAAGTATATAATCTCCCTATAGTAAACTGTAAGACTAGAGTGGAAAATGATAGATAAAGTAAACTCTGTGCATTGAGTAACTGCAGGGAGTCTAAAGCTGAGGATCCAATAATTAGTCTTACCTCTATCAAGGTGCAACAAGAATAAGCTGAGAAGTGCAAGAATGCCTGACAAAGCCCCAGGCTCTCCACAGCTGCAGAGATGCCTCATTGTTCTGGAGATTTTAAGGCTGATCTCATGTGAAGGGAACAGGAGACCTTTCTTTTTGCTGCCATGCTGCTGATGCAGGTGTCTGGAAGGTGCATTTACCCACACATTTCCCTTCACACAGGGGCCAGTGCTGGGTTCCCCTTTTCAGGGCTGCTCAGGCACAGGGAGCAGCTCTGGGGCAGCCAAACTTCTGCTGGGTTGTGGCAGGGAAAGGCCAGGGAAAAACTCTCTTAAAAAAAAGAGATGTCCTCCTTGCCTCCTTGGAGTTCTTCCATTTCAAGCTCTGCTTTGCACAAGCAAGTATTCTAGACTTTATGATTTACTGGTGACCATGACATATTCAAACAGCAGCTGACACTTCACCTGGCAGATTGAAGGGAACACCCAGGACAAGAAGGTGGTCACTCCTTCCCTGTGCTCTAACACACACTCAACTCAAACAAAACACTACCAGGCTGGAGGGCAGTTGCATGCTTCTTTCTCTAGACTCTTTCTCTGGATTTCTCTGGATGTGTGAGTGCCTGAGTAACAAGTTTATGGAACTCTTCCTCCAAAACTAAGACAGTTTCTCTCTGAAATGTGCAAATGATATGGCATCAATTCTTTCATTTTACATTTGCATGATACTATTGATCCTCAGCTTTCTCCTCCTCTGACAGAAACTGCATCATGGGTTGCTTGCAAATTCCCACTGAAACCAAATGGAATGTTCTCACTGGCTTCAAGGAGAGCTGGAATGGCTTTTGTCTTATTTTAAAGTTTAGCAAATGATATCTGTTTCCTTGAGCAGCACAAAGTACTGTACTGGGTACATAAAAAACTGTTTAACTAAGAAAAAAGGACCCCAAACTTCTCTTTTTAGTGCTTCAAGCCTTTTCAATGCCTATGACCCTCCAGGCAGCTGCACTACTTTAACAGAGCAGTGGAGGAAGAGAAACTGGAAAAAACATAACTGAAATATGAGTAAACTACCTAATCTGCAACACAGATCTGTAGCAAGCTTGGTTTCACTGCCAGTGAAGTCCAAGGCAAGTTTCATCTTCACAGCAAGCAGCAGAACATTTTTACTCAGTATTAAAAAACATCAGCACTTTACAAGTTCATATACTTAAAACATGTTGCCCGTAATTGGGTCAAGTGAACGTTTATGCCACATGATTTTTCCCACCAAGTTTCATAGAGGTCTCATAAAGTCCAGAGCCTTCTTTCTGCATTTTCTGAGAGAGACAAAACAGTATGAGAAGTCTGGGTTGAGCTACGCCTTTCTTTCTCAAGCAGATGACAAATGTGTCATTCCTACTTCAAGATTAAGTTTTATTACCTCGGATATTGTTGTGGCTTTCAAGTCTAATTTAATTCACCCCAATGTCAACTGACAAAGCAAAATCTGACTTTTCTTTACGCAGCCTGCAAAAAAGTATCCCTGGCAGGCTGAAGCACACAGAGAGGAGCAAATACCTTGATCTGTTCCATGGTTTACACACACTCTTTGCAGCCTGCAGTGCCCACCTGGCAATTCTGAAAATCCAAGCCCTGCACGATACCACTATTTGTACTACAATATTTGCTATTTGACTGGGGGATGAGATCCACAAGGAATATCACTTAAAAAGAAAATCTGACCCATAAAGTCACTATCCTGCTCCATAGGACTGTTCTCTGCCAAATGCAATTGGTCCAAGTCTGTCATCATGTGTCCCATCTGCCTTTCCAGTGACCCTGTACCGGCAACCTTCTGCAGGTAAATCCCCCAGGAGCTTGTTCCAGGAAGGGCCTCAAATGCTGCATGTGGAGAGGGCAGATGGGATTTGCAGCAAGCCACAGCTTGATTGTCCTGAAAAAATGCCACTCCTTAGCCAGCCCCTCTCCTTTAACACAGGTATGGGGGGCTTAAAAATCCCCCAAAGCAGAGGAACAGCCCTGGCTGGCCTCACAAGGACTTTGAAGGCTGTGAAAAAATCAAATGCTACATAAATGACATTCAAGAGTCACAGGCACAGTCTTTGTTAGTGCTGAATCCAATGATGATGATGATGATGATTTGAAAAAGCCTTACTTTACATTAAGAATCTGACTGAAGGGATTTGGACCAGATTAGAGGGTTTAAGCTAGGAGATATTCGTTACAGTAACCCAGTCTAGCTCAGTGAGACTGTCTATGTCAAATCCACATTGCTATTTTTATTCCCACAGTGGAACTGCACTACCAAACATATTGACTTGAGCGGACCACAAAGGAAAGTGCTGGCAAAAATTATTCTGAAATAATTTTAGTTACATAAAATGCCTATGCTGCTCTGGCATGTTCCATCAAGAAACAGTTCCCAAGGCTCAGCCTTGAAGGTTACACTTATTACTTACATGTACAGAAACCAGCACTTAGGATGAACCATTTGTATTTTAAATACAGGGACTGAGGCACAGAAAAAGAATAATGTCCATCCTCCCCTAAGAAACTGTGCAAAAAACTATCCAACGCAAATACACGATTTGTGAACTATTTCACATTGGACTTTTATTTTCAGTTAGACATTTCTTTCCTAATCCTTTTAGGACTAGAATATCATTAGTCTAATTGAAGACTATGTGCCTTTATTTCCTCCTTCCCCTCGGAGCAAGGCCACTCCAATCAGCGTGTGTTCATCCTGCAAATCAGTCTCTGGGAGCAGCGTGCTTTCCTCAGCAGCTGGATGCTGGCTTCATCACAGAGCTCCACTCAGCTGCTCTGCTACTTGCCACTAAAATGCAGCACGTCAATCACTTGCACTGCTCACGAGAATTAGCACAACACAAGTCTAATTAGAAACTAAACACTGTGTTATCTGCAATGATGTGGAGATGGAGTAAGCTGATACGTGTTTTAGGAACCTGTCTTGCTACACAGTAGTTCATGATAACACCCACCTCACAGCCCATTAGCAAATCAAAATATTATACTGTATAAATACTACTTTGCTCCTTTCCTTTTTACAGAAGCCCCAGGTCTCAGAAGCCTCCATTACCGAGCACATGTGACTTGGTTATATTGGAACATTGTAGGAAATGGAAAGCAGCCCTGATTGTCCAAAATCAGCAAAATGAAAGCCAGTATACTGTATACTTTGGCCCTGTCTCTAGAGAAGTAGCCCCAACTAGCCTCCAGACATTTTTCACTGCAATACCTATTGGCAGAACCAAAGAAACTCTACACTGCATGACGCTGTGCACGGACTGTCAGGCCTGTGCTGGGCTGATCCCTTTTGCTCCCTCTTTCCCGGAGAAAACAATGTAACCCACTAGAAATCCAGACAACACCACTTCAAGCTTCAACCCTGGAATCCAAAGGTGAGCAGGGGGAAACCTGGCAAAGAGCTGGAGCCAGAGATGTGCAGGTTTAACAGCAAGAGAAGGATGTGAAGGGATACGCAGCTGTTTTGCTGCACGGCTTCTCCAAGGAATTGGAGAGCACAGATGTAGACCACGTTCTCACTTCTAGCTGAGATAAACATTTACAAGGCACTCATTTTAAACAGGAAGGCGTACATTAGGACATGACCTTTGTTTCAGTGTGAAGGCAAGCCACCCCAGCTCACTGCACTGCAGACATCCAGGAGAGATCCATACTGTTCCACTGCTCTGTTATTACAGGTGGGCTGGATTTTAGATTCAACGAGGAAGGTGCAATTTTATGGCCCTGTGGAAAAATCTTTAAAATGCTGGCGGGTAGATGTCTAATGATGCCAGACTGGTGCTGCAAAACATCATATGTGGATAGAGCACTGAAGAAAACGTCTGTGTGCCAATGAATGAGCATTTAGGCAAATAATTCTGAACTGTACATGCAGATATGGTGTCATTACACTACTATTACAGATGCCTACCCTGCTTTTCTCCTGTTAAAAGGGTGCAATTCTGATGTTTTATCATTAGCTTTCTAGCTGGAAGCTGATAGAACTTGAAAGACAGCAACCAAAGACACTGGAAGATTAATTCACAGAGAAAATCTGCAGATTTTGAAAAGCCACAATCTAATTGTAGCTTGAAAGATGAAACACAGTTCTTGTTTGTATGACATCCCCCATGCTTCCCATATGGATATATGTGTGCAGACAGTTTTTTACTGTGGGAAACTATCAGATATCACTTTGTATTAACTGGGAAGTAGATATTTATAGCAATTTCTTTTAAAAATTGAAGTAGGTCAAAGACTGAAAGGTGGTAAGTTTGGGCTTTTGTATCTCAGCCTGAGATGGTTTAATAGGGGGATCTCCTGCTCAAAGCTGAATGCTTCAAAACCTTTGGAAGGGCTATCAGCAAGTTTGCTTAGATTTGCTCTTCAACACTGTCATTTCCAGAATGACCAGTGATTTTTAAACCTTGCCTCACAATTTAAAAAAACATAAATTCCTGATATCAATACAAGCTGTGATAGAATCTGCTAATTGTGCAGGAAAAAAAAAACCAACCCAAACCTAAACAAAACTGTACAAATATATTAAATGTAAAATTCTTCCCTGTTGTGAAACTGGCTTTTAATCCCTAAAAGCCTTATGTGGACCCTCAGCATTAGCTTAAAACTCCTCTCAATCAGGAAGAGACAGAGGAGCCCCCCAAGAGGTTTAGTTCAGGCTTAGAAAACAATTCATTCCAACACCAACTGCAGAGAACCAAAGCTCTGGAACGTGCAATTCTGAAAGCTTGAGAACATTCTTTCTGAAGAAGCACCAGACACAACCATGACTTGGAAATACAAATTGTACCCAACTGGAAAAGCTCTTCTGCATTATTCCATAACCTGGAAAAATGTTTATGCTGTATTTAATTTTTGAGAACTGCAAACACTCTTTCATGAAAGGCAGGTGTACTACTTCTGGCGAGACAGAAATGCTGTGCTTTGTGAGGTTCTAGCCTTTTCAGATGGGCCACTCACACAAAGCTGATTTTTAGTAGAAAGGTTTTTCCCATCTTATTGACATTGGGTTTTCCTCAGTGATAGCAAGTGCAAAACAAATATATCCTGTGCCTCTAGGAACTGCTTCAGACACTGAAACTGGGACTGCAATCCACATCCATAACACACTCCACTGATATCTCAGATTCAAAAGCATAGATGAACTTGAAAATCAAAATGAGTGCTACTCTCTCATCAGATCAAAAGCAAATAATTAGGAAGATGTTTTAGAGCACCTGGCTGGCACCTCATTGAAAAATGGGGTACAGATTTTTAACTTCAAGCAAAACTCAGTTTTGAACAATTCTAAGCAGGCACAGGAATTACCAGGGAGCTTCTGCTGGTTTTCAGTTGACTTCCAAATGAGAACATGCAAGAAGTGAAATGACCAGGCCTGCCATGTCCTACCCATGAACTTTTGAAGAGAGCATATTTTTATATACAAGTAAGGAAAAAATAAAAGACAAAAAGCCAAATTTAAAGCAATACTCAACTGCAGGGAACCTATTTGTAAACATTATGTCAACAATTATATCAGCATTAACTTACAATTAAATTTCCTAAAAATTCAGGAAAAAGTAAGATGAAAAGAAGAAAAGATTTTGGGAAACACATAAAACTCACAAAGTTTTCCTTACTTAATTAAAGAATGGTGCTGGCTGGCATTGCCAAGCTCTGCAGTGGCTTTGGCATATCTGATTTTGCTGTAAATTTCTGATTATAGTTTTCTTTCCTGAAATTTACTGCTCCTGTTTAAAGGGGTGTTCTTCCTAAGAGATTCATCTTCTGTTTATATGCAGATGAAAATTATCTAACTTGAGATGGTTGGAATCATGAATAGAGCCCAGAGAGTTAAAAAAGGGGGTGCCTCTTTAGTGCAGAAAACTAGTACAGTGCATTTACAGTTTAATAAATCAGTAGGATCTTAGTGCAAGGTGTATAAAGCTGGATGTTCCTTTCATTCTAGGCTGACTTTCAGATTATAAACATTATGAACTCATTTTTTCTGAGAATTAATTGCCATAGATCTAGGCCAGTCTGGTCAGGCGAAAAGCAGCACAGGGCAAGACTCAGAAATGAGAATTTCAGTTAAGAGTCAAAATACATGAATAAAGGTATGACCTTTATAAAAAAAAATGTTCATACCTACATAATGTATGTTTTAGATTGTCCTGTATTTCTGGTAATAACTGTGGTTACTGCACACAGACCAGTAATTTGTCCAAACCAAGCCATAAATAATGAAGGCCAGGATTTTGACATCGGATCTGTGTGGGTGGATTTTTGCACCCCCACGGATTCAATGGCAGGATCAAAGATTAGGAAAGCCAGAAATACCCTCAGAATGTGAATATTGCTCAAGTCCATCACCTGGCATTTCCAGTGCAGGGAAGAGTCTGCTTTCACTGCCACCCTCCCATCCAAGGGCCTGGGACAGATATGGGAGTTTCACTTCTCCTGACTATTCTAATAAAATAAGCTTAGCCTAAGCCCCTCCTCTCAAGCTATATATCAAACTTATATTATAGTTTTTTTTATGGGACTTCCTAAAAAATAGTGTTCATTTTCATTTTGGCTTTTCTGAAAGTAATCAGAGAAAAACTACACTGGTTGCTGGTGTTTGTGGCATGGGGCAGGGGCAAATTTGCTGCTCCTGCTGAGGAAGTCGTGGATGGCTGTCACACACAAAGTAACTTGATGCTATCAAATGCCCTCGTTTCCCTTGATAACTTGATAAGTTCCCTTGAGAACTTGTTGCAATAACATTTGGGAATTTTGACTTAAATCATCATCAAAATACAGCCCCCATTCATATGGAATAAAAGGGAAAATACTATGGCTGACATTAAGGACAGAATAGCCCAGATGATGTTCCCCAGTTGCCTTAATTTGTGGGAGAAATTCAAAGCTTATCAAAAATTCAGCTGATTTCCATGGAAACGGGATTTTAACTTGTGAATCAAAACTGCACGAGGGCCAAAATGCCAAACACAAATTATAAAAATATTTTTCCACACTGGGATTCTCAAAATAAGAGGCAAATAGTTAAACAGAATAGAAATAATGAATTCACAGGGGACTAGTTTTTCATCATCTACACTATCCTTTTTTGTATAGTGCACATCTACCTATATATGCCTATGTTTTGAATATTTCATTAAATGCCCTTATATTAAAATATTAACGTATTTTTTATGGTTTTAGTATCTCTAACAGCTTAAAAGCAGAAAGTATGTGGAAAAGACACATCACCTTTTAGTTCAGCATCTCACCACAGGCCAGTCACTATCTGGTCTTAAACTTTGCTTAAACTCTGTTTATGGAAACAGCTAAATACATTTTTACTGAGTATCCCAGTGGAAACATTATCAATAGCATTCTCTGCTTCAGAATTATCACTTCACCTGAATACTCACAAAAAATGGATGATTATTCCCCTGGAACACATTGGGAGTATATGATTTCTCTAAGCAAACAAAGCTTGCTGTTGTACTTTTGTCTTTGCAGTAACTCAGGCCCTTGCAGTAAATACTTGCAGTAACATTTAACTTTGGCAGTGAGAAAGCTATGCAAGAGCTAGATTATTTTGTATTTTCCAGTATTTCAGTGTAGGAGGTTTTTACAGTCCTCTGTCAGTTTACACAATTTTTCATAATCTACAAAACAAACACGAAAGTGCAAATATCCAGTTCAGCCCAAGGATACAGAGCAGCATGTGGTGTTCTGCATTATACCCAAACTGCTGAATTTTTTAACATCTCACTGTCTAGGAAGAGCTTTTTCAGATCATATATAACTTGGAGGAATTTTAAGTTCTCTATAAAGATTGTGCAGTGTTAAGTCTCTGACACAGCTCACATTTTAAATTTATGAAAGTAAGAGAAAAAGTTTAGCAACATTGTTTTTCAGCTCTANAAAAAAAAAAAAAAAAAAATTTAGTTTAATTTAAATTATTAGGAGTCCTTCCATTCCATCTTATGACATTTTTATCTCGCACATAAGTGGTGGTTTGCTAATTAGTTTTTTTTCTTCCAAATATCTTTACTATTTGATCAGATCTTTAAGATAGTCGAATATTTATCCACTAATTTTTCAGTTTTATACCCAGATTTCTTTTTAAATAAATAGCATGCACTGCAGATATATACTGAAATAGAGAAGAATACTTCAGAATTGTGTATTTGTTCTGCTGGGGTTTATTTATTCTTTCTACATAACCCTGTGCTAAAGAAACCTTCAAAGCACTCCCAAAATGAAACAGCAATGTTACATGTAACTTTTTAAGTCAAGGAATCATGGTTTCCTAAAGATAGCTTCTAATGAAAGCCAGGGTTTTTTTTACACCACCTTTACTGATGCAATTATATTTAATCACTGTTAAGAGTCAAGATTTTTAGCAGCTAGATGAAGTATACTGGATTAGCTTAATAGCCATATCTTTCTCAGACTTTTTAAAACCTGTTTTTCTTTCCATTGAAGCAGAGAGCGAGGGGATTGGAAACTTCCAGTGATTCTTTTGTAGACTAAAGTAGTTTAACCCTGTCTGCTCATATAAGAAGACAACTCTAATTCTCACGGGTCAAGAAAGAGAACAAACAAAAACTACATTCCCTCTCTACATTAGCCAGAAGCACATATTGTCAGAAAGGAAACAGGACAGAAAACATTAGCTGCTGTACCAAAATATACAGGCATAAAATAAAATCCTTCAGGAAATTTGAGACCCAAATCTCTTCTAAGTTTTATGAAAAAGAGAGCCCGTGCATTTAGAGCTAAACTGGATGAATCCATCACTTGACTCAATACCCCAAGGAAAATGTGGCACGTAGTATATTAAGTTAACAAAAAACAAACAAATGTACAGCTAATAAGTCTGAAAATTCAAACCTTAAGTTCCTCATTATAAAAGCCACAAGTGACTTTCTAAGCAGGACTACCCAAACCACTACTCTGCATCCCTAGGGACAATCAGTTTTCCTTCTCATCTTCTTTGCTGCTTTTGTACTGATGTATAAAAGTTTAGTTGTCTGGGGCTCAACCACTTTCAGGCAGCTTTGAGCAGTCACCAGCCTGGTGATGAGATGACCATACGTGATGAAAGGACAAGGTTAACTCACAGTTTCGGAGTTAGCGTTGGTGTTTCATGTGCCACATGATGAATAACAACATGAGAGGCCCCTATTCTTCTGAAATATAATTGGCTTTTCTTTAGAGAACGGCGTAGAGAAACACAAAAACCCGGGGTAACATTCAGGTCACGCTCAGACAGATTGACTTCCTGGTGCCTCTTTCAGACCTTATCTTCCTCCTTCTCCTCTCTCGGAAATGCAAATGGATCACCCCAACTCTCCTTTTGGCAGTTGTGTTCCATGCAAACATTTGGTGACTAACTAGAGATTGCTAAGCCAGAGACCCCTAAAGGCTGGCTCTTTGATCCCATTTTCCTTCAGACATGCTGAGCTCCACAGCAGCCTGCTGCTTCATCCACCTCACCGATGCCCCATCGCTGCCGTGTGGTTTCCTCCTGCATCCCTGCTGAGGAGGGGAGAGCCTGCTCAGCCAGACACTGAGCCACTGCTGAGCTAAACCCTCGTGGCTCCCTTCCCACCACCCCCAAACCTTACTTTATTTTGTGCATTGCTCACAGGTTCAGCCCCTCTTCCCTCTCTCCTGGACTCTGCTGTGTCCTGCAAAAGTGGCCGTTGTTTTGCTCCTTTTCCTGGACAGTTCAGCTGCTCTTTTTCTTTGATTCATTCCTTTAGGGTTAGATTTTTTTTCTCAGCAATTCCTCCTGTAAACTGGAATCACATGTCCCACAAATGATCCTGTCTCTAATTAGGAGATCTTTTATGTCTCTAACGTACATGTGCATGCCAGAATTTTCCACCACACAATGCAAGCATCTATCCTCTTCTCTGCTTCTTGCTTTTGGGATTTAGAGAAAAGTATCCCTCTGCTACCTCCTGTACATTTTCCCCAAATATTTTTCCCAGCTGTTTCAGGGTTTCTGTATTCATTCCTGGCAATTTTATTTCACTCTTTCATTTTGTCTGGTGAAAGCATAAGAAAGCTCTACCTTCATCTTGTCATTTTTATCCCCTTTGTCAGGCTCATGCACAGACACAGCTCTTCCACATGGGCCCGAAATCTTGGTCCATCAGTTTTGCATTCTGAGGGGTCTGGTTCCTTGCAGGGGGTTACTCTGCCCACTTCTAGGTGCTGTTAATCAGATTCTTTTTCTCTCTGTGGATCTCTCAGCCTGCCTGATGCTAACCATGCTTTCATACACACCATGCTAGGTAAATAACATGAGGGCTCCATATTTTTGCAGCAAACTTTAATATGCGTATTGAGAGAGCTTTAATACCCGTAACATGTGGATATCTCAGTTGGATATGATGACAGTCAAATATCAGTGTTTCAAACTCCTCTTTCCAAGTTAGAGTTGGGCTCCCACAGTCACTGTGACAGGAGTTTGCTCTCACAAGTTTGGCAGACACTTCCAAATTGCCTCACCTCCATTCTGCCTAAGTGGTAAATTTCTTTTCCTAGGTTTTCAACAGCCACGTTTAAGAAAACTACAACATTCTCTAAAGTCAAGTGTCTTACAAAGAAGTAATGGTGTCAGTAAGCCCAAATGCAAAAAAACATTCTTGCTTGAAAAATTCTGGAGGCGATGCTTGACCCTAAAAAATCACCTGGCAGAACAACTTCTCTCTTCTTCTCCTTGACTCTGCAGTAGACACAGCCTTCTCTCCACTAATTCATGCCTCCAAGAGTTTCAAAGCTCCATAAGCTGAAGGGAAGTTAAGTTTTAATCATGTACATCAGCTCTGATAAACAGTCACAGGCTGTGCTCTGGGAAGACGCTCCCACAGGAGCAGAGCACCTTGTGTCCTTGATGCTGGGAGGGGGCTTGGAAGGTGGGAAGTGGGCTGAGAAGCTCCACTGAACCTCCAGCACAGATGCACCTGCCTGGGGCATCCTGGTGCCCTCTGAGCCTGCACCCTCAGCTCGGGGCTGGAGGAGGCCAGAAGAGATTCCCAGGACAGGCAAGGGTGTCCAGGCAGGTCCAGGGGGCTGCCACACCCAAAGGGGCACAGCACCCCCAGCTCACCAGCACAACAGGGCTACACTTCAAAGGAGTAAAAACTCCTTTAAAGTGCTTTATCAGGGCAAGTGGAAATTCTGCAAATGAGGATGGCAGAATTTAAATTGTTCTGTGGGGTCACTGTATGTTTCATTTGGCCACAAATACCATCCAGCCACACCACCAAATGACACTGACACCCAGGAGAGCAAGTGCTGGGATTCAATCTGCTGCTGCCCCTCTTGGAAGCCTCAGTGACAGCAAATTTTAAGAGCTGAGTTCTAAGATTTGGGACTGGTGCGGGCCTCTCTTTTTGCAAATGCAATTTTAAGGCTTGATTTAATTGTTGCTAAAAATAAGGTAATAGAAGGGTTCCGGTCTTGCACTATAATGAACTGCAGGCTCAATTGTTTGAAGAAGGAAAATTGCATTGATGAGACTGGATCAAAGACAAACAAAAAAATCAGTTATTTCCTCTTGAGGGTAAAAAATTTTGGAGGCTCACGCTTTTTCAAGCAGCCCTTACTGTGGTTTAGAGGCAGAAAGATCTTGTAGTCAGATTTGATCTATTAACAAAACAAGAAAAAAAAGAGAAGTGGGCACATGAAGACTCCAGTGTCAGAGAAGATTCAAAGAAAACCAAATGTAGCAGTTCCTATTACAAAGTGGAGCATGTGCCCAAGCTTGCTTTGTTTCAGAAATGAGCTGCAATGCAGAATGGCATTTTTAACAGCTACAACTGCCTGCCATCCCCAGGCAGGAAACCTCCTGCTAAACTTCAGAGGCACCACCATTTTTAATGCCTTGCCAACATATACACTTGTCATGACTGTTGGGATGCCAACCATTTCATGACACAATCCAAACAGCAAGAATTTTCAGTCCAGGGAATACTCAGAGCAAGTTATGTCAGTCCCTGTGCCTCATCCCAGAGTCTGAGAATAATACATGGCATAGCCATTACAATTAAATCTATATACACTTAAAATTATTTAGTCTTTCATGGTGTTTTTTAGTGATTGTCTACTGTAGCCAGTCTACTAAATCTGAATCTTGTGGACACACTATTTCCTTGTCCAATAATAC
>WEIU01023612.1:494550-518892 GCA_013389925.1 Aegithalos caudatus | reverse complement strand
AAAAAAAAAAAAAGAGCAGAGAGGCCAGGTAATTGCTTGAATCCAGGTTGTAGGAAAGCAATTTTATAGATGCATGTCCTGATTATATCAACCAGCATAGGAGCCCTAAAGTTGCCTGTGATTTGTGAGGCTTTTTCAAAGACAGCTGAGTGGTCAAATGGCATTGATTGACTATGTCAGGCTGCTAAACCACACCTAGAAATGGGAGAACAAAATGCTGCATTTTCTTTAAACTACTATTCCATAAGCAGTATTCATGAACTTACAAATTTAGGGCAGTCTGTGAGCCTGTGACCAGCAGCTTCACATTTACACTGAAAACAACATGTCCTTAAAACTTACTTCTCAACAATAGTGTGTACTCTGGAATTTTCACAGAGCAGAAGCAGCTCCTTCCCATAAAAAAAACAACAACAAACAAAAATTAAAAACCTTCAACAAAATATAAGAATCATATCCTGAGTATTGCATGTGTAGGTTTCATCAAAGAATAGCAGACATACCTGCAAAAGGGCTCCACTACCTTCCTTCAGCATTCCACCTTTTCCTAGTCTGCTGCCCATCTAAAGAATTGCTACAATCCCCTGACAGACACACTGGGCTGGAAGTGCCAGAAATCTTTGAAAATGTGAGACAAAGGACACAATGACCTCAGAACTGGTGGGGTTTTACTCAGCATCTGAACTGAGCTTCTTAAAAGCCACTGTCCCCCATCTCAGGCCACCTGAACATAGAGAAGTGACAGGAAAAGGGGGAATGGCTTCACACAAACAGAGGGCAGGGTTAGATGGGATACTGAGAAGAAATTCTTCCCTGTGAGGGTGGTGAGGCCCTGGCACAGGTTGCCCAGAGAAGCTGTGGCTGCCCCATCCCTGGAAGTGTCCAAGGCCAGGTTGGATGGGGCTTGGAGGAACCTGGGATAGTGGAAGGTATCCCTGCCCATGGCAGGGCGTGGAACTGGATGGGCTTTAAGGCCCTTTCCAACCCAGCCCATTCCATGGTTCTGTGATCCTGTGGTTCAGTGTAAAGGAAAAATTTAAGACTGACCAGAGCTGTCCTGAAGTTGTCCTGTTACCAGCAACACACCTTTTCCCAGCCAGTTTAACAGGCACTGGTTCCAGTTCCAAGCAATGCTGGATGTGTGGGCCATCTCCTGGGACTCCAACCTGTTGGCCATGGGATGCCCAAGAGTGGGCACTCACCATACCTGATGAGGACACAGGCACTTCCAGAAACCCCCCTTCCATCCAGAGCAGGTTTGTAAAGTAGGTGGGGAAATCCACCCATCTCATTCCATCAGAGAAATGATGCCTAAGGCATATCAACTTATTTGACATCTATCTAATTTGATATCTATCTAATTTGATATCTATCTATCTCTCTCTCTCTCTCTCTCTCTCTCATGTTTTACTTTAGTTGGGTATGGAGCTTCCAGGGGTAAGAATTCACATATGCTAATTGTGGCTTATTTAAAAATTTGGTTTAATTGAATACTATTATAATAAGCAAGTTATTGGAAATTGTAAAATGATATTATGAGACTACAAAAGTACTTGGTAACCTGTTAGGTAATTTTAAAAAATAAAATATTTAAGAAAAATTAAGAACATGACTTATACCAAAATGTTCAAGAAAGATCATGATTTGCCCAAAATACTCAAAATTAACATTACTTCTGTTCTACCTTTCTCCTGGTTACCCAGAAAGTTTAAGCATCCTCTTATGCTGTTTCTTGCGAGATCTTTTTGTTCCTTAAAATCTTAAAATAAAATTTCTTTTTTTTTCCCAGTGTTTGATAGAGCTTTTTCTCACAGGACCTCCTGCACAGGAACCCTGTACAGAGACAAAGAGCCACATACTGAAAACCACTGCTGTGTTTAACTAAAGCTGTCGGTGCTTTTTAAAACCCATCAGAAACAGGACTGAATTCTAAGGAACATACACTCATCTCGTGATCATTTTTCAGCTGGAGATTGAATCAGCCAGCTGACTGCACAAATGAAGATTTTCTTTAGAGAAGAAAAAGGTTCCAGTTAAAGCACAAAGTTCTCAGAATTTAAAAGATGCCAAAGGAAAGGCTGCCCTCTGCTCAGGGAAAGTGAACTGTTATGACTGAACTTGCCTATGGCAGCAAATCTGAATAATATATTCAGCACTGAAAGTTCACCCCAAGTATTTTAAGTTTGACAATATTCTAAGGAACAGTGACAGTAAGAGATAACCAGGTTCTCCCACAATTAACTTTCCTTGTTTTAGTACTCTCATTTCAGTTGGAGAAAGTCAACACTTTTATAATTATCTAACTTTAGGATATGTATTAATCTTTATGTTACATACTGTATTTCTACCCCAGCACATTCCTTCTCTGGGGAAAAAAAAAAAAAAAGAAAAAAGGATTATCAGTCATTTCCTGTGGGCTGGAAAGAAATCCAGCTTGAAAGGCTTGCAAGAGCAATTTAATATTGGAGCAACTGCACTGTCCATTCTCTGTATTCACTGCTCACCAGCTGAATGAAGATCACTTGTGTACAAGGGCATCTGCTTTTCACAGGTGGGTCTGACAAGACCAAATTATTCCATTTCTTGTGGAATTAAAAACAAAACTGCAGCTGAGAGGAAAAAAAAAAAACCAACAAAAACAACGCACAACCAAACCTCTTTCTTTACCTGAACACATCCAAATTAACTTTCAAGCAAATTAACAAGCATTGGGTCAGCCTTTCCTCTCAGCTATTATTTATTGTACACACTGATAATGTTCTGACTACAAATTTATTTTAATTATTTGTGGCAGTATCATTGGGCATTACCTGATTTTATTGTTAACTGGGTTTCTTCCTCAAAAAATGAACTTCAGCCTCCAGAGACTTTAATCTTACAAGATTTCATATGTTCTTGGAATAGACCACTTCCTTAAAAATACATGAGGATTGAGTTTTAGAATATTTTTAATTTAGTTTCTGATCTTGTAATTTATTCTGAGGTCTAGTCCTAAAAAGATACATGAATTACTAGACTTAGATACGTCAAAGGTAGCAGTAATAACTCAGTGTTTTCTTAATAAGAACAACCACCTCTAAACCAGACTGATATTTTTTATTTCTCTCCATTTTAAAAAAGAGGATTCTTATGATGTGTTTTAAATTCCATGTAAAATGTATGGACACACAAATCTTAGCTTTCTAACACTGCTGGCACCAACTGAAGATATAAACCAAGACAAAAATCATCTAACTGGGAACATTTCCTCAACAGAAGTCATCCCTCTAGACAATTATTAAAGGCCTCAAAACTCCTGACCCCCAAGTACCTTACCATCAGATACACAGCCCCAAACTGGTGTCCCAGGTGT
This sequence comes from Aegithalos caudatus, assembly GCA_013389925.1. NCBI lineage: Eukaryota > Metazoa > Chordata > Aves > Passeriformes > Aegithalidae > Aegithalos > Aegithalos caudatus. The sequence goes on along the minus strand of WEIU01023612.1, from coordinate 515,540 downwards.
TGCAAAGATAAATGAGTTTCACAGCCAATATACACAAGTTGATTTGGACCAAGATGTGAGAGGAATCAAATCACAGATTCCCTAATGGCCCTTGGAGAAACTGTGTTGTGGCAACTCTCACACACCAGTGGCCCCTCAAGACTGACATTTCAGCTCATCTCAACTGCCTCAGAGCTGACAGAAAAGATGTAGAACCCCTGAAGTTAAAAGGACTGCCACATACAGGGCTCTGCCCTCAGCCACAGGCAATCCAAACCACTTTACATATTTATACACATGTATGCATGAACACGCAGGTTTTTATGCAAAACAAAATAATTCCATTCCGTGCCAGGATCCCTGGGCAGCTTTTTCATGTGCTTGATGTAATCCACAGTTGGGCCATGCAGGCTCCAGATCAGCACGATGGATTCCTCAGCCAAATGGTAATTTACAGTAGTCATTTCCAGGAATAGGACACTGATGTAATGCTTACACAAGTCTTTGCCTGTGTTCATTAATACCTCTGGTGTTCTGGGGTGCACAGTGTGGTACTTGTGTCCAGCTATCATTCTTATCTACAGCATTTGGAGTGATAGCAAAGAGAGAAAATAGGCATGCTTTGCCTTTATTGCAGAGGCATGGACTATGGGAGGAGAGGGGATAACCAGATTCAATAAATAAATAAACAAATGAATCTGCATGCTGTTGACTTCCCCACACTTACTACTGTGTGTTCTACCACACTCTCTTTGATGCTTACAAGAAAGATGAGCTACAAAGGCTGCAAGAATGCTTATGCCCATTACTGTCTTAATTATAAACTTGTCTGTCTATAAACAAATGAAAAGCAATGTCTGTCTATAGGCCCAGGCCCAGCTCCTATGGCTATGAGGTGAGCATTCCATTATTTGTCATTTGTCAGTAGCAGAATTTTATATTGCCCTGAACGTGAACACCTGCAGCATTAACAACTGTGCCCAACAAGGTTTCTGGAATGTGTTTTAGTTATATATGTGACCTAAAACAATCCAGAGAAAAGAAGTCATGTATAAGAGAACATACTGATAGCTTCTAGAAAATGCTCCTTATATAAAATCCTATGACTGCAGTCAAGGAGAAGGGATCCTGATGACACCCAGCTGCCTGTACTGCATGGACAGAGAAGTAAGGAATTACACTGAAAGAGTTTAATTCACTGAGTGTAAGATAATGGACACCACTACAGAACCCAAATCAAAAGCACTAAGGACAAGCAATGGCATAAACTGTAAACAGTGCAAATATTGCAGCTATTTCTCAGGAGCTAAGTAAGACAAAATACATTGTCCTACTCAGTGGTTCCTACTTTCCCTGCTTACACTAACACTTATTTTCCATAGTTAAACACTTCTGTACTTTGACACATACTTTCAAAGGAATAAAGAAAACATAATACATCCTTTCATTTTTTAACACTAGGCAATTGCTTTATATACACATATATACATTTATATGTATTTAATTCTGGTAGTAAACTTGGGCTTATTGTTCTTTCTGCTTTGATTATTTAAACAAATATTGCATTGACATTTTCTAACAATGCCTTTGTTCCTATAGACAGGGTTAATGCACAAACAGGATCCTCTCTGCCCTAGAATTATACCTTCATGCTTTACACTAGCTTCTACTTTGCAACTAAGTTGTTTGTTCTTTATTTTTAATCTTACCTTAAGCTTCAGAAGACCTGCAGGAGTTCTGCAGACAGTGGGATGGAAAACTTCTGCTTGGTGACTTTCATCGTGCATTTTGAATGATGGTTCAGATGAGTAAGAGCTTTTCCCGTGTTAAAATAATTTCTGCTGTAAATTTTACACTCCTGACAGGGTGACTACATCCAGGCTGATATTCTGCAAAAATAATAAAAATAACAACTTTCACCACCCTGAAACAGGCAAATATATATCAACTGAAGAAGTAAATGTCTGTAAGGGTTTACTTTTCTCTCCTTTTGTAACCCTAGGGCAGGATATCAATATTAGTTTTAAGAGAAAGGCTGCTTGCACACTGCATTTAGCTCTTGAACACACAAAGAGGTACGAAGATCAGTGAGAGTATGGCAGTTGGAATTTTGCAAAAACAATCATTTTTTTAAACTGAGTCCTATGTTGGAGTTGTAAGCAGGGAGGAACAAGACATTTTTTTTGCACACATTTTAAATTTGCAAGGGCAGCAATTCTCAAACAATCCCCCAGACAACGATTTTGTTCTTTTTGTGTCCTCAACCCGCTGCTCCTCTCTCTCAATCCACGAGCTTCACGATGGCACTGCACAGGGCGGTGTTCCTGGTGGGACACAGCACTGTGCCACCAGGAGAAGCAGCAGCTCTGCAGCTGCTCCCTACGCAGGCTGGGGAAGCAGAGCAGCTCCCTGCACTGGGAAAAGGGGCAGAAGCAGTGCTCTGAGCTGCACACTGTGTGCATTTCAGCGCTGCAGGAAGGAGCCACACCTGCTCTTTGACTCACGTGTCACGCAGCCCGTGAAGTGACAGAGCAAACCTGACCCGGTGAATTGCCCAGGGTAGGGGTGACATCACGGCCTCTCAAGCATCTTGTGGAATATTTATCAGCAGGTTTTGCTGGCAGGCAGAGTAACCATGGTACAAGCTGAGCTGGCACCTCACTTGCTAATTGCACGGGCTGTAAACCCACACTGGAGATTTCCTCAGGACAACTGTGTCCTGTGTCCAGGAAGCCGGAGATGGAATCGAAATTGCGAGCTTAAATCTAAGATAAAACTCATCAGTGGCTGCAGAATTACCACTCTCTCAGCAGCCAAGGGCTTCCTCCACACAGCTCAGCTCAGCACAAGCCCATCCTGCACCTGGTGCTCCATGAAGGACCTGTTGTGGATGTGCCAGCCTGGCCCTGGGTGAGCCACATCTCACAGGGGCAGGAATTCCTCCTGCCCTGCTCACACAATGCTTGCAGACGCCTCAAAGGCTCCTCAAGCAGTATTTGAGAAGCTTGACAATTTCACCTTTAGTGGTTGTTACAGTGCAAGTTTTACCTGTAAAAATGCTTGTGCCACAATGGATAAATATGTAAATAACTCTGCTCTGTATCTTTAATAAAATTAAAGTATTTTTGTATTTATATATTAAGTACAACATATGTAATACTAAATGTAACTGAACTCATGTACAAGACACAAACTGACAGCTTTCTATAGCAACACATGCTGTTGGACTCAGCAAGCAATTTCTATAGGGGCAGGGTGATTAATTTCAATCCATACTTCTAAACACGTGTCTCAGAGCATTAAAGTATACTTTAATTACTGTGCCAAGCAGATGAGCACATAATAGCAGCTATCATTTCAGAACTTTACAGACGTGGTTCACTATTTGAAAAAAACCCTCTTAGATGAACATTTGCTTTACAAAAGCAGCAGACTCTTGATCTTATCGATGTTGCTTTATTTTAAAATCACAATTTCATGATACTCAGTATTGTTCTTAAAACCTCAGGCTCTGCAGTTATGCAATTTCATGACACCTAACAATTTTTAAGACTAAGTATATCTCCAACCATTGTGTTTTATGCTTAGAACCTGTATCTCAGCAGCTCAAGAACCACCCTGCAAAGGAACTCTACAGTGCTTTAACATCTTCAAGCATGTAAACTATGACATGATTTTCTAATCCAAGCTAGTATTTTTCTATATTAATACCTGAAATTAGTAACACCACACTATTAACCCAGGAATCTGCTGTGAAGGCCAAGGCCAGCCAACAGCATCAGCTCCTGGCACTGCTTCCAGCTGATGGTCAGCAAAAATACCCAAACCCCTTAAGGGGGCTGGACAAGAGTGATGTGGCTCACAGGGAGCCACCCTGCCTGTCCTGGTGCCAGCATCCCATGGGACAGCATGGGTCACCCCAGCAGTGTCCTGAGAGGCTCCTGTGCCACTCCTCAGCCTGCTGAGTGATACTGCAGCATAGGCAGAATGAGCAGGACCCCCTGATGACCATCAGCCCTGTGGGAAGGGGCTAAGGGACCTGAGCAGGCTTTGGTGACAGCCTCTCCACAGCCAACAGGAGAAGCCAGAGCCAGGTTATTCACTGTGGGGTGTGGTGGGAGAATAAGGGACAAGTGACAGAATTTGAAATATGGAAGGTTAAGGTTAGAAACAATGGAAAACCTTTCTGCCATGAAGTCAGTCAGGCAGTGGAAGGGGCTGCACAGAGAGGCTGTGCACTCTCCATGCTTGGAAGCTTTCAGGACCTAACTGAACAAAACCTCAAGCCACCTGGTCTCAGCTGGCCAAGCTTTGACCTCAGATGCCTCCCAAGGTTCTTCCACTCTGAAGGATGAACCTAGGACTACCCTGTGCTGCTGACCATTGCTGCCTAACTGGAATGCTCTCTGGAGCTCATCTCTTCTCAAAAGATTTTATTTGCTCTGTTCACTTCTCAGAGACCCTTACTCTTGACACCCTTCAGGCCCTGGAAAAGTATCTTATCTGACACCCGTGGGACTTATTTCCCTCTAAGAGCCAAGAGCTTCAGACAATTGAACCCCAAAGTATTTTATCACTCTATGGTTCACAGGTTGGTTTTGAACTTAATTGTTCCTATACAATGAGTAACAACACACACAAACACACACACACATACAAACAGCATTTAACATGCACAACAGAGGAGTGAAATACCTTTTAAAAATGTTTTCCTCATCATGAACAAAATCCAATTTAGTTTAGGACATTTTTCCCTTATCTTTTAAAAAATACAACTCCATATCTCACCTTGACATATCTTTTCTCACTGGGGTCAAAACTACTTCTGAAACTGTTGGTATAAATGTATTTCCATTACTTTCCTCCTGCATATATTCTATATTTTCAGCTCCCAAAGCACAGTGCAGAGATCAGGATGAGCCTTGTGGCAGCTTCCATGCAGAACAGAAACCCAGAGCCCACTGGCAACCTGGCCCACAAAGCAGATTTCCACACATGGACCTGTTTTTATGGCTACTGGAATGCTGAGCATAACACCACCAATACATCCATACACAAGGGAACGAAGGAGCAGTGGTGTTGAGCTACCTAGAACACAAACTATCTGACATTTGAAAATGCTCCTTAGGCTCTTACATGAGGTCCTGGGGACATTTTGGTACTGCTCAAGTCTGAAAATAGGACAGAGGGAACTCACTGAAACAAGTCTTACAAGTAGTCTGAAACACACAGCTGTAACAGGTGACCCCCAAAGCAACTCAACATACACAGCACAAACCTACCACACTCTTATTACAAGACCACCTTCCTAAAGCAACTGTTTTAGCTCCTGGAACGCTTCTGCTTAATTTCTTTGTCTTGTCTAGCTGGGCCCTAACTCCAATTTGCCAATGTGTATAATTTCCCTTTAGAAAATATCAAATGGACAAATCAGGTTCCAGTCTCTGGAACCAAGATATTACTGAGCTCCATAAGCTATTAAGGGGTTTCAAATTATGGCAAACAAATCCCTCAAGGCTCACTTAGGAAAAAAAAAATATAAAAACACAGGTCTAAGCTTGCCAGACTGTCTGCCTCTCACATTCACAGAAACCCGCCTCAGAAGAAAAAAAAAATCTTTATTATGTATGAGGTACAGACCATCTGCGATGGGCTTTGAGAGCCAACTTAAAAGTGGGGGGGAGGAGAGTGTTCCCAACTGCATTCACAGTCAGTGAAGAGCTTGAGACTCAGCAGCTGTCTGTGAGCAGGGAAGAGGTGCTGGGTCAGGATGAATGAGGCTGCACAAGACCTGCCAGGGTCAAGGATGGAAAGGCACATTGTTACACACAAACTGTGTAGAGGCATACGGAGAACAGCAGCAAAAACCAAGAAAACCTTAACGTGCAGACAGTAAGATCATCCCATAAACAAGGTATTAGAGGAGTGCTGCTTCCCTGTCACTGTGGAAAGTAAGGGATGATAATATTATTCCTGTGGTTGTAATACAGACCACTGAACGCCTCATGGCATGGGAAGTAAGAATGGTAACAGCAGTAAACTGGTAGCAGCAAAGAATATGGGAAGGCTTTCTTTTTTACCCTTTCTTTTTGAGAATTATACACACCTTTTCATATCAGTCTTCAAAATTTTTGTAATTCTTTTGACACCTCTTTTCACTACTCCACTACACATATCTGTATTAGCCATTTACTGTTATACCATACAGTTCAATAATGTTTCATTTCTGAAAAGGAATTTTTTTTTTTAAATTTTAACCACTGAAACTAGAGTTACATTTAACCCTCCCCACCCAAAAAACCCCAAATCCCATGAGAACATTTTCTAACATCTAGCAGATAGCTACGCCTTTGTGTGTTTGCAGCTCAACAAACAGGATAGTTCCTTTGGCTGCAAATGAACTGTGACCAGACAAATACGAGTAAACCCTTACAAGTGACTGTTGCTGATTCTGTCAGGAAGCAAATCTATTTTACATCTCTACTCAAGCCAAAATCATCACAAGTATTTGTCCTGTTGCATAAAATTTTTCTGGCTTTTTAAACACGAGAAATTAAACCCTGCATTCACTGATATCCCCAGCTAAAACTCACTCACGCCCGTGGGGCCAGGCCTGGAACATGAGTGTGTGTATGTGTAATTTCCAGGGCTGATCCTGTGAATACTTACCCATGGTGGAAGGGGCACTGGTGAATCTTGCTGTCACACCCCTGAATTCCCTTTTCCCAGCAGTCTGCTCCACCTGGCTGCTGGAGATGAGGGCTCTCCACGCTGACTCCCCGGGCTCAGAGCTCGGGCGTGCTGCAGCAGCTCCGCAGACAGCGACGCCATTCCAGGGACCAGAGCCGGACCTGTGGGTTTGCAAGGAGGCAGCTCAGGTGTGGGTTCTGCTGAGGAAGCACTAATCCCCAGGGAAAGGGTGGGGTGAGGAGTTTGGGGCAGTAGCAACTCCAAGCAGCTTCCAGGAGGCCTGCCAAAGCTTTGCTCCAGCACAGAGCCCGCGCATGCCGGGGCCTTCAACAACATCTGCACCTGCACGGGAAGCTCAGGCCTGGCAAAAACAGGCACCTTCCACATGGGCATGAAGACATTGCTTTCACTTTGCTCAAGCATTACAAAGACTGGGAGAAACTGAGCAGGACTGCTGCGCTTAAATTTGCTCGTTTATTTAAAATAAGGTCAATTTTGCATACCCGTGCCAGTGTCTGTAGAAAATTTACTGGCTGTGCCCCTGCAACTCCACACTGGTTTGCATACACTAAGCATCAATTCAGATGAGCCCTTGCTATGAGAATGCCTTTTTACCCACCTATCTAGGAATATGGTTATGCCTAAAGCAGGGAATTTTAAGTTGTTTCCCAGACTGTTCCTGAATCCAACTGCAACCTGTTTATTTTGACCTCAGTTCTTAGAAACTGTTGATGCCACGGTAGAAATATGCTGTGTGTTCCAACAGGCAACAAACAGTCCTAATGAGAGCACACTCCATCTGTGCTGCCAGCGCACACAGCCTCAGCCTATAGCTCGGATACGCTGGAGCTGAGCGTGCAGGGACGAGCTCACGCTGCAAGGGACATCCTGGCACGGCAGAGCTCCCCGAAACAGGCCTCTGGGAGAGTCCTGAGGCAGCCAGGGTAGGCACCAGCAGCACTGGAGTTCTCCCCTCCCTGTTCTGAGCTCGCAGAGTTCAAGATTTGATGTTTTTTAAACCTTTCAAAACTCCAAAGTAAAGAAAGCTGACTTAAAAACTGCCCAGTGCTCTCAAAAGGTAGGAGTTAGAGCGTGCAGAACATATGGCACTATTTACAGCTGGCTTGCACACTGAATTCAAGGGAATTTTCCATCAACCTCGTACTCCGTAAAAGGTACATTACAGAAAAATGCATGTGGGGATCCTTTAATTTCTCTTGCATCTTCTCTTATAAGATGCAGCTGGGGAGCAACACCCACTGGTATTGGTAGCATGAAACGGCGATCCTTTCCTGTTACCAAGGTCTGGTACAAATTACCATGGATTTAGAGGCACTATATAAAAGACAGTGCTGATTTGTTTCTAAATTTGTATCTTGATTAAACTGTCAGGCTAGAGCACAAATGCAGAGCTCACCTGACTTCAAAATCCTACAACAATAAATTATCCAAGGAGTGCAGTACAATTTGAAAATGCTTATAAAAGGATCAATACTATGCTTTATGTTTAGATTTTACATCTCAGTCATGCCAAGTCAAATGGAATAGAAGCAGCACTTTATATTCAAACTGTAAACTCAGTGTGTTCCAAATAAAACTGTATGGGAGGGGAGAATGTGAAGCAGGATTTTAAAAACCGCCAAACTGACCAACAGAATAACAACTGCATTATTATTTTCAGAATTATTTTTAACTGTGTTGTGGTAGACAAAAAAAAATAAATATAAAGGGCCAAAACTCCTGTCCTCAGGAACTCGCATGCAAACTTGCATAGGTCAGATCAGTGGTTTGCAGCATTTACCCCTGTAAATGGAGCAGAATTTGGTCTCGTCCATTAAAGTGAAGTAATTTACTCCAGAATAGCTTCAATGATACTGAACATATTTTAATTATCCAGAATTTCAACATCTAGGATTAGTGCTGTAAACACACGTAGGCATTGTGGTCTAATGAAAGAAAAAGTCAACACAAATATGGTGCAGCAAAAGTGAGATCAGCCATGCTGAACTTACAAAAAGTAGCTTAGGAAATAAACTACTATTATTAAAGCTACTGTTACTGGACTATGGCTGTTAGAATGTTCACAGTTTTTTGAACCACTCTGAATATTGCAAATATTATAAAACAGAATAGATCAGTTTTCCATCACGATTACAAGACACTGCTGTTCCTAAAGCTTTTGCATTTTGAAACAATGTTCTTGTATGTTTGAACACAGTTTTTCTACTTGATTTTACAAGGTATCCATGCAAGAAAAGAGCTATTCTAAATTAATTAATCAACACACACCCTCCCAGAGAGGGAATATATGATAAAAGTATTATATAGTGAAGTTCAAGCATATTTTTGTACTCTCAAAAGAGGGTAATTGATCCTCCCCTCTCCCCAGTTTCAAATGTGGAACTTGGCTGCTATGGGTTCTTTCCCACACAAATCAAGCCCTAGCTCTTTTGAATTGAAACAATATGGGATGATTATTGTGGGAAATTTTTTTACTGTTACTGTAATTTAAAACTTTCTGTACCCAATTTTGCATTTTCTATAAATCAAAAACCCATTTCACTTAGGGCTACAATTAAACAGAGGAAATCAAAGACTAACTTCTAAGCAAGTCTTGCTATTAATCATAGGACAAACTAGTAGTACAACTACTTTTACTGCAGTTCCTTTCTGCCTGAGAACTACATTTTCATCTGAAGCTCGAGCTCTTTAGAGGAGACTGTGCCACAGATGAGACAAATTAAGCAGAGGTACAGTGAACAGGAGAACACCATGTGCTGCTGAAGATGAGCCTGCCCAGCAGTCCAGCCCCAGCACAGGGCTGCTGCAGACACAACTACTCGGGGGCTGACGCTGCCATTCCAGAAGCTACCAGGCTCCTTCCTTCACCAGGAGCAGCTCTGGAATCACGTCTGTTGCTTTACATATCTGAACTGAATCAGCACCTTTCTCCTTTTGAAGGAAAAATTTACAAAAGCAGTGCATTTCAGCACTGAAGTTCGTATTGAAAACAGGACGCACAAACGCAAAATTAAAATGGGAGTGCAAAATGAAACCGTGTACTGATTGGAAACGTAGGACTTCTGATTTTTCAAATTGGAAAACCCAATTATGTATTTTTATTTTCTAAAAAGAAAAAAAAAATGCATATTGATCGCTAGACAAAATAAAACATGAATTCTCAAATCAACAGAAACATGTTTCACCCAGCTGTCTTTATTTTTTTTTCTCTGTCTCTGTTTCTCAAAGAAAAAAATTTATGTCATTTCTTTTTTTCATATATTTTAGGGAGAGGTTTAATGTCTCATGGTGCTAGTCTTTGCAAAACTCCTACAGAGGTACAAGTCATCACATTATTTGCAGCAGTACGTCCACAATAAGTGATACTAGTAACTTATTCATAAAATATATATTCAAAACAAAAACTGGCTTCCAGTTAAATAGTCTGCAATATGTATATTCCATGCTAAAGAGGAGCCTTTTACCGATTGCAAAGTAAAATTCAAATGTATCTTGTAAAAAATTCCACTTTTTAAAATCAGACACAAAGAAAACAGCTGTGAGGAGTTTAAGGCCTTATTGGAAGGGCTTCTTACACAAACCAAACAAAACCTTCCCAACACGGACTTACTACTCTAACAATGTGATTCAACAAAACATGAATGGAAACGGCTTCACCTCTGAGCAGAACTAGATTTCAAAAGAAAATTACTTGGTGAGGCTATAGATTGAAACATTGTTTTACCATTGATTTTCTTCCTAACTAAGATCTCTCACGTACTTGCAACTCTCATTATCTCTGACAATGAACTCCTGCAGCAATCAACACATCTGTTTCTCAAAAAGTGCACTGAAACCATGTCAGTCTCAGCCAGGAGCTCCCAGGCCTTTGCTCCAGGCTGCTGAAACCTGCTCATCCCTTTGTGCACACATTTCTCCCAGGACAACAGGGAGCATCCTCTGCCTTCCTCCGATCTGCACGTCAGTCAAAGACAGGCACACAGGAGGGGCAAGGGCAAAACAATGCCTGCAAACACAGCTTTGCCTACCAGGAACCTTGGAAAGACTTGTTGTCAATTGACCTAAAGGGTAAAGAAAGAAAGAGTGGGGAAAACCCAAAAAAATCAAACATTGAAGTTTGGAAGTTTTGTGCAAAGCATGAGAACAACCTGGAGCACTCTGTAGATAGCTATAAACCCTGCCCAACTCCACCAGAACATCTACAGCTTCTCTTTTTTTGTTTAGGTTTATCACATTAATTTCTCCCATTTGATCTCAAGTGATACTGCAAACACGGGAGGGGAGCTGCCTGCCCTGGCCAGCTTACACTGCCCAGGTGCTCAGGACATCCATATGCAGCTGGACCTGGAAGTGGGAATGAGAGTCCAGGACCACCAGTTACCAAAAGCACTTGTAAGCCAGCCAGAGACACCAAAATAAACACAACTTAGGGGTCCAGCAGCACACACCCGAAGATTTTCAGAGCCACTAATAATCAGACTATACAGCTGCCAAACTGGGCATACTAGGAATACTAGGAAACATTTCAGAGAAGTCTGGCTGCAGGACTCCTGTATTGCTTTGGCTCTAAGCACTGGTTTGCCAGTCAGCACCATGCAGCTGTGGATGAGGGGAGAGGGGATACAGTGGAGAGGACATGGAGAGAGGACACAGAGTCCCAGTCTGGGACTCCATGTGGGTGCACAGGTCAGTCCTGTGCATAAGCACCTGCAGGATTTGGTTTCCACACGCACATTTATTAAAAATGCAGGGAAAAACTAAACCCAAACAACTTTTCCAGTGTTTCTGAAACACCCTGGCCTGCTGGAGCCGTCCACAGGGTGGAACCAGCGTGGCTCTGTGCACTCAGTTGTTCCTCACTGAGCACCCTGTGTGTGTCTGGGACACTCCAGGCTGGCCATGCTCTTGGGGATGGACACTGGACACAGAGTGACCTGGACATCTGCTGCTCCAGCCACTGCAGTGCCACAGTGACAGAGTGGACAATCCTGCCTCCTGGCTCCCAGAAACCAAGCTCCTAATGCAAACAGAGGAGAGGCTGTTGCAAAAAGAAAGGAATCCTAAACTCAATTACATTTAGGCAAGCAGTAGGATAAAAAGAATAGAGTTGTCAGAGAGAAGAAAAAAAACAACAAAACCAGCAAGCAAACAAAACATGTAAAATATGCTTGTGTCTTTATTTTTAAAATTGCCTCCCAGCTTTCTGTTCTGCAGGGAGCATATAAAATGTTATGATTTGTAAGTTCTAGTTTTCATGGTCATTGCTCAGTATTCTGTAAAGGTTCAGGGGGATTGGGGTTTTTTTTGGATTTTTTTAATGCAATGATCTACCTAACCTCCCCCTGTAATCTTAAAATGCTAACAACATACCAAATTTTAATTACTTGCACAGCAGAATCCTACAATGGAAGGATAAGAGACCAGACAACTTCACAGCATCTTTCTGATGCAAAGCTGCTCTGATCCAACCTGGACTTTTGACTTTGGATATATTGATGCAGATGCTGAGTGGGTGTCTCTCCTATTATTTATCAATGCATAAAACAGAGTGATTAATTTACAAGATAGTGGTGATAAAAGAAACCTTGTGGCAAGCAATACATAGCCTTTCCACTTTGCTAAGGAATACTAGTGAATTTTGGGAGGCAAGGCCTCCCAAAACTGTGAGAAAAAGCCTTCTTTCAAAGGCAGTCAAGGCCTAGAACAGCAGCTACACCCCAGATCCAGACTATGAGATGCCCCTTGTGCAAGGGCAGTGCTGGAGCCCTCAAATTCTGCAGGCTCTGAACTCTGAGCAACTCTCCCTTCCCAGGTGAGTGTTCTGCGCTGTGCGTTTGCTGTACGTGGTTTATCCAGACATCAGCTGCTTCTCACAGCAGGAATCTCATGGGCAACGCCAGATTTATCTCCAACTTACAAGGGGAGGTGCTGAGGCACGGAAAGAGGAGGAAATTTGAAGAGGGTCTTACTCTTATACCCAGGACTGAGTGAAAAACAGTCTCCCAACTTTTCACTCACTTTTCCAGAAAAGGGCGCCGCCATTCCCATTTCATTGTGGCCTAATTTCTGGACAACAGCATGTCTAGATGCATATTTTATAAATTAAAGGCTATTATAAGAAAAGATAGAAGAATGACTAAATAAACTGTGATCAAAATAATCTGCAGCCCCAGAAGTGTTAATTCCAGTGATATTGATGGCACAATAAAAATTCTTTGTACCCATTATTTCTTCCAGTGGCTTCTACAGTAATAGCTCATGGTACACAACAGACAGAAAAAAGCTGGGGGCTATCTGAAGTGATTTGAGTGGAGCTTAAACTTTATGTAGGCCTTGAATTAGCCATCAGCATGAAGGTGGAATTCACTCTGTGAAGGGTGCTTTTATTTTTTTTTTTCATTCCCATTAGAAGCAATACACAACCAATAGCCACTGGTCACCTGTGGAAACTTTTTTGTCCCCAGCGGTCTACAGAAATGCTCATGAAGAGCTGGAACAGAGGCTGCAAGTGCAGCCACTAAAACAGTGGCTTTTCACCTTGATCTCTTGGTGTTAATTGAATTGTAAGACTTTTCTATTTGTTCTTCCACTACTCGCAACCTTAAAACTAATATACACAGTTAAGGCATAGGCCTAGTTTTTTACAGTTAATTTCAGGAGAGCTTCTTAGCACTTCCTGATGAACCTTCAATTGCTCTTCCATTTAATGTTTCAGGTTAGATTGTATCTCAGCAGGAACACACTGATGACATGAAAAGTTACAAAATTCAGGAACTGGATACACGTGCAGCCACCCCCCTCTTTCCCAGGTGAAATCCAACCCACCACCAGGCCTGCGAGGACGCTTTGGTGTATTCAGCTCAGCAGGCATCAAAAGTTAAAAAGCTTACAGCAATTATTTCAACAATGATGGAATCTTAGTCCTTCTGTGTCCAGCCCAGAACCTTATATGGGTGCAAACCAGCCATATCCAACTGACACTGTAAGGAAAAATCTATTTTGGGAAGAGAATTATGCTCATACTTTAAGTTCCTTCCAACTTGATAAAACCGATTGCAAGGCATGGCCCGCAGTGACACGGACCAAAGGGACCTCCACCAGCAAGGACACACATACATCTATGGAACCTCCCACAAACATGAAGGTCTCCTGAGAAAATTACACTTATTCTATGTTCACTCCTGACTTCCACTCTGGCATGCTCCTTACTACAGGTACAACCACCTTCCAGTTGGCTTTCCCATCCCAAATCTCTCCTCGAGACTCCAGGCCACCCTCTTCCCTGCTGGCTGCACCTGCAGCCATGTGCTATTCCTTAGTAGATTTTAATTAATTAAATAGAAATCCTTAATCTTCTCTTAAGCAACACTGATGAGTTTTGATTCCTGAAAGCATTTTGGGAAAAACAAAATGCAAGCACCAGACAGATATAATTTTTATGCTGTTAAATACCACCCCTAAAAACATTTTGTGTTACACAGAAGGGATCACTAAGTAAAGTGCTAAATAGCATCTTAAATGTATACATGTGGATATCATACGTGCAACTTCACTTTTATTTACACCAAATAGGAGTGCACACATACAAAAAATACCCAGATCTCATATGTGAGACATATACATAGTAGAGTAGGTTATGCTTTAAATGAAATAATTTTATAGAGACATTCAAAGGTACCAATAAGACAGTAGAAATAATTGTTTTAGTATAATTTAAAATGTAAATGTCACGTAATATGTAATTTAAATGTAAATCTGCACCTTAAACCTTCAATCCATCAATGTAAATCTCCATTTAAGAAACAAAATTTCCATGTGATCATGTTAATTCCTCCTTCTATAATAATTACAGAATGAGAAACATATACCCTTCAATTAAAACTGGTAACTAGCTATCTTCATAACAGATCGAGTTGAAAAACTGTTTTTCTAAAACGGTTACTAATAAAAATAAATTTTAAAATGTTAATTATTTATTCACATAATAACTAAGCAATCAAAAAAACCCTCTATGTCACACTGCATTAAAACCAAAACTAAACCTCACGATGAACCCCCGCAGCAAAATTATTTATGTCCTTTGGGCCTTTAACAGAGTTTCCATCCATTTTGGGATGTGATCAATTTCTTCTGTGCACCCTGCAATTCATAAATGCATGCAGGAGGAGGAAAAATACTGATTCCGTATTATTTTTAATTTAATTTATTTCTGTATTATTCCATCCCTTAAAACCAGAATGCAGGACTCTGACACTCCTTGGGATAAACTGGATAAAGCAAGAAGGTACCAAAGCTCACTGCCCAAGCCTGAAGGTTGTGCAGAATGTGGTGTTCTTTAAATGCACTTTAAGAGTCATTTGAGTTCAGGCTTCCTGCATCAGGTTTTTAAATTAGCGTTAGTTGGGTTTGAAAGAACAATCCCAAACCCTCTGATATCTGTAGGAGACTTTCCACTGACTCAGGACTGGATATACTATTTAGTTTCCTATAGACAAATTAGACAATACATCTTATCTGCCAAAGGTAACAAAACTATCATGAGAACTCTCCTTTCTTAAAAAAAAAAAAAAAAAAAAAAATAAANAAAAAAAATTAAAAAAAAATCTGCAACCAGAGAGAAAAATAAATATATACATAAAAAAGAAGAAAATAAAGAATGATTTATCAAAGAGGAAAATCTTTTGAAAATGATACTAGCTATATATACAAATGTAGAAGTAAATATACCAGAGCTCTTTGTGTTTGGGTAGCAAAACAAATATAGCGATCAAAATCTCTTGGATGCAACAAAACAGCCTTCCTAGCCTTTTGCAGACTGCATTTCAATAAAAAGCAAGAGCAGCTCTGAAAAGATTGCCAATGCATTTAGAAGTCCATGTCAAAGCTTCGTGTTCACCAACACAGAGCTGCCTGAACTGAAACAACTGTCCATCTGAGACACTGTCAATATTTGTAGCTGCTTTATGGTTATTACATCCTGCAGATGAAAATGCAAATGAACTCTCCCATAGAACAGCCCCTCCTCGATCCCCTCTGCTACTGCCATTCCCTGAGACCAGTTACTGTGAGCAGTGCCTTAGAAATGAGAATGTAACTTTGTGGCAAAAAAACAGCCTTTGGTGATTGCTTTTACAGGCCCCTCCAAGTGACTCCTCTCTCTAAGGAATTAACTCCAGTGTAAAACACCTTGGCCTAGCAGGGCTGTGAAAAACAAAAGCTCTCTGCTCTCATGTATTTCTCTAAGCTACTCAGTTCAGTGGCCTGTCCCCCCAGCATTAAAATAAATAGACTTGATGGTGCTGCTCCTTGTTTTCTAGTTTGCAGGGTACTTTCCTACTTTTGAAACTAAATAAAACGAGAGGGGGAAAAAAAAAAAAAAAGAAAAAAAAAGGAAACAAGACCAGTCTAAATAGTACTATTTTTTCTAATTTTGCAATCCAAAAATATTTGCCTTTGTAGTTATAAAACCACGTGAACCTTTTTATTCTTGAAATTGTAGCTACCCTCTCCTCTGGAAATGTCTACTTACGTTGACAAAAGAACTTCAGGAGCTGAATGAATGCCACAGAAAACATATCTGTGTGAAGGTATCTGAATAAATAGGCAACATGCTAAGTGTCCCTCAGATTTAAAGTGTGGCAAAATATCAGTCAGCAATTCAAATGCAATCAATCAAGGGCTGTAGAAAATGATGACTTAATTAATATTTGATAAAGGTATATTGGTTATTATAATAATAAATTCATTTTTCCTTAGCTCCTCTTCCTTCCCCTTTGCAAAATGTTCGATTGGTATGCAAAGCAATTTACTTTTCTATTTGTGCTTTAACAAGTTTGAAAAGAGCAAATCACTTTGAAACTCCACACAGATTGGACAGGAGCTAAATGTTTTCCTTGGCAGATAACAGGATACGACGGTTGAGGTTAATTTAAATTTACGTGTGTAAAAATAAATAGGCAGTACATTGCCATCTCAAATCTATAGACTCCTTCCAAAAAGGCTGCTCTAATTTAAATAAAGAATGCATAAGGCAATGCATCAGCTACATACCAAATATTGACCCAACATTCCCTCTTTTTTATTCATAGAGCACTCATTTGGAGCACCAGTGAGATAAAGCTCTTTGGAGCGCCACCCTACCTCCCCCCCACTTTTTTTTTTTTTTAAAGCAAAACAACAAAACATGATTCATGCTTAGATGTGTATTTTAGAGCATCATGCCTAGACAATTTTTATGAGTTTTAAAAAGTTTTGTGGATGACCCTGAAAACCACTGTAGCAGTCAGATCTTTATTTGAAACTATTATGTATATAGTCTTAATCCAAATCCCATTTGAAGTCAGTGGAAAAACCCCCGTCGCCTTCAGAGGCCTTTGGATCAGATCCTTTGTTTCCAGAGGTACAGAACAGCAAATTTCAAATGTATGCAAGAACGAGAAGTATACAACTACTAAATAAATGGTAACACTAATCTGTGAAAAAAAGACAGTTTTTATAAAGGGCAACTCAAAATTATGAGATCTCATATTTGATGGTATTTTTTTTTTAAAGACAGGCTGCAAAGGGCCTGATCCTGGGCATTTTATTCCTACACATCCCTCTACAAATTACGTCATCCTGAACAGAATTACATTCTATTTTGGAGATCGTAAGTCAAATTTAAATAAAACCCTTCTAGAATTGGAGATTTAAAACACTCTCCGTGAGTGCAGAGGAATACCTGTGGACAGATTTCTGCACCATTCCTAAGACAATCAAAGGCTGGTATGCTCTCTAGTGAGAAGTTACAGGCCAGAATTATTAGTGATTCCACAAACACAGACTATGTTAGTGAATATCTGGTGGAGGGGGATTGCTCCAAAGCCCATCAAACTCAGCTCCATAGAATTCAATGTCCTGTGGCTCAGGTATGGAGTCAGATGCACAAACAAGTACAGATCCGCACGGCCCAGCGCAGTTCACAGCACATAAACTCAGGACTTGCAGAAGTGCACTTCCAGGCATCCACCCGTCCATTTTCTATCAACTGGGATCACTGCTGGGGAATGTCTATTGTGCTGGCTACAGGGATTCCAACTTTTTGTCTTCTGGCTGCAAACGTGAGTGTAGCTAGCTGCACGCATCCTGAATAAATGAACACTTATCTCTGCGACAATCAAACGCGCTGGGCGAGCACACGCTGCACGAACACGCATGCGGCTCTGAAGGAACACGCTCCACAGTGTGTCTTATTTGAGAAACAAAAGACACGCAATTTTTAAATTATTTTCCCCCCCTCCCTTCTCGGACAGGTACAGGCGCCATAAATCAGCATTAGAACTGTGCCAGCGTGGCTTTGTTGTGCATCTCAGACCTGCACAAGCAGCACCACGGCGGGGGGAGGAGGGAGGGCTGATTACCGGCACCTGCTTCAAGCTGCGAGGGACTGATGCAGTTAGCAGGAAAAATGCCTAATTAGAGCGCATTTCCATTTTCCTGAGGGAAGGTGTCACGATCACTGAGCACCCATGTGCAGGGCAGGCTCTGAGCACCAAGGCCCTGCCAAGGTTTGTGGAACATGTGGCACATGGACGGAGGCCGAGTGCAGCACAGAACCCATTCTGCTCGCAGGGGAGCTGACGAAGTGCCGAGTGGATGTAAATTACATCCCCCCCCCAAAAAAAAAAAAAAGAAAAAAATCAAATTCTGTTTTCTTTTCCCAAGAAGAGTGGATGAAACCAGGCATTCCTTCCACTCCTTTTATTTCTCCTTAGCTGCTACAAAAGGTTTACGAATACTTGGCGCGTACTATGAGAAGCCAGTACGGTGCCCATAGAGCCACACAAAATACAATCCAGCCTCACAGTCCTACTCATCTCACATATTCAACAAAGAAGCGAACTCCAGACTGCACCCACATCTCAAAGAGCTAACTGCCGCTCCATTCTCTTTCCCTTTCTCCTCTCCGCCCTCTCCTCCCTTTTCCCTCTCCTTTACCCACAATAAAAATCTCTCTTACCCCGATCCAAACCTGGCAATGTCCATCTGGATGAAATTACAATTGATTTTAAGAAGTTTAGCCAGACAGCTCACTTGCTCTCTCTGGCATTAAGGATGCCATGGTAGCCCACCTGCCAGCGGATCCTGTTCCCGTGGGATCACGGCTGTGCCACTCACGGAACACGCCTCTGCCCAGCACTCCGCACCCTCCCAGGCCTAGAACACATGGACCTTGCCCTTGTGTTCCCCTCCTTCTCCACACTAGTAGGTAAAAGCCAGATTTTCAGCCAAGATAGGTGGGAGGTTAAGAAGAGACAGCTCATTTATCAGCAACTCCTTATATTTCCTTTTGGAGGGCAAAATTGCATTTCGAGGATTGAGATGAGGGAGAAACACTCATTTTGCCCTCAACTCGCTCTATCTTAGATTATTTTCACTGTGTTTCACTCAATTATTACCTGAAAATATGAAAAACTTCATAATTATGATCTGAAAATATGCCAAACGTCATCCTAGCCAGCTATTAAAAAAAAAATAAAATCTTTCAATTAAGCAAAGTATTGTCTATGCTTTTCATTTTTCATTCCATGCACCAAACATTTTGTACAAGAATCCTGGCACTCCAACACAAAACACTTTCAAAATGTAAATGCTCCAGCACACATGCATAATTTCTGAAGACATTCATCTGAGGGGCTGAATAGTTCTATCAGCAGTTATATTTCAAGATACAGCCTAAAAATAATCTTAAATTTAAACCCTGGAAATTGCCAATCTAACGAACAGGTTTTAATCCCTCTTCAATTAACATGCACGTGGTTTTTATACACTGCTATGTTAATTTTCAGCATACTTATAGAAACCCTCACTGTGAAATAAACCAGGCAATTCTGCTTCTTTTACTTTCAGAGGTAATTTCTAGCAAGCCTCCACAAAATAATGAACTAATATGCGAGGAACAATTTTATATTCCTTTAAGCTAGTCCTCATCAACAAAACAGCCCCCAAGTACTACAACCTAAGGATAAAAAAAAAAATCCTCTTTAGATAAATAGCATCATTAGGAGCAATATTGCCGAGTACTCTGAAATTTCTCAGTGAGGAGTGTTCAGCAGTTTGTGAACTCTCAACTAATATTTTATTCGCATTGTACCGTGTAGCAGCTACAGGCCTCTAAAAACTACTTTGAAGAAATTAATTTTAGCTATCACCAAGCCATATGCTCCTAAATTCCTTTCTTAATCTACACAGTTCACTAAAACATTCTCTAGTTACTTTGAGCACGATCAGCCAATAAATACTACTTTACTACTTACAGTTATGAGTTGTATTTCAGTTTATGTTGCCATAAAACACTTCTAATGCAATGCCAATACAGAGATGGTTTTGATACAATGCTGTCAATGCAATGGCCTGAATTTAAAACTATTTTTGTATAAGTCACTAGATATTTTCAAAATATTTGGGTTTGGTTTTTTTTGGGGGGGGGAGGTTTATTTTGTTGGTGGGTTTTTGTGGGTTCTTTTTTTTTGAGAAAACCCCAAAACTTATTTGTATTTGGTCTGTTATTTACTTTAAATCCTAGACATAAATAAAACTAACAGGAAAAGATTAAAATATTTTACACAAGCCTCCCATTTTTTCCAGTGTGCAGAATAAGCATTTAGAAATATATATAGAAATATATATGAAAGGACTTGTTTCCTCAAAAAGTCTCCTAAAATATATTTATTTTCAGATACTTTAATTTCCACATAGATTAGTCTATATAAAAAATTGAAAAATACCTATCATCGCAAGTCTGGCAATTTCACAGTAGTAATAAATCTTAAGTGTTTAACCGTCTGTCAAATTGCGCCTAATTCAGTGCATCTCTATCCACATTCTACTTTGGTCTATAAATGGAATTACTCTAATATTTAAGTATTCTACTTAAAATAAATTCCTTCATTAACACCCGAAGAGAAAGAGAGTGGGAGTGTGCGTGAGCATGTGCCAGGGCGCACACATAGAAGATAAAAAAGAAAATACACTTTTGGCACTTACGGACCTTTTAAAGGCCTTGAAAAATATTACTTTTTAAATATACGCTTAAAATGTTCATTAGAAACTAATCCTGAACAACTCTAAGTATTAAAAAATTTAAACACGAGTGCTGAAAATATTTACATTCAAATTCACATCGCTAAGAAAAATCAGGAAACGTAATTGTGATGAGATACAATAACTGAAGAGCATCAGATAGTTACCTGCAAAGCCAGGAGTTGAGCAATGCCACCAGGTCCCTTCTCTCGTATGTGTCCCTACAAATAAACCCCATG
>WEIU01023612.1:414618-462903 GCA_013389925.1 Aegithalos caudatus | reverse complement strand
TTAACCCTGTTCCTTTTGTAATCCTTCCCTTGTTTTACACCCAGCTGCTCCAGAATGTTACCTGTGACTCTTTGGCCATTTATTCCCATTTAATCTTTAATTCCCTTGGTTATTACTTAGCACCACTTACAGTCTTTTCTGCAGACGGGCCCTTTATTTGGTTGGAGGGTGTGTGGAATAGATGGACTGTGCACTGAACTAAAGCACCTTCTTTTGTGAAGCCAAGCACATATTCATTTGACTTCCTAACCCCCCCTTTTTTNGCAGCTGGAATCCCACCGGCACTATTCAGCACATCCATCGATGTTCTGCCCAGCAACAGAAAGGACAGGCTGCAAACTGACACAAATTCCTTTATAGAGCCCCACTTTTAGGACCTGCTAGATAATAATAACTCGTATTAGCGATTTTTTCCATCTGCATATAAACAGATGTGTGTTTGTCAGAGTCCCCCCCCTTTCCTCTAAAGCATTTGGTGACTTGCAGAGAGCTGAAACACCAGTGGGATGATCAGGGATGACAAAGTTTTGTGTTTTTCTTCCTACTGCTGACATTCTGTGAAAGTTTTTAGTGGCTGTAATCTGTGTATCCTGGTAATAGACAACTCAACAAAGTCATGCTGTGACTGCCACTGTCAGGAACATTTTCACCCCTTCACAGATCAGAATAAAGCATACTGTGCTGTGCAATATGAAGAGCAACTTGTTACACCTGAAGGTTTTGCATTTGAGTTGGCATCCAACAAAGAAGGAAACTACAGCCCATAAAGACTTAGAAAGGCAGGCCCCAGTTCTTTAGATATGTTTGGCTTTAGAGGATAGAGAATTCTTTGGAGCATATAATCCTTAAGCTACAAAAATACTAATAAATACTCAAGTCAAAGTATGTAAAAGGCTTCTTCTTTCTTACAAAGTTTGCTCAGCCTTGTCAAAAAAGCAAATACCAAATAATTTGTACAAGCAAAAGTTGCATATACCAAAATGTTCTTCATTTTCAGTGTCCTTTACTGCTTTTCTCTGGTTTAAAGCAGCGAGGCATTGTCACAGCTAATACAATAAACAGTCAAACTCAAGGACGGAACATAGCAGTAAGACTTTAATTTCTCATTTATAAAATATTTTTAGAACAAGTAAAAGCATGCTAAATAATTAAATGTATACCAAGGTATTCAAAAGATGGAAAAGTGAGTAACAACTTTAGTATAGTTTTTCTCATTTTTATGTACATGTTCAATTACAAACTTCCCAGTATTATGAAGTATTATGGGAATTGGCTAGTGATTCCAAAAAACTCCACATGCTGGTTTGAAATTCTCTTTCTACAGTTTGTAGCTCAAAGGGGTATGAGGAAGCAACATGGTTGTATATTATTAAATTCTAATGGAAAAAAAAATACTCCCTTAAAAATCTTCACTGCTTTATTAAATGATCCAAAGAATGAGAGGTGGGGCTGGCATAACTGCCAGGTGGAATGATTGCCAGGTATCTCCTATTAGGAGAGAACATTTTCAGTTGGTTAAAGAGTTTGCCAAACTTCAACTGTTTGGCTGAAAACAGCCCTCACCAGGTGTGTGCCTCGGGGATGACTTGTTTGAAAATCTTCAGCCAAACATCTTAGGGCTTTCTGAGAAGGAGCCTATGGTCATGCTGCCAAATCACGGAAACCTCTTCTTTGAGAAGCTCCTGCGTGCCCATGTTTGGAGCAGGGGTTAGGATGGGAGTGTCCTGGTAAGGAGGTGGAGTTTGCTACTTCACTCTGGCCAGGATGCCAAGGTGAGAAAGCCTCAGCTTGTGTAGGCTTGCCAGGGGCTTCCTGAGGTTTGACAGAGAAAATCCCAAAGCTCTCACTTCCACACCATGCTGATAGTGAGATGGAGACAAACCTTCTGCCTGACACCAGAGCTCTGTCATTCTGCCTGGGATGGTGGAATTGTCCGTCTGGGTGCCACAAAACCACCGTCCTCTGCTCTTAAAATCTCTCCTGTGGCATCCAGACAGCCTAGTGCAAGTTGCAGTTGCAAGTTTCATTATGGAAGAACTAAAACTATTAAACCAGAATACAAGGAAAAGAAGAGAGAAGGGCAACAGTAAAGTGAGGGAGACTGGCAGAGCAAGGCAGTCTGGGTGTAGAAAGTGGGAATAGACTCCATCCAAACAGGGAAGCTAAAACTATTTGCAAAAAGAAATTGGGCATCTTGGCTGGGGAAGCAAATGGGAGCAGGTAGAGAATAGACAGCGCTGACAAAGCAGGGCATTGTCAAGGGAAAAGAGGGAATCACCAACAACTGTGTTGTTTATGGAGATGCTTGAAATAGAAAATTATCTTCTCATTGCCATCAGATGGCTCAAGTAGCACTGTGGGATGGTTCAGAATATTCCACTCCTCCTGATGACTCATTTGGATCTTAGTAGACTGCTACAGGATGAAATCTCTGTTCATGCCATTTGCTATTAACCCCCTCACCTAACTTATAAAAAACGACTTGCTCAAGCATGCGTACTGACGCACAGACACATGCATACACATGTCAAAACTATACTGAAACAAGGGTTAATCTTGTTCAAAAAGGATTAAAGTGTACAGAATCAAGTAGGTAAAAACAGGAATAAAATCTGCTGTGCAGCAGGCAATATTTCTTGTATACAGCCCTTGTTTTTATAGCTCAAGGCTCACTCTCGGGCCTTCCATCTTTTCTGCTGGGGCCCAGCTTCATGAACTGGATGAAACAAAACAATGCCAATATTGGCAGCTACCCTATTTTGTATTCTCCTCACTAACAAGGTGCAGTTCCATGTCTTGTTTGCTGGATGCTTCTCGAACTATCCATTGGAGCCTGAATTACAAGCTTTTCCTGTAGCACTATTTACCACTGTGGTCCTTGGATGCTTCTCAGAGATCCTCTAATTCATATTCATGGAAATCCCATGAGCTAAAGGAGAGATACTATCCTCATTTTAAAGGTAAGATTTTGGCACAAGCATCCCCTCCATCCTGGGAGCCCGAATACCGGCACTGTGTGCTGGAAACACCATTCCCCTGGATCCCACTGGCAGGGGAAACTCTTCCCAGAGTTCAAAACCAAGGAACATATGAGGAACCAACATTAACTGACTTACAATTTGTTAAAAACAAAAAGTAAAATACCTGCCCTCGTGGATTTCTGACAAATACATGCCCTTTGTTCTATACAAGGCACAGTTCTAAAGCAAGCACTACCAGGCACTAGGAGGTTAGGAAGCATTTCCCATTACCCCAGGTTAATAAAACTGATTTTCTTAGCATCCTAGTGCTGGAACACAATATAAAATCAAATCAGTTTTAAAAAGTATTTTCTATCCTTTATTATCTTCTTTTTAAGTAAGAATTAACATTGGGGAAGGTTTGACTCATAAATTTTGTACAGTTGGCAGTTCCAGTAATGGTTTGAGGGGTGCAATGGGCTGCTGAGCATTGCTGGTTTGTGTCCAAGCAGACACAGGTGACAGCCCAGGTCCACAAGGGCTCACCTGGTGTGCTCAACTGAGGGCAAGGGCTACCAAGTGACCAGGCCAAAGTCAGCTTTCCTTTTCCTTTGGCACTAAAGGAAAGCTGGGAGGCTGCAGGGAATGCACATTCCTTCCACACTGTCCAAGGCAGGAAGATCCAGGTCAGGGCAGCAGGGAAGGCCACAGTGCACTTACTGGCTGCCTCAGTTTGTGGTTATTTTAGATTATTATAACACTTTTTTCAGCTTCTTCTGAATTTCCATCCTTTTGGAGTATTTTCAGTGTTTTGGATGTGCATAGACCTGAAAGTTGTAACTCAAAGAAACCTGTAATAACACAAATACTTATGCTGACTTTTACTGGAATTTTCAGACACCTCTGGAAAGAAACTTCTGAATGGGATAAATCCAAAAATCACAGGCAACATGCCTTGCACAGTTAAATGGGAGAGTATTTAGAAAGAAAATCGTTTTTCAATGTGAATGAGTTCGGCAAGAACTTACTGCAAAGAGATTGAACCATAAATTCCTTTTTGCACATCAGAGGAGACCTTGAGCCCCAAAGGGCAGCTGAGTCTTAGGCAGAATAAGCTTTGACATTGCAGCCAAATGATGCCAACAGCAAGGACCTTGCACTAAGTGTGGTCAGGTGGCAGCTTCCAGGAAGACACATGGTATGTTTTAGTGAAGAGCAAACAGTTGCCTGAATATATGCTAGACACAAATTACTGAAACTCTGATGATATGGGCAAGATGTTGCTATTTCAAGCACAAAGTCCAGCATCTTCTCAATGGAAGGGTGGTGGCCTTTTGGGGTGAAATGTTCTTGGCACATTGGTATAACCTGAAACCACCCTCGCTCGGGGTAAGCTTGACCAAGGCTGAGGGAATGATTCCAGGAGAAAAACAGTTAAAATAGTCCAAACAAAATTTGTAAAGGACTTGAGTATTATTTTGAAGGCATTCTTCTGATCTGGAGAAAGGAAAATTCAAGTTCCTCCCTACAAAGTATTTTTTTTCATTCTTGCCTCAGCTCAGGACTTCTATTTCACCAGAAATATACTTATAAAAAACTGCTAAAATCACATTCTGGAATCCTAAATGATATATTTGGAAGAAATGTCCTAATCAACTGGAACTGTTGGCTAATGTGTGAGCATTTTCAATGAAAAACAAACAAACAAACAACAAAAACAAACAGAAGAACCTGAATGTGAAAGCAGCTCTTTCATTTTCCTACAGAATGCTGAATTACTTCTGATAAAACTTGTATTTTATAAATATCTGTTTCTTTGGAGAAAGTACAACTCACCCCCCTGTACTCTCATAATTAAAAGAAAAATGAACCTGGTATGTGATTTATTGATGAAAAAGTAGGGAAACGAAGAGTTAAACTTCCTATGTTTACAATAGACACTGTTAAATTTGAAAGATAAATGTTAATTTTGAAAGGCAAGTGGAAAATAAAGGAGCTTATGAGATGAGAAAGTACTGGAACTTCCTTCTTAATGTTGTTTCCAACACTCAGCTGCAGGTAATCCTCTGTATAGAAGTCATACTCTTTTTATTTAAACCTTGTAAAAGCAGTGTTCACATCTTCCAGAACAAGACAAACACTTTTATAAAGTAAGGCTGATATTCAAGCAGAAAAATAATGAAAGAAGTGGGATATACCCCCAGATATTCCTCTGTTCAACGGATTAAAAAAATCAAAAACAACCACTGCCAAATTTAAACCAACCTATCTGAGTGTCATTTCCTAGCTTTGGTTTCTTTTTGTCACAACATTGTTACTGAAACGTGGATTTTGGTTGATAAATTTACTTGTAGCACAGGCCTGTATGACAAGCAATGTTTCTGCATTTTGTCGTATGTCATTAATTTCCTCCCCATAAACCATGCAGGCTGTCACTCAAGAGATGCCTTCCATGGCTTTTCCAGTTTCAATAGATTAAATTTTGAATTATTTTAAAATAAAGACTGAAAAATGTGCTGGAGTGGTGAAATCAGGGTTAATTCAATCACAGCTTTAAGGGTATCCTGACATTTGAAAAAGTGGCCAAGCACATTCTGCCTGCTTGTTTTGATACAGATACATCTGTCAGGAATTCGTGCACAAGCTTGTATGGGACTCCCAGGATTGTGTGTGTTGTAAAATAAATCTGTATTGGTCTGCTCCCAATCTAAATACACTTGTGACTAAAGCTCTCATATGCAGATAGAGATCTAGCAAATCAAAGTATGTTTCCAGGAGCTGTAATTTATTGAATTTACATACAAAATCTAACAGGTGATGGAAAAAAAAAATCCTACATCAAAGATTACTTGAACTCTACTGTAATACACTCCTACCATTAGATCTTATTTTATTGAATGATTCATGCCTTATTTCTAGATTTTCTTTTACATTTCTGCCTCACTATTTTAAGATGCATTATCTTTAATCCAAAAACTGCCATCCTACCTAAACCTATTTAGAAATTTCTATGATTAAATCTCATTGAATGAAGATTAGTGAGAATTATGGCTCTTAAACAGCACAGTCTGAGGGAATAGACTAACCACTTGGCACAACCCAAAAACGCCTTGTCCACCTTTACATTTTATAACATCAAGATGTGAAGCTATAAAATGGGAGGGATTTTTTTTTTCTTAACTGAGAAAAACTAATGGGAGACACACTGATTTGTGTTCAGCTTGTTTCTCACAGCAGAAAGCCTGGCAGTTTTCATACATTCATGTGTTATTTGTACCATGTGCAGAACACAGGAGGTGTTGCTTCTGTAGAGATGCTGACAGGGACCCAGAGCTCAGGGTGGGAGGGAGCTCAAACCAGGACATGCTTGAACCACAGACCAGTTCCTCTGGAACTTGACTGCTTTGCAGGAAATTCTCTGATTTGGAGCCACCACAGATGGCTCAAAATCTGTCTGCACATGCAATTAGCAGAAAATGAAGAGAAAATTGCCATTATTTGGGAAAGATCAGGGCAATAACTGAAAGAAGTCCATTGAAGCTTTTACATCCCATACTTTCTGTCCACTTCAGATAAAATCCCACTCCCCATTTAAAAACTCCTAGAAATTATTTCCTTGGTCATTTAAGGAACCTGGAGCATACTGTATGGGTTGAAGTTATCTGAATTCCTGAACTTTGAGGTGGCAGCAGTGGACAGGGACTTTGACTTTGGGCCTGAACTTATTGAGTGCTGAGCAAAAACAAGGGTTTTGATTCTAATGCCTTTTGAGCAACAGCCCTTTTTACAAAATAAGTAAAATATTACATATTTGTAATAGACTATCTCAAATTTTAGTTGAAGAAATAGCATTTAAAAGTTATTTCTCTGCAGAGTAGTTAACAAGTATTCATTAAAAATGCCCACACTAACTTAATCACCTTATTGAGTAAATTAAACATTGTCCTTTAAAAAAATACATATAATGGTTTTATTTGAATTCCCCCGAAGTTCTGAGTTAGTGCACGATTGTTTCTAAGGGAAAATCTCAGTATGCCTTTTCTGCAATGAAAATGTTTAAACGATGAAATTCTTTTTAAAATCTTTTTTCTTACATTGCTCATTCCTGATAATTTAAAAGAATCACCTTCTTATGCTCACCGTATGGAGCTCTGTATTTTGGAAATAGAAAAGTTTAAGATTAAAAAAATCCATGTGTGTAAGTTTTGTTTGATGAAAGTACTACAGTCATTGGTCAGTTATTCAGTTACATCACAGTACATGGTAAAGCAAGTCCACGTTCCTTTGAAACAAAAGCTCCTGTTTCTGAGGTGCATTTTAGTGGAAAAAGAATATGAGTTGCACTATGAGTTGTTGATTTATTGAAGTGTAGAGCCTCAGACACTACCTGAACTGCTTCCTGCCTGAACTGTGCAGGCTGCTGCTTTGCCAGTATGTCAAAGTATGTTTAGCTGAATATGCATATTTTCAACATTACAATGGGGTGTAGTCACCTCTTCCCTTGCTTGGCACTTCATGGGAGCTTTGGTACAGAAAGGCCCAAAGGTATACATGGGGGAAAATAGGCATAAATAAATGTAAAATAAAAAAGTCTCTAAAATGTTTTCCACCCTCCAGTACCCTCCCTAAATAAGGGCATGAGAGAACCTGATGTCATGAGGAATGTGGGAGTCCCTTGAGAGTTTCATGTCACTTCTCCTTCCTCTTTCTCTTACCCCTTCCCCTTCCCTTTCCCTTTTTTCCTCTCCCTTTCCCTTCCCCTCACTGAGCTCTCACATCACTCCATGAGCTGTGAATGTTTCTTTCACCTGAAGTGACCTCAGTGGTCACAGGTCTGATCTTCTCCCCAGTCACAGACCTTACTCCTCAGAGCTTGAAAAGACTCAGGATTTGTGCTGGGTTTGGCTGGGTTAGAGTTAAATTTCTTCCCAGTAGCTGTGTTTTGGATTTGTGCTGTAATAGTGCTGATAACACAGGGATGTTTTAGTTATTATTTAGTTTAGGCATGCACAGAGCCAAGGCCTTTTCTGCTCCTCTCTCATCCCACCAAGTGAGGGCCTGGAGCACACAAGGCATTGGGAGGATACCCAGGACAGCTGACCCCAACTGGCCACATGGACATCCCTGATAATATAGCATCATTCCAGTATACAAAGGTGGGGGGAAGAGGAGGAAGGAAGGGATATTTAGAATGATGGAGTTTGTCTTCCTAAGTCACTGTGACCGATGATGGAGCCCAGCTTTCCAGGGATGGCTGAGCATCTGCCTGTCCAAGGGGCTTTACTTTGCTTGTGCACACACTTTTGCTTTCCTTATTAGACTGTGTTCATCTCATCCCATGAGTTTTCTCACTTTTTCTCACTTTTTTCCCCCGATTCTCTCCTGTGTCCCAGGGGCACAAGGGAGTGAGTGGCTTTGTGGGGCTGTTTCCTTTTGGGGTTAAACCATGACAGAGTTTCTCACAATGAAACCCTTGTTCAACTGCAGAGGGAAAGGCTACTAAAATGACAAAGCAGAACCCATATGAAGCAAACTACAGAAGAAGCTTCCCCACCCTTCCCATTCCAGGTTTCAGAGGAGCTCCTTTGCTGGGCTGGTCTAAACGTCAGTAACTCATCAAGGATCAGAATGTTTCACATCTCCCTGGGACCTGGGCTGTGCAGGGACAAGGTTGGAGGGAAATACCCCTCTGGAGACAGGTCTGATACAGTCTTGCTGGAGGGAAGACAGTGTCTGGGCTTGAGCTGTCATTCAGTTTAACCATCTGGTATGGAAAAGCAGAGCATGTGGTTCAGGACTGCAAGCTCATACTTGTTTCTAAGTCATCATTGGCCAATGCCTAGTTCCAAGCTCCGTGGTGAATATTTGAACACTTACACTGATATTGTGCAAAAGAAAGGAACTTTTTAATGGAAAAATGGCTGTGTGCATCAATTGTGGGGTAAACATCTGCTTCAACAAAAACCTGGCCAAGGCAGTGGTTAAGGTATGAAAAACTGCAAAGTACAGTGCATTATTTTCAACTTCTAGTCATTTTTTTTTTAATGGGTTTAGTTGTCATTAGTTATCTGTTACCTGCTCTCCAGAATTTACTACTGATATTCATAAGTGTTATGGGAGTACTTAAGATCTCCTCTGAATTTTAGGGCACTTCAGAACATGTACAGGGTTAATTAAGATATTAATGAGGAGAAATACAATTCAGGGCAAGGCTGGGAGCAAGAGCAGTGGTGTGGGGGATGTGTTGCCTCTTTGGGGAAGAAGGAGAGGCTAAGAAATAAATTAAAATGCTGCCTTTAAAACAAGCTAAGTAATCCAATGTGGAACTAAAGTAGTATCTCTGACTTCAGATCTCCCTTTAATTCAAGAGGTGTGTGATTTAGTGTTACCTGCTATTTTAACCTTAAGGTATCAAAATATTGGCAAATATAAATAAAAATGGAGGAGAAAGGAGAACAGAGCTATAACAACCACGCAGCTAATCAAAGAGTGATCCTTGGAAATACAAAGATTTTCTTTTAAAAATATAAGTCAAAAATAATCCCAAGACCATGATGTGTGGGACTTTCAGCACAGCTGGGCAAATAATGCCCTTTAATGTTGATTGTATGAGGCTGATATTCAGTGCCATCACCATAACAGTTGTATTTACTTGGGATGATCAGGAACAATTAAAATGCTTCATTTGAAAGAAAACTCATGCAACTCTTTATTTATTATTTAACTAATGGGAGGGGCTTTCATCTATAAAAGTTCATCTATTATTTAGAAAGGAAAATGAAGTACCATTTTTTTTTTTCATATATCAGATGATTTTCTTATCTGCAAGGGCTGAATGTAACAGTTGATAAACGGACAAAAATAGCTTTTGAAAGGTACTGCAGTATTTTCAAAGTGACTGACTGTGTCTGAAAAAGACACATTATGCCTCAAACACCCTCTCCTGCTAAACAGGATAGCACCAATAAATCCATAGCATGTAAACAGCACCAGTATGTACACCTGGAAGCTTATACAAAGAAAGCATGTTCATTAGAAAAAAGCCAACTACATTTGGTTCTTGTTTTTGGTCCATTTTTGCATTGTTTAGAAATACCTATTTTTAGGTAAAGCATTGTAAAATGCACTTGAGAGCAAATTATTCACCAGGTGCACACAGAGAAAGAGCGGCTGCAGAACCAGAGTCATCACCAATAAAAGTAATTAAAATGCAGTATTAATCTTTCATGGCAATTATTCTTTGAATGACCCCTCCACACTATAAAAAGTGCCTAGCTAGAGCTTTTCCTCCAGCAGCATCTCTGTGACCTCACCAAGGGAAGAGAACACTTCCCATGAGACATGGCAGAAGGAGCCCCAGCCAAGCAAGGCATCTCCCCCTTCAGACAACCAAAATTTACTCAGAGTGGTCTGACCTCACCACATTCCTGGCTAACATTCTCTGCAAAGTAAAAAGCTTTTGGTCATGTCAAAAAAAATCCCAGAGGGACTACATACAACACCTAACTCAGTTGCATATCAGGCAAATACAAGTCCACTAAATGCAAAAAGTGCAAATCTTTTTTGAAATGTATATGAAATTTATATGGCTGGTGATCCTCTCACTGCCTTTCCCACACGGTTCCATGCCACACTTTTATTTGCTCATTCTCAGTCTGTGGTTGCAGTGTCTCACAGGTCAGCTCTAAGTGTCAAAGCTGGTGTTAATGTGGTGACAGCAGGAAGGGCATGGAGGGGTCAGGCGGAGCTAGACCTTGATACAAGGAAAGAAACAATTTTTCTCCTGTGTCTCACCAGTTTCCTACTCTGAGTTCATCTCCAGGCCCCCATAGGCCATCGCACTCTTCCATCCTCCACTCCAGTGCTTTCAGCTCCTGCACACAATCCAGCTCTGAGTGCCATAGAACAGTGCCCTAGGACAGGAGAACCATGGTCACAATTAAACCCACTTCTGCTTAGGTTTGGTATTGTTAAGTGTACAAAACATCCCCTTCTTACAGGGGGAAATTGGTGTGAAATACAGCACAATAACAATATTGGCCTTCTTATATGGAACAGGCCTGGGACTTCTGTGGTCCTTTCCACTACCTCTGGCAGGACCAAGGAATTCCTTTGTCAGGTGCAGCTGTTCTGTGTGTGCCTTCGACTTGAACTTCAATGAAGGGACCAATAAATGGAGCAATCAAAAGGAGATTGTCCTCCACCCCAATTCCTCAAAGAATCCTTGCTCAAAGAACTAGTGTCCACACTAGAAATATCCTTAAACTCCTTGATGTAACAGAAATGAAAAAGGATTATCAAGCAGTGTCACAATTTCTGCATTAAGATAATTAAATTAATTTCAAGTAGTGTTGTGTGAAGTAACCCATCTGCTTAGAGGCCACATTTCATTGTGCAGTTAGTCCACAGGAATGTGCAACCAAGCAGTGAAGTACTATGCAAAATTCTACACAAGTTTAGGTTTTAGATTGCTAAATGCTTTCTAAAGAGTAACTATTTTTAACTTAATTGGTTATGTTCTTAAAAACTTTAATTGCAAAAACTAAAATCAGCATTTATACTTTTCTGAAAATCTGAATTCAATGAGAGCAATAGTTCAGAATTATTTCCAATTTTAATGGATCAATGAAAAAATACTGAGAGAAAATAACAGCAATGGGCTAAGATGAGGAGTAAGGCTACACCTAGTGGGTCAGTACATCTTTGTGCTGAGGCCCATGGGACAGAAAACATAACCAGAACTTTTCATAAGGAAAAATGGTGACCATCATAAGGGGATTCTTCATTACATCAGGCACATTCTTGGCTTTTCCAACACCATTTTCTCAGTATTGGAAAATAAGATTACATATTTATGTCCTGAAGTAGGGGATGGAAGGGGCTGCATTAAAGGCAGTAAGAGCAAAACTTTTTTTCTGATCTTTCAAAGATTTGACAGGAGGAAAATACGGGTCCCTTGCAGGGTTCCAAGTTCTGTTTGTCAACTGAATTGTCTTTTCAGTTTCCCACTATTAGTCAGAGCAAGAGGTGAGCGGAGATGAGGTTTCCTGACAATTCTTGTGTCCAAGGACTGATACCTACAGACTGTCACTCCCTCCTCCTCTACCCTGCATCACAGAACACTCCTGGCAGTGACCAGCCTTTGCAAACTCCAGTTCCTGGTCACTCTGTTTGGTTTTGGACTTCAGCTGGGGAGAAAAGGCAAAGAGCACAGCATAAAAAGGGATCCTGGCATCAGCCAGCATGGATGTCAGCGAGCTGCCACTGCCACATCCCAAGAGGCAGACACTGAGGCTGTCACAGCTCCTGGGACATGGATGAGGAGGGAGGACAAGCTGCCTTGGGATAAGGGCCTCTCCTGGCACAGGAATAACCTCCCTGGGAAGGTGAAGCCCAGTGGGCTGTTGGCACAATCAGGGCACGTAAATACTTGTCAAGTTCCCTGGCTTTTCTGGATGTCTACAAATTGCATAATGACACAACAAAGAAAAAGGGCCATTTGTTCTAATACTGAAATATCCCATGTATCCTACCTCTTCAGAGTTTATTGCTGGGGTCTGAACACAGCCATCAGCCCCGAGGCAGAATTAGCAGGTGCTGAAAAACACAAGGGGAGAGATTCAAAAGGATAAGATCAGTGTTGGGAAAAAAAAAACAAAAAACAACAAAAAACCAGAAACAAACAAACAAACAAACAAACAAACAAACAAAAACCCCAAAAAAAACCCACAAAAAAACCCCAAAAACACAAGAACAAGTAGAGGAAAACTAAAGCACCAGGTAAGAAAACCCCATGTCCTTTTTCCACCTCAAAATAAAGCAATTCTCCAAGGCTGATTTATTATTTTTTTCTCTGTAGAAACTGCAAACTCTAAGCAAGCTTATCCATGGGGTCTCTCACACTGCATACACTTAATTAAAGGATTTTGCATCATCCAAAATTACTGCAATGTGTCAGTGGTCTGCTTGCTCCTTTTCTGTGGCACTGAAATCTCAATATGCAATTTCTGTATTTTCCCTCCACTATTCAAAACCAATTCCACAAAGCAAATCAAACCCAAAAATTCACCTATCGATCATGGCTGCAACTGCCAAAAAATCCACTGCAGTCCAGGACACCCAAGGGCATCCAAGCTGTGCCTGCAACTTTGGCTTTCACTTAGGAGTGATCCAAGGGGTTTAGGAGCTGGTGGAAACCACACCAATAAAAGCACAAAGTAACATAACAGCTGCGTTTCCGACATTAGCGTTTGTATAAATACAGCATCTTTCACACTAGGTCAGAAAACAGTGTGTATTTTCATAAAAATAAATCTGTTTTCTACAGCAAGCAAACCATTAGAGACTCTTCAGTTTGTGTGCTTCTCACCTCCTTAAAATTCCAGAAACAAAGGAAGAGCACATGCGGATGTATACGCATACACACACAGACACACATACAGACACACACACACACGTGTCAATTAGAAGAAAAATGCCAAGAAATTATTAATGTGGCATATCTGATACAGTATGAAAAATTATTCACTTTAAAGAATAAAATAATTGCCAAAAAGAAAGCTATTTTGAGTGCATCCTGTACCAAAACACTCAGAGAAAAAGAAAATTTTTTATTATTCTAAAGTAAGAATGTAGTTAAATATTTACAGTGTAGCTGAGATGCTTTGTTGCTCTTCACCTGTTTTCAGAGCTAGCTACAAAGAAGCTTCCCATAGACTACATCACATCCATGATTATGAAGATACTTAAAATCCCAGAAAGGGACTTATCAAATTACCCTTTGATTACACTGAATGCTTTACAGACAGATTACTACTCACCTGCATCCAGAACTTAATGCTAAAGGAAATAATTTGTGAATGAAAGAGCTATTTCATCACATGCAAAGTGCTTTATGCCTTGCAAATTGTTGGGAAAGATAGGTAAATCCTCCACCCCCCCCCAACCCTGTTGTATTATGAATGAATACAGGTGCTAAAACCATACTATTTTTGTATCCAAGAGTCATAACTGAGATGCTTGTAAGTATGAAGCACATGAGCAAGCTAGAAAAAAATTGATTCAGATAAAAGGCTGCAGCTAAAAACTTGGAAATTGCATTTCCTTGCATCTTTGTCCATACTCAAACCTTAACATTGCCTGGAGGTAGTGGGATTCAGCCTATGCTTTCACTGGGTGGATGGTCCTCACCCAAGCACTGTATTAAATATTTATTTGTCCATTTTGAAGCCAAGATTCACATTAGATTTCAAAGCATGACTACATTTGCAGTCAGGTTATCATTGCTCCTTTACTAAATACTAAAGCCATGGAGCAGTGTGTCTCTAATTGTGGAAAACATTATTAATAAATCAATCATGATTACATTTTAAAAATTATTTTATGAGTGTTAAAATATTTTGCTTAATAAAATAGTCAAAACTGACTGAAATATTTATTTAATATAAAACACACCAAACTGGTTTTTTTAAAGTCAAAAAAACCCTCCAACCAAATTATGACATGTTCTTCTCAGACTGATTTCCAGCAACTGACAATTTTATGCTGTTTGCACCACATTAGTAGTTGTGTAGGCTGAAAAAGGAGGTTTATAAACAACTGTTTTTTTGGTGCTTACTAGTATTGTAACTGTGGAGCCTTTTTCAACTATTCCAGACTATCTTCCCCTCAATACTTTATGTGATTTAAAAAAAATGTTTATTGTAGGACCTGCTTTTTCTCCGAAAGGCTTGATATTTTGTAAACATTTCCATGTAAAACACGCTTTTGCTCTCTGCATGTGTCTTACCCAGGATGGCATTTAAAATAACGTTCCCAACTGGATTTCTAAGGGTCAGATGCAACTTGGCAAGGCAGAGACAATGAACTGATTATACCTTTGCGTTTGGTTTGGGGCGATTGTTTGCAGCCAGTGCAGCTGAAGAGTTAAAGCCATGTGCTGAATTTAAATCTATAAACATGAACGATGGTGCCAACTTGGCAGCGAATCCTGCATTCAAAAGGAACTGGGCTCCCTGGCTGCCCCAAAGGAGGCAGCAGGAGGAGGGGGAGCTGCTGCCTCCCCAGGCTGCACATGCGACGCCCCCAAACAGCCCCTGCTTTGCAGAAAGACTCTTTTACAACAGAGCAAGAAAGGTCACAGTTTGCATTTCAATGAGCATATTAAAAGGAGATCTGGCATTATTTTATTCCTTCATAAGAAAATTCTCGGATCTCAAGCTACAGCTATAAAGATAAGTGGGTTTTGTAACTGAGTTAAAATCAGTCCAACTCAAGCCGGGCTTACAGGTTTCAGGGTAATGGGCTACAGCGAGCCAGCCTGGAAATGAGATGTCAGCTCCCAGCAAAACTGCAATAGTATCCTGCACAATGAGTTCAGACACACCATTTAAAATTCAAAATGCAGCTTGGAAGGAATCGAATTACAGTGGATAAATCTATATTTCGTTTTAAGAACTGCAAAAGGTCATACCTTCTCTAAAACTAGAGGACGAAAAACAAAGATAAGGAAATGCTTTCAGTGGGAAAGAGTCTTCAGTACGTATTTTAAGCTTTGATTGCAAGCTCTCAAAAGATCAGGCTGTTGGTGATAGACCAAAGTTTTCAGGAGATAACTTCTGAGTGTACATTAAAGCTATATGAACGGTGTTCAATTTTATGAATCCTAAAAGATGCCAACTCTTTGTCAGTCTGCACACAAATTAAGGTCTCCACACCATCTCAGCATCTAACTAAGCAGGAAACATTTCAGGATGTAACCCAAACATACCTAAATAGAAACAGAAAGAAAAAAGAACACCCAAACCAGAAGGGAGATTAAGCTAATGCAATGTTTTCTGTTAAAGGACAAATGTCATCTTTTATTCAGCTGGAGTCTTTTTCACAGAAGAGAAAAACCCGGCAGCACTCCAGTGCAGTGGTGAGCAGTGCCCTCTCACTGCCTCCAGACGCATGGACATTTGATTTGCTGCTGATTAGTGTGGGCAAAAGAGGGGGGGAAAGCTGGCATCAAGTCACATCCTCCATCTTAGTCCCAGCTGGTACCAAGCTCCGAAGAAACAAAGCGACTTCAGACTGTGCGATCATATATTCATGACCAAGAAGAAATATAAAAACCAGCACGTTTGAATTCCTGACAACCATAGAAGAATAGTGCATTGGCATGTTGAATTTTTCCAGCCAGCCTTTGCTGACCTATAAACCTTTGTGACTGGAACAAATGCAAATAGAGCTGACTTGCCTCCCAAACTACTGAAGGGTATTCAAGCCGAGTTGTGTCTAACAGGCTAACAATAACCCACTGTCCCACCCATGCAAAACACACAGTCTGGGAAAAACAGCTTTAGAAAAGCACTTGACGGAGACATAAAGTGCAGACTATGCCAGAAAAAAAAAAAGTCTTTCTCTTTCTTTTTGTCTTTTTTTTTTTAATACTTCACCTAAAAATCCACAATACAAAGTAATATGGAGGTAAATAATTATCTAACTATTAAAAGAAGAGCGCATAGTTTTAAAAACAGGCTGGAAATTGGCAGCTGAAAAAATCAGGGACTGCACTGTCTGAAGTTCCATCAGCTTCAGCCACCAAATTTCATGCCCTAAAAGCAAACTTACAGTAAATGACAAACCTAAAAATTGATTGAATACTCACCAATTTGTCACTAGCACTGAACTACACTACACTTCAGGAAAAGTGTATTCGGAGTATAAGGTCTGCTTGACTACAAAAATTCCTGTACATTTCTGTTTAAGTGATCACTATTCCTGTGTTTTTACTCAGTGGGGGGAGATAACTGATGGTATTCACTGCTCCAGCTTCCATACAGGCCCCAAAAAAGCTTCAGTCGAGGGAGATCCAACTTACACAGTAACTCAACAAAATCTTTTCCAGTCAGAGAAAGGAAACAAGGCACCACTGCAGGGCATTTACTCAGTGAAACAAGTAATTTCTCTTCATGAGGGAGCTAAAATAGGGAAGTGGGTGGCTCTTTTCCCAAGTATTTGCATGCCTTCGCTATCCTTGTATTTGACTGAGTACAGGTCTGTGACTGAATGACACCAAGCAGCTTTCCCTTGGTCCACCTTCACCAGAGGCCAGTTAAAGCAGCCTAAGTCCATATGCAGATGGAAAGGGCTGAACAAGAGCACAGGAATGCAGTGGGAATGTGGTGCTACCTCAGTGCTCCTGCTCTGTTAGGCAGAGCCACTAGGGATGGAGTCTGGCCCTAGACTTCAGCCTGAGCACTTTCACCTTATCAGATAAAATTTGCGAGTCTAATTTATCCTCCCTTAATTCTGCTATTCATCCATCTAATTCCCTGAATCTGTGGATGTAAGCAGTGAAGGAAAAGGGGCACCTCATAATGAGCACTCAGATCACCAGCTGACTTTGCTGGAAGTCTTGGCTGAGCAAACTCCTGACCTGGAACTGAGATTTAGTCCCCAGAACTCACCTTCCTAAAGCAGAAAGAATCCAGGTCAGAGCATCAGTCCTGCAAGCAGCTGCCATTAGTCTTTTTGCATTCAGCAAACTGCTTGCGTGTATAAAATTGATTGTGTGCAAATGCTTGGATTCTAAGCATGGCAGATACATTTTTGAAGCTTTTTCAACATCTGGCTTTTAAGAACAGAGTGTTAAGGAAAGCTGAGAAGATTTGTCTCAAGTTTCCATTAAAGCGCGTATGACATACAACCATTTCATAAACATTCCCCCATTCCCTCATAAAAAAAAAAAAAAAAGAAGAGGCAACTGGCAGCCAGAATAGTTTAAAAGTTACCACAAAAAGAGAAGTTCACATTTCCATCACCTGGGAGAAAAAGATAAGGCAGAACCCTTGTAAGAGGCTACTGAATTTGCACAGGAATAGGGAAGTCTCTTCTGGACCAAACGTCAATGAACGTGCACACTGGGAGGTTTAAAACAGAGTCTGGCTACATGTGGAATCACTTCAGAATCACTTGACAGATGCAAAAGATGTCCAAAATAAGTAGCATATCTGTGGGGAATTCCCAGCAATGAACTTTAAAACCTGCCATTTTGGCATGTTCCTTATGAAAGGAGATCCATATCCCCAACTCTCTTAGACATCCAGGAGATTTGGGCTTGC
The DNA here is from genome assembly GCA_013389925.1 of Aegithalos caudatus. NCBI lineage: Eukaryota > Metazoa > Chordata > Aves > Passeriformes > Aegithalidae > Aegithalos > Aegithalos caudatus. The sequence goes on along the minus strand of WEIU01023612.1, from coordinate 444,836 downwards.
AGCAACCCACAGGGTGTTGAGGCTGGAATTCATCCCATGAGTAGCAGCTGCCTCTGTTAGGAACCAAGTGTGACTTGCCTTTTGAGCTGCTTGTGCAGCCAGAAGAACAAGAAACAACAATAGGAGCTGTCTTCTGAGGTGACAGAAGGCATTCTCCACCTCTAGAGCCATTACAAGAGGATCCTTGATGTCCTTGATGACCTCAAAAGACGAGATGTAACATGCACAGGCTGAAGCTTTGGATCCATAGTGCTTTATTATAAAGCAAAAACACATACCAAAAATAAATTAAATCCCACAACACTGAATTTGAAAACGGTGAAACAAAAGCAGGTATTTCATTGAAACTCACTGATGGCTGTCTCCTCCTGTGCTTCTTCATAAATTTTGTATCCTCTAATTGTGTTTTTTTTAAAATACTTTTTCAGTGGCATTGGTATTGATCCTAATTTGTCTGTATTTGCATCATTTATAGGCATTGTGGGGCTAAAGCCTGTAGAAAGACAAATATGAGAATATGAAAGGCACACTCTTCCTTTGATTTTTAAGAATCCATGCTTGCTAAAGGTGTTAGTGTTGCAGAGTGTCAGCAATATTCTGCCATTTGACGAAGTCAAGGATGAAGAATAAAGCCAAATTACCATTATTCTAGCTTAGAAACAACTAACAGTTTTGCAAAAACATAAAGATGTGTAAAAAGTCTCTTTTACATTTAATGTAATGCAGCAAATTTATTCTGTGGATTAAAAGGAGTTTACCTCTGAAGCATACATTAAAATGCATAGATTTTATGGACTTGCTTCAATGTGAAAAATATCTACACTTTTTCTTTTTTAAACATCTTTTCCTGCTACAGTTCCAAGAACTTGAAGGGTCACATGAGTTTCAAAAGCATTAACTTCTCTAAAACTTTCATCTTACCCTTGCTAACTTTTGAAGTATGGAAGCAGGCAGAGCAGAGCTGAAAGGTGAGCTCCCAGCCATGGCACTGCTCCAGTAAAGGGATGCAGGATGTCTCACACATTTGTTAGAGGCCTTTTGGAAATGCACAGGCTCTGTTTACTCAAACCAATCAAATCCTGACTCAGAAAAGCCTGCCTCAGTCTCTCTTGGGTCAGGGCACTGCTCCATGCACCTCTTGGCTCTCAGTTCACATCACCTCCTCCATCCAGTCATTCACAGGACTGTTTGCTGTTGGGTAGAACACATTTTCCCAAAGGTCTGCTCCACTGGACAGCTCCATGACTGATTACAAGTAAAGCTAATAAAGTCGTGGCAGACACCACAGTTCTATTCCTTCTATTTTTCATGTCTTTGTTCTTTTCTAAAAGCACTGAAAATTCTTACTAATGACAAAGGCAGACATGACAGAGCCATTTATTCTTTCATGATCAGTGACAAGACCTACCTGTGAGCCCACAGGGATATTGTGAACACCCAGCCAGAAGAGCATGAACTTACATGACATTCACATGCCTGTCATGTCTTACATGAAGCTGAAGAGTGGGGAAAAGAAAAGCTTTCATAACATTTTTTTGGGAAACAGCAGAATTTTTCAGTGATCTGTTCTGCCCTTCTGTAAAAAGAATACCTGAGTAGGTGTTTTGGTTAATTGAACTTTAAATTCAGACTAAATAGCCTTTTCAATCCAAGGGTCTCTTGATTAAGTTTCTTCACATGAGATCAGGAAATCATCAACAGTAGAGATTAGACATACTACAAAAAGGTATTAATCAGAATGCTTTGAGTGCTATGAAAACCTCAGCAAGCTAGGAAGGCCACAGACGGGACAAATGCAAACACAGCACTATCAGAAGGACACTCACAGGGGGAGCTTTACACATACTGTAAGCTCAAGAACGAACTCAGAAAACCACCTTTTAGGTCCACTGTCCTGAAACTCTTGGTTGGTTGTTTTCTATTTCTAGCAGGCTGTTGCTTCTTTTGAATCCCAAAGGCAGCATGGATTTTCCACCTATCCTTGTATGAAGATGGCCCAGGGTTTTCTTCTGCCACTCCCTACTGCAGCTTTCTCCAGGGTGAAACTGGGCCCATAATCACAAGACCAGCAGAGGTTGCTGCTTTCCTCAGCAGCACTTCATTTTAGAAATGCTAAAGGAGAGAGGCTTGAAAAAGAACATTTCTGGAGAAATACATTTGTTGTTGGTCTAATAAACCAAACGGTTATCAGAGCAACAAATCAAAACCATGTACCTTTGGAGACCTCTTTTACTCACAGCTACAACACTACCACCATGTCTTGGTTATACACAATAGAACAGCCCTAAGAACTTAATTCAGTGCCTGCCCTTGACTCAAATCAAGCACACGAGAGAACTGTCCCAAAGACCCAAACTAGGGATGCCTCTATTCCCATTTTCCTGCTGACACTAACTCCAGCCTGGAATGGTCAATCCATCAGGAGTTACCAACCCACAAAGTGCCTGCCAAGTGGGAGAGCTTCTCCAGCTTTGCTGACACATGAGAAGTATACGTGCAGCCTAACATCTCTGGGGCTTCCAGCCAATACATCTTTATGCTTCTTTTAGAATTTTCTGTGCTGTGGATGTTGAAGTCTCCTTTCTTTAGAATGAAAATTATCACTGACAGACAATTTACTATGTCTGATTAGTAAATGTGAGAAATCATCCCTGTTCTTGTGTTCATATGAGCTAGCAAATTTTCTCATTCACTCACTGTTCAGCTTTAGTTTACCTCATCCCTATTTGAGCACAAGAGCATCATCCCACTGTTGGGGGTTAGGATTTTTCCCACTAGTTTCTTTCTCTCCCAGAATTTTGTCCATATGTTGCTTAGAAACAATAACGACCAGTACTTAAGAGAGAGAACAAAAATGGCCAAAGTGGGGGAAGCATGCAGCTGGCTACTCTCTTACCTGAGGGCTTTTCTCTTGGGAAGGGCAAAGATACTGTAAGATTTTGGCCATGGGGTGAAGGGCTAGGCTGGGCTAGGCTCCTCTCATTCCCTTGGCAAAGGGGAAAAAAAGTCAAGCTCTTGCTCACTGCAGGGAGAATTCACTGCCACCACCAGAGCCCAGGCCTGTACTGCTTCCTCCTCACCATGGGTGAACCTTTGCTTGTAGGAGCAGCCATTGAACTGTGACTTTATTAATGCTTTACCTCACTAAAAAGGACCCTCACCATCTACTCAGGTGCCTCAGAGGAGAACCCAGGACCCCGAGCCCCTTTGAGGGAGCCTCTCTCACCCTCTCCCTGCCACTTCTCTGCCACCGCTCCGGGTTTTTCAGCACACTGTATCTCCACATCCCCTGCCTGCTGGGACACCCGTGGCTCCTGCTACAGCTGTGGAGTTTCTGATACATTTTGCTGGCTGCTCTGGGGTCTGCTTGTGCCTCAGAGGTCCCTGCTGCAGCCCACGTCACCATCCAGAGGGGCCCTGGCTCCGCCTGCCCTGGGGGTTTGTGCAGAAAGCGCCTTTTCCATCCCATCCGCCATTGCCCACCTGCAGAGAGGCGGCTGCGCTCGCCCACAGCGCCCCCTGCAGGCGTGGAGGAATCACTGCACCTGCCCTGCCTGGCCGGGAGCCAGCAGCGCCTCCTGCAGGCGTAGAGGAATCACCGTGCCTGCCTTGCCCGGCCGGGAGCCAGCAGTGCCCCCTGCTGGCTGTGACTGGAACTGAATCCAAGGGGAAAGGGCCTGTGGCAGAGAGAGAGCTGGGACTGGGTTTGTGTTGTTTGCTTTATTATACATATTAGTAAAGAACTGTTATTCCTTTCCCATATCTTTGCCTTAAAGCCCATTAATTTCAAAGCTGTAATAATTCCGAGGGAAGGGGATCACATTTTATGATTCTAAGAGAGGTTCTTGCCTTCCTTCGCAGACACCTGTCTTTGAAACCAAGACACTGTGACAAAAAGAGTAAATCTTGTCCTCAATATAGTATTTTGTTCTGGAATAAAAAGTTCAAATTAGAAATAATTCAAGACTTCTGCATCTAATTCTATGCAGACAGGCTTGTTTAGATGAGGTGTAAAGAACAAGTAAAATAGATAAACAAGGACTTGTCCAAACTCCGCCTCAGAAATTGCTTAGCATTTGGAGAGTGCTTTGGATTGAACTGTTACCACTAAGGTGGTTGGGTTTCATTCCCCAGTCTAAAAAGTGAAGGTTATTTGTACCAGTCCATTCTGGAGAGTGGGCAGCTGTTATATAAACCTGTGCACACTTGGTAAATCTCTTGTATAAAAAAGGGACAACCCATATTGACACTGCACTTCTCAGAACCTGACAGAAGTATAAGTACTAGTAAATTTAAAAAGGGGGAGAGAGAAGGTTTTCTTTCAGGAGGAGTGCCATGGAAGGATTTTGCTACAGGACTGGGGTGGGAAGGCATTTCAGAGCAAGCAGTATTGATGAAGTTCTGTCAGATTGAGTTCCACATGATTAAAAGATATAAAAGCATGCATCTCCATATAAAAATAGATGTTCAACAGGTGCAACAAACTTAAAACCAGTAATTTCCCATTAATTTACACAGCAAAACTTAGGAGGAAAAATAAATTTTTACACTTCTGATCAGATCATTAAAATTCATACCTTTCATAGTTCTAACATGTTGTAGTAAAAATCTTGGGTTTGACTTATTTTTGTTTTGCATTTGATGCAACGTCTGTGGCTTTCATTGTGACACAGTGTTTTCTTTGAAGAAAAGTTAAATCGGTTAAATTTTTAGTTTAGTGCACTAATTTCCAGGAAAGTCTTTTCTCAGTTACATTTGCTAATATTTTTCTAAGAACATATTTATTCTTTATAGTATTATACACAGCGTTTCCCTTGGGCTGTTTGTTCTTATTTTGTAAGGCAAAGGCGACAGTATAATTCTCCGGAAAAATGAATTCCTGCATTTCTTCAGGACAACAGTACAACTCATTCTTATCTCCAACCCAACAGCATGGGCAACAGCACAGAAATCCTGCACCCCTTCCATCAGATCACAGGTGATCTAAAGCATTTTCCTCCAGACTGCACTTTCTTCTGTGTCAAATATAACATAAGAACCCTTCATTAGCCAGTCCAAAGGTCAATTTTGGGAAAGGTGTTGCCATGCAGACTTGTGAGTGCTAAAGCCAGGATTCTCACAAGCCCCAGACCCATTTCAGTAAGGTACCAAACTGTGTTTACCTATTCATACTACACTAGTACCACCAGTTCCTACTTGAATCACATGACAGTGGGAGAGCACATACTAAAATGGTTTATACTGAGATAGCTAATAGTGTGTTGTCCTATTACAGTTCAAGTTTTGCTGTTGGCTTCAATGCAGGTAGGATCCAGCCTCTTAATTTCTGGTCTCTGCTGCAAATAATGAATTATATATCAGAGCTTTAGGAACTGGAAGTAAATGTTGAGAGATTTGCACAATTAGTATGACACTCACTTGCGTGTGACTAGGGAGACAAGTCTTTTTGATTATTCATTCAATTAATTAAAGATGTTTCTTGTGTCCTGATGCTTTTTCCAATATCCCCAGAAGTTCATGACTGAGGTAGAAGATTCTTATTTTTAGAAATCTGGTCGAACCCCGCGTAAGTAGCGGCAATGTCTGTCACAGCACAAAGTGGGAAGCACACAAGGTTATACGCCGAGTTGTACAAAAGGGTTGCCTGGCCAAACCATTTGGAATGGATCATTAGGAAGTCTCCAAACGCTGCACTGAACAGCCAGGCAGCACAATCCCCCCGATTGTTCTGCATGGGGCAGTGTGAGCCTGCCTGTGACGTGGGGGCAGTTCCCACGCCTGCCCTGGGCTGTTCTAAATCACCTCTGTCCTTCCATGTCCCCCAGCTCGGGCTCTGTCACCGTGTGCTCAGGACACCCCGAGAGTGCAGGGGGAGGGAATACATTCCATATGCCTCACTGCCCTGGCAGAGGTGGTTGCTAATAAAATTCCGTAAGTCAGCCTCACTTTTAAGAGAAGCATTTTCACTTCCAGCCTGTTCACTCACAGATGACAATACAGAATAAATTCAAATTACTTTTTCAGAGATTGTGGCAGATCACATTAGAAACAACTGAAGTCAGGAGAAAAGTAAAATAATTTACATACTAACCCAAATTAAATCCCCAAATAAATACATGGAGTTATGTCCTTACTTATTCCAAGAATCAATTTATTTAGTTACTGACAACACTGGGAAGAGCACAAAAAATACACACATATGTCACACAACCTTCTTGATTGTTTTATATTCAGACATCCAGACATTCATACTTTTATTTAATGCCCAAATGAATCTACCTACATAGCTGAGTATTTTTGAGGAAACTAAAATATTGGTATGCCCTTGCTGTAGACAATCTTCTGGATGGTTTCAACTGATTTCTTCTATGTGCCTTTTAACTTAACATTTCTGTACACTTCACTAAGACCATTTAAAAGAAGACATTAGGTAAACTGAGAACAACAGGGATGATCAGAGGGCTTCTACAGTAAATACTCCAGTACTCTCAAAACCTACAGGGGTCTCAAAAATCATTCTACATTGATGTGAACACATTTTCTTCTACAACTTTCTGTTGTGGAAAATTTATTCATCTTTTCCTTGCTTATTTTTTTGTGTAACACAATAGCAAGAGAGCCTTGGCCTCCCTCTGCAGCCTGATTATCTTAGTTCACTTCTCCATTCTGCTTTTATAGGGTGATTCCATGCTACTACATTTATGTTTTTTTGTGTTTTCATTTCTAGCACAAATATTTAAAACACATGGATATATGAGACAATTCATGGTCGTGCTTCAGGAGCATTGTAACAGGCTTTGGAGGAGACTTTGAGTTTCTATATCTGAACTTATTGCTTCTGGATATTGGGTCCATGTGTGCTGGAAAGAGATTTCTAGATGTAATCCTTCTCACTTATCCAGACCATGCATCATGCACTCAGATAGCAACAGCTTAAAAGTGAAAGAACACAGAAAAAAAAATCCTGTTCATTCTGAAAGAGTGTTTAGAATAAATCACCACAGTATTCTACCCTTCCTTCATTCATAGCAGTTCCTTGTGTTAGAATGCTCATGGTATTGATCTGAAGGAAAGAAAGATGGGTAACTTTACCTCATATGAGAAAATGACAATATGTGTGTCACAGGGCAAATACAATTTCATAGTATTCTATTCATGAATTACAGGTTCAGTCTGAAGGCATTGTGATAGCCCTATATTACACACACACACACACACACACACACACACACACACACAAACACATATAAATAAAATATGCTACTTGTGAGCTTCATTCTTCAGTCCAAATTTAAAGATGAAAACAAACAACACAAATGAGGTAAATGTCTACATCCTTCTACAGTGTAATTTCTTACAGCAAAACCCAACATTAATTTATGCTAGAAATATTTCTATCTGCCCTTTTTTGAAACATGGAATGCACTTTATTATCTCAATGCTCTTTTTGTCAGGCCAAGCTCCCTTGGGTAAGAGGGGCTGTTTCACAAGAGCAGACAACTCAAGAATTTGGAGCTATACACTCTTAAGTGGAATAGACATTGCCAAGCCCTTTAGGGTCACATTTTTTGAAGGAGATCATCTTTCTTAGTCAGGGCCTGGTCTGCGAAGCACCCAGCTTTCACAGACACAGAGCAGCCAAAGCCCTAAAACACTGAGCTTCTGGGTGTTGATCTGTTTTGCAACTCTCACTCCAGCTCCAGCTTTGAATACTATAGATACAGAGCTCTTGTTTTTCTGGCTTAAGCATACAAACACCATCAAATTTCAGAAAGCTGTGATGTAGGTGAGGGCAAATCACGTGGGACTAAACACTCTGGTGGAAAAAAACTGCGGAAGCCAGCCCTTGGTGGGCTGGAGTGTCAAGAGCCCAGCTGTTACTGTCAGATGAGCAGGCATCCTGATTTATTTACAGAACACGATACATCACAGTGAAAGACACAGACCCATGTGCTGCACAAACTGTGTTTTGAGGGGCAGAAGTACTTTTCCAGTTTTGTAAAATCCTCCAAGGACAACTTCTGCCTTGCCTGATGCAGAGGGGAATACAGAGTTAAGTATAACAGCAGCTGCCTTAGCCATGTATTTCTTTGCATTTATTACTCTCATACTATGGAACTGCAGTACTTTTTTCATAAGTCAAAAATCAGATTTAAAGGATCTGTATTCATCTGTGGCTTCTGTTACAGTTTTTAAAAGCAGCCACAACAAACACTGGCACTATACTTAAGTAACATGTACTAAGGGATTTATCTGAGTTAAGTACCAGAGTTACATTAAGTTCCATTGTTCTTGGAACTTAATGAAATTTGGTTTGACTCTGAGAAGAAATCTCACAACTCCAACACTTGTAACATTTAAAATGTTTTGTAAAAGACACTATCAAATGCCAAAACCATTTGATGCATGGTGAGTTATTCAGTACTAACATGGAATTTCTGTTCAGGTCAATAAGAAAGCATAAGAAAATGTAGATAGTACAAGTACTCATGGGGTCTTGGGAAAAAAAAAAAAAGATGTAGTCTTATAGAAAAGACAAGTTTTTTATATTTATTCCTCCAAAACTGCCTATTGGAAAATAATTCAGGTACAACCAAAAGGTATCAAGATTCATTTAGCACAGTATACGTGGACTAGTGTTTATATCCCAATATTTGTATTCCAATACTGGAGTTGAGCAGCCATTTCTTAAATATCCTTACCTGAGTGTTCCTTTACCTCACTCACACTTGTTGGGTGTTCCTCACATTTTAAAATATAGACATCTGAATAAGGGGGAGGACACTCTTTCACATTATTGTTAACAAAACATTAGTTTGATGAAAATTTGCTAAATAAAACAACAAGATTGTTACTTCTCCAGGAGCAGTTCTATTCCTACAGATCATCTTCCTGCCCTCCTTGTACCTATCATATGACTGAAATTTCAAGGTTGAGAGACTTCAGACTATTTTACTGTCTGTACATTGGGATAGCTTCCTGTGCATTTCTAAAGAGCTCCATAGGCCAAGATCCTCTGCTGTACAGCACAAGAAAAGCTGCTACAAGATAGACACAAGAGAAGTTTCCTTATTCCTGCTGCCTTAGTATATAAAACTCCACACAGAACTGCCTTCTTAGTTAAGGCATTTAGGAAAACAATCACCCTCTGCACTGCATTGTCATCCATATATCAGTTGTTCATTTTTATCCCTTTACTTTCAATTAAGTGGGTAAAAAAGCTGGCTTCATGAAAAATGCTATGGATATTTATAATCCAATATATATTTATAAATCTTCTTCATTGCTCTTTGTGCTTAAGAATGGAGGAGATGTAATTGTATACCAAGTTCTACCTGCACACTAAATATCCTGCAGAAGTCACACAGAATGGAGATGCTGTGGTAGAACAGCTTTATGTCTACCCTGCTAACCATGAGACCTCAAAACTGTGAAACCCAGAGTAACACAGATCATCAGAACTGAATGCCAATAAAACAGCAACACCACACCTGACATCATTGTATCTTCTGCATATACACTGAAAATATCATGAGCTTTGATGTTTTTCCTCTCTTACACTGTGTCAAATCCTTCTCTAAAACCTCAAAAGTGAAAGGAAAACAGAAACTATATATTAAAAAATTGCTAACTATAACCCAAGTATAGCTTTTTTTTCAATGTGCAAAACTCATGATTTGAATACTGTTCTCTAAACTGTAACCAGTAACAAGTGCCATGTGCCCCAAAGACTGGTACTTTCTCCTCTCCAGCAGGAGACTTGTTTCATGCAGAACTTACAACAAGCCACTGCACCACTGACTGTGGTGGACTCCTGGGCATTGAGCCAAAAGAGTTTGGGGGAGAAATTCCACATACGCAAAGGAAGGAAAAAATGAAACAGGTTCCTGGCAGAGGCATAGATGTGTGTGTGTGTTTTGTTAAGAGTAGCTTTAAGCTATGAGATTATGAGAGTTCTTTCAGAGATAAAGTATGGATGAACCAGCTACACAGTCCATGGCCAATTATGGTTTATTTATGGATACTGGTGTGCACACGTGCCCACACATCAGAATGAACTGGTATGACAGAAGTACTGAAAAAATGGGATGATCCTGTTCCTATGGCTCAAGAAATACGTGTTTCCTTCTCCTGCCAGTGAAACCTTGCCCTGGGGACAAAACTTGATAATATTCAGTGAATCTTATCGTCCAAGGGGCTTAGTCAGACATCACAGAATTGTATTTCTTAGTTAACTCCTACTGTCTCCATGCTCACATCATGTACTTCCACACAGGACTGAGTGAGCTGGTCAGCCAAACCTGATGAGTTTCTTCTCACATACACGTAAGAGGAAGATTCAGGCAAAATCACAATCACTAGGGAATACCATGGGCATTTGCCATAAGCACCCCTATCAATGACAAAACCCAGACAAATATTGAAAGGAAAAAAAAGATGGAAAAGTTTCAAAGCTGTGATCATCCTGTTTTCTGTTTATGCAGTACTTAACACAATAAAATAATGCCCCCTTATCAGTACAAAAAATACAGAAATATCTCCAAAATCCCTTCTGGACTAAGATGGAAAGTTCTGCTTCTGCACATTAGGCTGTACTATTGTGGGAGTAGCAAAAGCAGAATACATGGAACAAGAGGAATGGTTTTGTTTCTGATTTTTATATGTTTAAATTAAAAAAAAAAGTAAGGGAAATGGGAGGGATAGTTTTAAGAATAATTTTTAATTATAACATTCTAAATGTCCATGAAGTACTATTATTCTGACACCTTGTTTCCAAAGGCAATCTAACAAGTGGTGCCACAGGTGATATAATTACATTAATTGTCAGTACCATCAGGGATGGTAATTTTCTGTTAGATGTGCAGATCTTACAGTGCCAATACTCACTGCAAGTGGGTCTCCAAAAACAGATCTCTGGCTCCCAACACTCTGTGAGACTGATCAAAATCTTGTATTATTTTGATTTTCCAACAGCTACAAACTTTGACTGCACTGTGAGGTTGGAAACGTTTACACACTAAAACAGAGAGTGAGAAAAAGCTGCCCTAATGCATTGATTCCTGTCCATGGAGCAGTGTGGATATCACAGCAGCCTGTCCCTAGCACTTAGGAGCTCAGAACAGTGGGAAAGAGCCTTAAGAGGGGCCTGAAAGGTCTGAACACACATCTGGGATATTGTCCCAGTCAGAAAATGCAGACCTTTGACATTGAAATGCAAGGAAACAGCTACATTCTACTCAAGATAGTGGGCAAGAGAGAAGGAGTTGACAAAATACTGAAATTGAGTAAAATGACAAACATATTTGCTGTGTTCTCTCTGCTCCACATACCCTTAGAACCACACACTGAAACAGAATAAAATTCTCTGTCACAGAAGAAAAGAAAGAACAGGAAAGGGCCAATGGAATCAGTTACAGAAAGAATCACAAAAATTTTCAGGTGAAACCAAACGTTAAAATATAAAAAACCCCTGAGTTACCTAATTCAAATCTACCTCCTCATAAACTTTCTTACTTCCAGCAAGGACAACAAACTTTCTTACTTCCATCAGTGCCTTCCTGCCTTGTGTGTGTAACATGCTTCCACTCAGCTTGCTTTACTTATGGGAGGTATCAGACCATCTGAAAAGCTGGGATTTCCTGACTTGCCTGATAGGTGGTAAATTGTTCTCCAGTCCTAACCAAATTAAAAAAATATTTCCTAATACTGAAAAAAATATGTTGAGTCTTCTTGATTATCATCACAACAAAAGTCATGTTCTGGAAAGTATGTGCCAAAGGCAAAACATGTACAGTAGCTATATACAAAGTTGGAAAAAGGGACCTCTTCTAATCCATTTTTTAGTTTAAAAAGATTCCTAAAACATATTTTGTCAAAATACTATAGGATAGACTTTAAAAATGGCCATAAAAGTAATTTGCCTTAGGTGAAAGCTCTTACATGGCTACTGTTTATTAAAATCAGTTTACAAGCACTCCCACAAGAAAGGCTCTGCTGGGCTGGATCCACCCAAGTTTGGAACAGAATATTGTTCTAAAGAATTTAAAGATGGCAAGTGTAGAAACACCAAATAAAAAGTTTGTATTTGGGACTCTGAATAATAAATAATAACAAATACAGTTTCTGTGAGTCAGGAGCACCCTTTTAGAGCATAATTTTGTCCAACATCTTTTGATAATATGCTGTGGGAGGAGCCAAGAAAAAGGAAGACAGTGACTGGGAGGTGAGGAAACAGGAGGGAGGAAATACTTAAGCTGTCCCTTCTGAGCTATTACATAAGGGCAGCAAGCAGGTCTGAAGAGCTCAGTGTTTCAGTGCACAAGTGAAAGGACAATTGTGTCATACACTGCTGTCACTTCTGAGTTGCTGGTCTAATACCTGACACATGTTTCAAAAGCAGTTGAATCTCCTACAGAGTATATAGAGATTTTTATTATGTATGCTAAAGCCGATTGCCAGGCCTCAATTTTTTCCTCAGAAAGATGTATTTTGTCAAATGGGCAGAAAAGTCTAGTTATAATATTTATTTCATAACCCTAATATTAAATAGAAGGAGTTCTGTTTGTGCAGTACTCCAAACATGACATATTGCAAATACAGGCATGCATCACTTGGGAGCCTTGGTCATTGAGGCCAGGAAGGTGCAGGTGCAGACCTGGAGGTGAGAGCTGGGAGCAGCACCTCTGCTGCTCAGCAAGGATGCTCATTATTGCCTTTTGCTGCCTGTTGTCAGATTCCCAGAGGGAACAGGTCTCTCTGGAAAACTTTGTAAAGTGCTGCCTCACAGCTAGCCTGTCAAAAATGAATCCTGTTCAATAGTACCCTGTTTGCATGGAATGCAAGTAGGTTCAAAGAGTTATTATTTTAAAAAAATCCAGTGTATCTACAAATTTGATTTCCCTCTTAGCTGCAACATAAGACATTCAAATTAAAAGGTCATGAGTTCCTCTTCATATCACTTTTCCAGAACAGAAGAGAGATGAAATGGCCTCAGGCTTTGGCCAGAAGGGAGCGACAGAAGGGGGAAATATTTATTCAAATACACCATTTATCATGCTTTAAATAAATAGAGCTCAGGAATTTCCCCAGAGTTGTACAGGGAGGACCAGAGTTCTTGTGATGGACATTTAGGATTCACAGCCACAATACTGTATCTTTTTATCAGCACAGCATTCCCTAAACAGGCCACTGAATTTAACCTCCAGGTGCTGACAATGACTATTTTCACCCCTGTTTTGCACCAACCTGCTCTGTCCCACCTAATAGTCTCAGCCTATACCATTACCTGCCCCGGACTTCTCAGTCATTTAAGTTGTCCTCAAGCTGCTTATTGCCTAAATTTTGATCTTTATGCAACACTGAGACAATATTCTCTGTCACAAAGACGTGTGAATGCAGTCAATGACCAGTCTGTAACCTCCTCATGCTCAGGTCACCTCCAATTGCAAAGATTCTGTGTTGGATTGAACCCAGCAGCTCAACAGCTCTGCTCGCAGGAAAGAAGGGAGGCAGCAGGAACTGGCAAGTTCAAAGCCTCTGAAACTATTCCCTTCTTTCCAGTTTGTAAGAAAAGCAGAGAGGGACTGGCTTCTAACAGCCATGGAGACTTTTCCACAAAGAGACAGATTAATCATATTCTCTCCAATAAATGCCACCAGGGAAGTTGGGAGCTGTGGCTACTGCAAACTCCATGTATTTTCTCAGACTCTTCTCCTCAAGCTGTCCACACTTAATTCTGTTGGCTTATGTGTGCCTGGACCTTTTTCATGTGCCAGCTGGTATTTACCCCCTGTGTGACACACTGCAGATAAACTGACACAGACTATGCCCTCTCCCCACTTTCACACAGATTACAGACACTTTTTGCAAATAAACAAACAAAACCATGCTATGCAACTCATGTTCCTCTTCTTAAAGCACTGCATTTCTATGGAAGAGGACTGTAATAAAAATTATAAATAAATAAATAAATAAAACCACAGAGGGGATTTTAAAACTATTTCTTCCAGTAGTTGCTATATTTATTCAATACTCTGTTTCTAATAAGCTTTTTTTACATACTTGACTGTGATGTAATTTCAGTTTCTGTCTCCATAATATTGTGTTTCCATAGCTCAGGTTAAATTTCTCTTGAGCTTAATTGGAGTCTTTGCTTAGCCAGAAAGTGGGGACTGGCCCAAGTCCTGAGTGATAGGAACTGCAGTACGCAGTGACCTCCAGTTCTGCTGCAGCACCTCATTCTTACTGCCCTGTGCAATCTTCTCCTCCCTTTAGCAGGAATGTTTTTAAACTTGAGCTCTTCATTTCCAGTTCCAGTGTCGAGGGACTAAATTTGAAAGAGCTTTGGCCTTCATTAGCAAATCATCAGTACTAACAAAACCACAAGCAACAAAAAAAGCACATCAGCATGCTTTTCAGCACCGGCACTGGCTGACGTCTCCTCCTTCCCTGAGCTTTTTGTGTTTCGGGGGATTTTTTGTTGCTGGTTCTTTAATCAGTGAAACTAGACTATTGAGCTTTGGGAAGGAAAAGAGAGCCAGTCCTTTCATTTTATAATTAGTGGAAATTCAGTAGGAGCATTAACAGCTGTCTCTTTCAAAGACGCGCTCGGCATCCTCTATGCACGAGTTAGGGCACAGACTGGGGAGGAATTGTAGCAACAACGTCTCACATCCACTCTGGTGACACACTGGCCATCGGTGCTGACTAAGGGACAGCCCCAGCTTGTCGTTTGGACAGGCTAATGGCTTTGTCTGCCTCTTTGCCAGAGCATAACTTTTCATTTTTTACTTTCTGATTAACAATGTGGAGGAGAGAACGCATGAGAGAAGCAGACAGAAAGACAGACAGAGTGTCCCACATGATGAGATCAATTAGGCAATCATTTTGGACATGTTCAGACAAAGAAGGTGGTCTCCTTGGAAACTGCAATCACATGCACACACACTCAGAATAACTTCTCCCACATTCTATTCTCTGCTCTGTACAACAAACTTGGATGTAAGCTCCGAGGGACAATCGCACATCCAGTGTTGACAGACTTGTCAGCATTCCCAGTGCCACAGAACAGGCCCCCTGCCCTCCTCGCCGACAAATTTACCAAAGACTGAAGTACTAAAAACCCTATCAGGAGGGTGACAAGGAGGGGCTAGGCAGAGCTACCAATGTTTAAAGACAAAAATTATGGCATTTTGGAAAGAAAAATGGTATAAAAATACCTCTTAAAATCTTAAAGGCTTCGGAAAACTCTCAAACATAAAATCAAAGAGTTGGAGAAAGTTACATGCCCAAAATGAAATAGTAAGCTTATGACTGGGACAAAGAAAAAACCCAGATATTTAGTAATTTTTTTTTTCAACTTGAAAAATAAAGGAAAAAATTTATAACCACATTTGCAAAAAATTTTTTTCAGACTCCACTGTTCTTATTTACCGAAGTATTTTACTACTGAGACAAAGAAAACTCCACCCCCTTCTGCAAGACTGAGACATAATCTTTAATGTTTTGAGCAATAGTCAGACATTACAAAAATGGGCCTTAAGTGTGTTAACTTTTGTACTGACAACAGGCGGCCGTTTGACAAAGAGTAGAGCACAATTAAAGTATTTCTTCATGAAAATACAATTATATAAGGTTAGACTCCTCCCAAACACAACATTTCTGAATCTTCTGTAACATTAGAAGACATCCTGGAGTTTTTACGATATTAAACAACCTTCATTGTACTCATTTCTTTGTATTAAAACTCTCTCTCACTAGAGTGTAACACAGCTCAATTAATCTGAGAAGGATATTGGTACTGAGACCTAACGCAGGCTGGAACACAGTTTAATGTAACAATAGGTGAAATATCTGCCATTGTAATACAGCTTCAATTAACCTCGAAATGAACTTCACTTTTTCAGGCAAAAAGACAAAATTTTGTAATTGGAAGCTTTAAAACCAAGCAGTGCCAACATAAGCAGTGAGAGAGCCAACTAACCGTGAAAGAGATCAGTTACCAGAGCTCCTGTTTCACCCTGTGTAAAAGTTCCATATTGGAACTCCCTGGAACTCTTATGAGAGAAACTTGGAAATTAATGCAAAATAAGATGGTCTGACACACATATATAGGACTGCAAGTACCAGCAGAGCCCAAACCTGCCTGAGTGGTTCTGAACTCATCAGCTGATTGTTAACACTGGGACTAACAACGAAGGAAGATGAATTAGTCCCACACTGCACCAGTAATTACCATGGTAAGGACATTCCTCTTCCAAATGGATCTTCACATGCCATACTAAGTTTTTCCTTTGCTATCTGAAAGCAGATGTAAATTGCAGCAGAATAAATTATCAGAATTATTTTAAAAATTACAAAATATAGAGTAAACTTAACCAAATTGAAATTTTGAGCTAAAGCTGTGCTTTACAATCAGGAGGTCTAATGGAAAGGTTTAGGATTCTCTCCCCATTTTGCTTCCCAGGGGAAGCATTAAAAAGAAGGGAGCACATTTATCCTCTCCTTAAGCAGAACAACTTTTTGCAAAAGGTACATGTTGCAATTTCTTTTTGAACCTTAGCCCAAGAGACCTTGTGAGCACATTTTTCTTTCAAGAAACTAAATCAAACTGCAAAAGCTTCTACTTCTTTACATATTCAGCTTCACAACTTCACCTGCTAAGTTTTGCAACTACAACACATCCTGCCTCTAAACTGCAAGGGAACAGGATTAAGAGCACAAATTCCTAAATTCATAAAACGACAAGAAAAACACTTTCATCCAAGTAAAAAAGGCCAAAAGTCCAGGGTGCCAACTAACTTCAGCCTTTTGGGCTCCTGAGATACCCCAGTCCCTGAGCCAGCCTTTGCCTATGACATCACAGTCCATGTCATTTTTAATCTCAGAATTAGTACAGGGCATTGCTGTGTAAGGATACACTGAAAGGGATTCTTGGACCAGTTTTACATAGCCAGCTCTGCCAGTAGAAGATAAAATTGCTTGGTGGATCTTGCAAATTAGACCTCTGTGTGCTTTTAACAATGAAAAACTCAGAAAGTGAACTACTAAATTATTATTTTCAAAATTCATAATTGTTCCTGCACAGCTGCTCCCCAGCCTCCCCCACTGTAGGAGGATTCTTCCCTCCCAAGCACATGATGTTGTATTTATTCCTGCAGCATTTTGTAGGGTTCCTGCTGGCCTATCCCTTCATCCTGTCTAGGTCCCTCTGAGCAGCAGCCCTCAGGTCTATCAGTTGATCTCTCCAATTTAGTGTCCTCTACAAGCTTCAAGAGCACACCTCTATCATCTCCTCCAGGGCACTGCTGGAAGTGTCACACAGGACAAATGAAACAAAATCCTGTGGTGTTTCCCCTGCCACGGACCTCAGCTAGACTGTGAGCCATTAATCACCACCCTCTAAGCCAGACCAGCCAACCACTAATTATGCAAAAATTATAAATACCATCCAAATTCTAAATTGGACACGAGAATATTTGTAGAACTTGTCCAAAAAGTCTTGTTGAAGTTACAATAAATGGCATCTACTGCTCTCCCTCATCCACAGCCTCATCCAGCTGTTTTATCCTAGAAGGCAACAAGTATAACCTTGGTAAATCCATACTGATTGTTTCCAGCCATCATTTCCTCCCTCCACTTTATAGACATAAAGTGTCTTTATGTTTTTTTTTTACTCATTGGCCCACATCCACCAGTTGGGTGTGTGCAGAAGGTACCAGCCCAGGCTTTGTCACTGAACCAGCACAGAGGCTGCATCAAAAAATACTCTGAGCTCTCAAGCAGAGCCTGCTCACCTGCACTGTGCAAAGCTCTGCTGCTCTGCATTTGCCACGACAGTCAGACACAAAGGAAAGTGTGTGCATGCATGGACAGATGTGTACATAAAGATAAACCAGACAGTTGCTTTCACCCTCGCTTGTCAAAATTCAGTATTCACTCATGAGCCTTTCAGACTGCAGCCAGTTCTGCTTAGCTGAGGTATTTTAAAGATATTACTGCACTATGAATCTAATTGGAAAAAAAAAGTAAGACAAATAAACCATTTCCTATGGCTTCCAAAACTCTAAATATTAACTGAGTCTAACATGTATATGCTAAGGACTACAACACACACTGCAACGATGAGGAAAATACTCCACTATATATGATGTTAACACCAATGTGAATGTGGTGGTCCTGCTACAGAATTACAGATGAATAACAAAACTCTCAAAACTAAAACTTATAGTAACAAAATGTACGTACTTTTAGAATGATTTCTATAGAAAAGCATGCATTTATTTAATCCATAATTAATTTCTACTGCCCTTTTCCACACAGGGATATTGCCTGACATGAAAAGTAACACACTCAACCTTCTTTTAGCAAGGCTAATACCTGCATACTCTTGAGACTGCATTCGTATTTTTGCTGGTAGGTGCTGTATACATTTGTAATAGAGACCATCTGATAAGTGTTTTCCAAGGCTGCTTCTTCCACGTGAACAGAAATAAATTCTCAACATCTGGATGTCATGGCATGAAGATGGTAATTGAAACCCTTGCTTAGTACACTGGAGTATCTAGAGACAGCACAACATAATGGAAATTTTCAGCAGAAGCATGAAATTCCACAGGCTCCTGCAGCACATCTGACCAGGATAAGAGCTGTTGCCAGTAAGGACAAACTGACCATACCATGGGCAATGCAGTAAAAAGTCAGAGAAAGCTGACCTTACTAAACACACAAAGCTTTTCCAAATGTCTGACACTATCAATAGGCTCTGAGTGGCCTTTTTTCCAATTTAAACTTAGAAGATTGCTGCTGCATTGATAAACAAATAATTAAAATGATTCATTCTCCTACCTGTATCACCTTTAAGTACTGGGGAAATTTAGGACTACTTTTTGGGACATCACTGTGGTATCTGCCCTCCTGACTTGAAGGAAACTGTATCTGAGAGTGAATTGTCTTGAAGTTCCATTTTAAATTACAGTCAGAGTAATGCAATTATTTATAAACAGGTAAAGGTTAATTAATTTTGATGCTGCAAACCTACAAAAGACTGACATGCACTTAATTCTAGCTTTCTACCTTATCTTCCTTTTCTCCTATATATAACCTCCTTTAAAAATACACTGGGGACATTAGCTACATTGTGATCAATGGCTACGGATTGAGTTTAAAATTTTGGATTTTATGCCATGACTGAAAGAATTACTACAGAATCTACATGAGATATAGCAGTATATGCTGCTATATACATCCTGTTTTTCCAGAAGCTTTTTTTTTTTTTTTTGTATACAAAAGTTTTATTAAATTCCACTTACATCAGTGAGAAGTCAACTTCAGACAAAGTTATACTTAGAAAAATGTGCACTATTTAAACATATTGTATTATCAGAAGTCCTCTGCTGTACTGTGTGTTTATATTCCTGTCATAAAAATTTGCTATAGGAAGATCTGGAAACAAACTACATAAGACAGTATTCTCTGTCTATCAATTTAAGCAAAATTTTAACATGGCTATTTGACAAGAATGCCTTTCCAAAGCTTGATTGTTAACAGATTCGAGGAAAAAAAAATTTAATAAATAACATCAAACATTTCCATCTGTAAGTGCGAAAATGTGTTTACTATGTGAGAAACTTCCAAATGGGAAAGGAAAACAGGAAATAAAAGCATCTGACTGATAAGGAATGGTGGGGTTTAGGTTGCTTTTTAAAGAATACTTCACACAAATCAAGAACAAACCTAATTTAATAGAAGCCCTTCTATTTTCCTAAAATCAGAGAATTTCAACCACCAGGATTTTTCTTACACAGACAGATTAAAATGACATACAGGATGAAACAGTTTACAAACAGAATGAAAATTTGGAAATCCTGGTAACTGCTGGTGTATACCTAGAAACACTTGTAAGAACAAATGTTGAGTGCAGGTCTAGTGACAGTCATTTTTGCTCATGGGGAGCCACCATTTAATACTGTCATTTCTTCCTAAATTGCCTGAGAACTTCTAGCCATGAGGTTCCAATGGGTATAAACTAGTTATTAAAAAGAGATAAATACTGGCTTCCCTTAGTGCCTCTCACCTGGAAATGGCTACCACAAGGAGTTGATTGGATATTTTTGAAAACTGGACCTGTAAAATATTCAGTTTGGGAGAAAAAGCACTTAAGTAGAGAGAGGTCAACTGGTTTCTCATTGATCTGAATTTAGGCCTTCTCTTACTGCAAATCTGTATCAGGTAGTGACAGACATCATCAGCCTGAATCACACTGAAGAATTCTCTAATATACACATTTACAATCACAGCCTTGGAAAGCACAGGAAAATTTGAAATCCCATAGCTCTCAGTTTAACTTACAATTTCCTTGTTGGTTTCCTACACCCCGTATATGCTGCACAAAAAAAAGTACCTAAACACATGTGTTCTCTTGCCAGCTGTTCTGCATTCAAACCTTGTCAGGTACGATACATATAAGGAACTCCACCAGTATTATTTTGAATGCTATCCCACACTGGAAGCAATCTTCCATCTCAGAAATGCATTCTAATTTTCTCTTAGTATTACAGAGTCATATATACCTACACAAATGAGAGAGTAGAACTAAACAATTTTTTCTTAAACCTTCATTATCATACCTTTAGTATATTGCTTCCCTCACATCTCTATGAATAACATAAATCAATTCCACAAAGAATATTCACTCAAAGACTTACTGAAGAAAGGAAATAGGAAACAATTTGGAGATTGCAGAATGCACAGGATGAGCCCTAGAACTCTCTGACAAATACGAACCTTAAGATTACCTTTTCATTTCCTGCACTGAACAGAGTAAAATAACCATGGAATAAATGAATGACGATTTGTTTTTAAAAACATAGCCCACTTGATGAGGTATTGCAAAATCACAACTCATTTTTCTCTTATCTTTAAATAAGGTATTTAACTGAGTAATTATTTGAGTCACGTAGGCCACATGTGGATGAGGAGCTGGATAGACTTTTGTGTTGGTTAAATTATAAATAACCCCACACAAACACAGCTTTACTAGAGCAATAGAAGTACAGACTCCACTTCTGAGGGAAGAAAAAAAAAGAAACAAAAAAGAAACTCTTGCTTCCTGTTATGTTTCATGTTATCTTTCAAAAGTTCAGCAGTAAAGAGCTACCATGAAACAAGCCAGAGTATTTAATGAAACAGCGACTGGCAAATAACACATTTCATTGGACAAGTTGTACTTTTTCTTCAAGCTAGTCAATAAATTATATTTAATGCATGAAAAGTACTGCCTATAGATCTTTAAATAAATATTAAATGACAGGTAAAAAGAAGGAATATATTAATTTGGGAAAAAACCCTTACTTCTTATGCCTCAGAAATTACTTTAAAAACTAAACTAATTGGAGTTAAAGAGGCAAAGAGAATCTCTTCACCTGAAAGGTGAGGGAAATTTGATGAACTAGTATTTGTATGAAAAATATCTTATACTGGTTTCTGTAACTGCAACTGCAGGCTGACTTCAAATAGAGAAAAACCAATAAAAAACCTGTTCCTAAAATTTAAAAAACTTCTAATTTAGTATCTGTGAGATTTTTTTATTAAAATGTCCGAAAAGATTGTTCTGCCTGTATTTCTGCACCAAAATCTCTCTTCTGGTAATGGTGTAATTGAACAACATCCTTAGCTTCATTCTTCCTCCTTTACACCTATGCACCTAAATCTACTGCCCCAATTTCCATTAATCTATATATTGAAGGTTTACAGCTTTCCATTCTTTCCCTGCAGTCTTCCTTCAGTTCCATATTATGGATGTAGCACATCACTTAATGCCTGTCCCATGTATCACCTGAATGCTCATGTAACTCTCCATGGCAAAGAACAACTCTGCTCTGACTTCACCAGCATCCACGTTCCTCTCTTCCAGTGATGCCACCAGACTGCCATTTCAATTTGATGGGATTCCCCTTCCTCCTTCCCCCTGCATATCATGGATCTCAGTCATCTGGTTCCTTTTCTAGGCTTTCCCATGTATTTCCAGGTTTAAATTTATGCTTTACCAGCAAAAATTCAGGCTTGCATTTGGTCAAGGTGCTCCTCAGGAAATCATGGCACTGTCTCAGCTCCTGCACCACAACCCCTTTGCACATGGCAGCAAAAGGGTTTCTTCCTTTTCCTTCCCACAACCCAGATTTCAGTATTTCCCGTTCCATCTTCTGGCCCAAAGTACATTTAGTGTTGGGTTCAAGCCACTGAATAAATTCATCAAAGTCTTAATTCTTAGAACTACTACCATGAATTTTCTACTTGTCTTTTATTATTATATCCATGCAAAATGAAAAAAAACCAAAACAAAAACAAACCTATGCTACTTTTTTCCCCCCCTACCAATGTTCCTGTTCCTATATTCATTTGTAAGGTATCTTCTTTACTGGCATTCCTACTTGCAGCTCTAACAAACCCATTGGTATTTGCATCTCTACAAGACCATTAAGATTTATAATTTTTATGTACTTCTATTTTTTTGTTTTTCTAAATGCTGATTATCTTAGGTTCTCTTGTTCAAGCTGAGCACTGAAAAAATCTGCCAAACAAGAATGAACCTGTCCCTTGACAAATTATTCTTGCAGCTTTAGAGTCTGTATTCAGAAACTTTTCCCTTTAGCTGAGCAAATGATTCTGCCCCTGGGAAGGTGTGGTCATCAGCATTCACATAATATTAGCATTCATCACATCCCTGAGTGATCTCATCTTTCTACAACCCGAGGGTATCATTGTTTCTTCACTTTTGCAGCACTCTATCTCTCTGAATTGGCACTGCAGGCATTACTGTGTTAGCCAGGAGTTTAAACCTTTACAAATCTCATATCTATATACAGAAATAATGGTCCATACACCTCTGTGTGAAAACAGTCACAGAGGCATTCAGCTTCTATACATTATTATAGATATAAAGAAGAGCTCAAGCAAAAGATTTGATGGAGTCTGTGCCTGGTTTGATTGGTTTGGAAAATAAAAACAGGCAGTTTTACCTTACCATTTACCATGGACTCCCTGTTAGAGATTTATTTCACCCAAACATCTGCACTGACTATTGAAAACCACCAACAAATGTCCAGCTAAGATCAAATGAAACCTTTTAGATGGGGTCCAAAGTAGCAAATGCTCATCTTCAGAAGTCAGTGCATGTGGGACACACACAGCCATGCCAGCTGCATGAGGATCTGTGCTCTTTCTTAGCACTACTTGTGTTGTGGGTCATGGTATTTGCACGGGATCTCCAGACTCAAAGTTCATGCTGCTCACTTTTAAAGTGAAATGTAAGGCTTGCTTTGGCATTAGACAATTCATGTCACAGGAACCATTCATGTCTGACTGCCAGGAAGAGCAGAAAGCCAGAATATGAGGTGCTGATCACTGCAGTGGCAGTAGCCTTGCTTTGTGAGCTTTACCCACACAGTCTTGAAGAACAGAAATACCAAGGAGCTCCACGCACAAGAAGATGCCCCATTACTGTGCCTATGGGATGCAGCACCACTGATATGGTTAAAGATATGGGAAAATGCCCATCAACACCCTGAAAATCATGCTGAGAGGTGCTCATGCAGAACTCCTCCACTCATTACTGACCCAATCACAAAATGCCTATCCTGTGTTAGGGGGTTCACAATAGAAAGATGCTGTCTATGCAAATACTAAACAATTAATGCCTTTGCTATCAAAATATCACTATGGGTTTGTTTCTTAAATGATCTGATTAATAGCAAGTGGCCATGGGTTCTGGAATTTTTCTCAACTCAAATCTGGGCCATGATCACCTTAATTTTAAGTTCACTCGTGTTTTCAGAGAGCTTTAACAAGACTGCCTGGAATACTGCTTTGGTTCATTGTATGATTAATATTACATATATGGTTCAAGTTATGGTTTATTCACCATATATCCTCTTTGGAGTTAGGAGTTTGAAACAAGTTTCCCAAAGCACTGTAGGTAGCTGAATTTCACACATCTGTCTGGGGGTTGTGTGCCTTTATAAGAGATTTGCCTGATTTGCACTTACACTGCAGAACCTTATTGAACCTCTAATAGTCTTTCATCAGATTTAACTCAATTTCAACATGTTTAACACTGAGGGGATTCCCTGAATCCAACCTGCAGACAACTCTTCCCAGGACTGTTTTTATTATTTCCAGGGTAGCATATAAGAAAGAGGAATGGGATGATAAAGACAGAGAAATCTGTAAAGCACCCGTTATTGTCATGCTGCTATTTGTAGCACCTTTCAAGTCCAGTTGTAGCCTTGGAAAACACAGACTGAAGCTTTATTGCTGCAAATCTGTGAAAGCAGTGGTACAGAAGCTGTACTGCCTTGACAAAACCACCCATTTCTTCCACAGTTTCAGCAACTATAGAATAGGATTTATTGTCATGAGGTGACCTAGACTAAATGCAAATTAAAGGAAAACTTAGAGGAAAACTTACAAGCTTTCTACAAAGAACAAATTTCTAAACTTTAAGAGAGACAAACACCACCAGCACATAGGTGGCCTGGAAGTACAGATTTAATTAACACTCTTTCAAACTTATTTTCCCCAAAGGCCCAAGACAAAAAGCATGCTTACAGAGTCAGCTTGACCCTAAAGAAGCCTGTATGAATATAGTACAAAAGCAAAGTTAGGTTCAGTGACTAATCCTGGTCCTTAGCCAGACAATCACAGAGACAACAAAAAAACCCACCACATTTAGTAAAGCAACAGTCCTGCAGGATGAAATTGAGCAACACTCCTTTTCTCCCCTATACATTTCATAGTATTTTAAAAGTGTCAGGGAACAGCCAGATCCCTTGGTTTTGTCAGGTTACACATCTGCTGTGGAGTCCTCATTAAGGAGAGGTGGTACTGCTGCTTGCTGATGGGACTATCCCTATCAGGACACCTGCCAGACATGTATCAAAGCAGCAGCATTTTCTAAACTTCTAAACCCTTTCTTTTGTTACTCAAAAGATAAGTAGGACTAAATCCAAATATTGAAGCAGTATTGATTTTTTTTTCTGACATGTAACTTTTGCAATTAGCAGCTAGACAGCCCTTAGACTGGCATGAGTTACCAGTGGTGGGAGGAACAGCCCCTTCCTGACACCACCTTCCACTGGCTTTAGAAATCACTGGAAAGTAGGCTCAGGTCTGTGCCAACAGGGGCAGCTGGGTGAGGAAAACAAAGGTGCCCTTCAGGTCTGAACTTGGCAAAACAGTGAGAAGAAGAGCTACAGTAAGTTCCTACATACAGGACAAATGGTCTTAAAGCCCACAAGCTTGAACTTTGGCAGGATAAATATTCTCAAAGGTGGTTTAGGAGGGAGATTTCATGGACTCAAATTGTGCTAGAGTGCATACTTAAAATTTAAAGACATGGGATGGAGAATTTTAGTCTGAGTCGCCCACACAACGGCCCCACTTAGTTTCCTAGGATAAATAAAAGCATTGTTTTCCAGATGCATTTGGATGTTGGTGCCTGGCTCCTCAGCAGAAGAGAGCAGGATAAACCAGCAGTGAGGCAGTTCAGTTTCAGCTATCCAGCAGAATGCAAACGAACACCTCAGAAAATCATACACAGTCTTCCCTCTGAAGGTCCAATGAAGTTATAGACTCTTTGAAGTCTCAGAAAAGTGGAAAAGGAAAAGCAAAGTATTTTTTTAGGGAATCTCAAAGCAATTCAGGGGACAATATGTGCACGTACACTTAATTTCAAGACAAAACGATTTTTGGGCATGGCTGTTACTCTGTTCTTGCCTGAGGTAAATATTCTGAGATGCACAAAATACTCCAGGAGTTTTTTCAGGTGAAAACAGAGCTTGTTTTTCTTGTTCAGAAGTTGAAGGGTTTACAAGGGATTGTACAAGTGCCTTGCACAGGGCAAATACCATCTCTCTTCACAACCATGACAATGGTGCAAAGGTTAAGACAGGTTATTGAAGCAAAAGAGCTTTGGTGAAAGTTTGTGCCACAGCTGTGCCACATCCGAAAAACTGAGACAACCCAAGCTCACCTAATACTGTAAACTTAAATTCCCCTGTCCGCATTAAAGAAGTTATTTGAATGGGTGATTGATGAGAAATTATCTATCACCTTCAAGAAAAGACTAATGGATACTCCAGGTCAGTGGAGCAGGAAAGAAGAGCCTCCTACCCATCTCCCTGTGAAGTATCTACCTGTGTCTGTTCAGATTTAATGGCTCAGTACCAAAGAACAGGTGAGTATATAAAAATAAGTGTCTTTGTATTCAGCACTTTGGATCCTAAAGCATTGCTGAGTCACACCTGCTTGTTCCAAAACAATAAAAAACCTCCCCAAAGTTTAATGACTTACCAGAATTTCAACAGAACTTGAACTGTGTCCTTCTGGGCACGTCAGACACAAGCACAAACAGAATTCCGACAGGGAATTCTCACAGTGAGTGCAGTGCTGAAAGCACACACAGTGGTTTTCACATTGAACCCTTCTCTATCCTGTAAGGAAGGCAATCTGTAAGTCCTTCAGAGAAAGAAAAGCAGACAGACACAGAGAAAGGAATGAATTAAACACACAATTCCCAGGATGCCCTGTTTAACTATTCTTTACACTATTGAAACACCTTGGAAAGAATTGGTACTTTCCTGCATGACAGAGAAACAGCCTTGTAGTTACTGCCTTTCTGGAGTTTCAGAAAAAGGAACAGCCTCAGCTCTTGAGCTGATATTTTACTAAAAGGAAAAATAGTCACAAACTGAAGTGGCACAGGGACTGCACTGAATAACCACACTGCTGACTCTGATTGCAGATTTCTAAGGCTACCAAGAGGTACAAAAGTTGCCTTAAGACCATGATTGAAGCAAAATGCTACATACCCATACTGATCTTAGAATGGAAAATTCTAAAGCCAATGAATAATCTGACCAGAAACTTTACCCAGGAAAGAAAATAATCCATGACAGACTGTGGTTGTGGGTTACAGAAGGTTGTGGGTTACAATTTATGTGGCAGTAGCACTGCCACTACCAGGGATCAGAGCCATGTGGCCCTGGATGAAATAGAGAGCACCTGGAATCACAGGTTACTACTGCCTTCAGCAGCTACAGAGTCACAAGAGTTCCTAATTCAGTGGGGAGAGAGATGGTTTGCCATGGTTCTTGCTGTTCACTTTGGAATACCGTGAAATTTTGCTGTGGAAAATAAAATATCCATACTAGTTGAGATTTTTTTTCTTTTTAGCCCTTTGAAAAGGATGTAAACAGGTGGAGTTTTCTCCCTTTCTTTCAAAAAGAAAAAGAAAAAAAAAAACCCACCAGAAAAAAACAAACAAACAAACAAAAAACCCCCCCAAAAACCACAATAAACCACAACCAACCAACTTCAAAAAATGAAAACCAAACAAAGAACCAAACTAAACCAAAACAAAAACACATGAGAAACCACCAAACCTAAAATAATTTAGTACTGAATTTAATAAGTAGAACTGCAATCTCAGTTCAACACTTAAACAATTGAAAATGTGAATAATACTAGATCTGCCATACTATTCATCTATTTTTCTTTACATCTATTAAACCTTATCTGTGGGAAGCATCTCTCAACCCACCTGGAAGTATGGAACTTATTGCTTAGTACCCCGGAGTCATTTGTATTGGTTTACATAATCTCCATATCTGCTCAGCTGCTCTGACACCACCAACAAATGGACTGAGTCAGATTGATTTTTGTGAGGATTTTTGCAATCCAGATGTTTTTTTGCAGAAGAAACAGGATGTATACAATCCATCCACTAAAACTCTTAAATGAAAAGTTATTTTCACCCCCCTCCCCCAAATGCTAAAAAGGAGAGAGAAGAAGTAGTGACTTCTAAAAGGAAACCTTCCTTGCATGTGCATTACTTGTTCCCAGCCTTCCCTTTTCTCCCAGCAGATATGTCTCATGCTTTTTCCCCCTTATTCAAGCCACTAATTCATTTGGTTACTGGTACTGAATTATAAAAGTGCCATTTCATGAGATGCAAAGAAAAGCATAAACCAAATGAATGTACATATACATTACATTCAGGCCAATGTAATAAAAAATAGTCATTCTCTTTTCCAGTTTGCCTGTTCACTTAGCTGAACACTTTAAAGACTGCTGACAGCTCTCCTTACCCATTTCCCTTCCCTGGCTTTTGGTGTCTAACCAAAAGCCAAATCATCAAACGTGGTCAAATGATCACTATAATTTGGCCCATAATGAAATTATTTAATGGGTTGTCATTAAATTATTTGATTATGTGATACAAGCACTTCTGTAATTTTCACAGTCTCTGTCTGATTCCAACAGGTTCCTGCTATTGAAAGGGACAGAAGATGCAAGTGGTTTGCATAAGATTGGTGTCATTTCTTCAAGAAGACATTTCATGGCAGTTCAAGGGTGTAAATATAGCAGATATTTACAGGAAGCACAGGAAAAGACAAGGTAACACAGACATCAGATTTAACTCTTAGATGTTGGAGACAGTGTATTCCCACATCTTTACTTTGTCATGTACATTTTTCACTGCTATATTAGAATCCAAATAATATTTCAGAGAAAATGAGTATTAGCACATGGAAAAATCAGAGAACTTTAAACAATCAGTTTTGATAGTTTTTTTCAATCCACGTGCTTCAATATTAGATTTGAGTGGCAGGAGCATAAAGAAAATGCCAAGCCCATGTACTCACAGTAAATAACCATGTAAAACCCAATCCAACTCCTGTTGATATCAGTGGATAATCTGCCTTTCAGTTCCTGGGGACTAGGATGAAAGAAGGCTTGTCTCTGCTCCCAGTTCTACCAATCACTTAAGGGGTCCTTGGAACAATGTTAGCAAAATTTCTACAAATGCCTGCCCAAATAGTTTTGCTGAGGTTAAAATTATGTTTATTGTGTTTAGCTTATATCAAGTAAATGAACTAAGCTATATTGAAAAAAAAAAAACCCAACCATTAACATAAGACCAAACATCCACAGCATTAACCTATTTGCTTTGTTTTGTCATGTAATTACACTGGAACAGCAATTTTGACAAACACTTTTTTGTGGACAAGGTCTTGGAATCCTTTTTAGACGAAAGCAAAAGCGGTCAGTTGGAAACTGAGAAATCAGTGTTTTACAACAGCACATGAGGCTTGACCAAACCACTTTGATATCAGTGCAACAATTACTGCAAAGAATTGAAGTTGGAATGATTCAATAAATTAGAAGTTTGGAAGTGAAGAGCACAACAATTATCAGCTAACAGCAACGCAACACTTTCTTATCCCTAGTACGAAGGATTTGATTCTCATACAAGTTCCTGCTGAAGAATAAGAATGGAAATGAAAGAAATAACCTTGAAACCTTCACCAGTTTCTGGGAAGGAAAAATCCTTCTCATGGAACAGAGTACAGGACAACAGAGCAATTACATTTTAACAGAAATGCCACTGCTCTGGAAGCAAACTTCAAACCCTGACTATCATATTTTTAAGCATCCAGATCACTGCAGTAGTGCCTCTGGAAGAAAAGCCAAAGTGTGAAAGGAGCAGAAGTCAATAAGGTAGTTACAAAGCTCATCTGACTCACCAAGTTTAATATTCAAAAAGGGAGAAAAATTAAATCTTTGTGCAGAAATGCTTTGTTTTGTGGCTTTTATTTGGTACATACACATACATATTTAATCAAGTTGTGAGACTTCACTGTGCACTCTTGAAAACCAGCATCGATACCCTGACAAGCTGTCACACAGAGTAAGCTGAAGTCAAGATTTAAGAGCCTAAATTCTTTGAATTTTTTTTCAGATTGTATCTGTTCAAATTCTATTCAGCTTCCTGCTATCCCTTGCTCCTTTTCTAATGGTACCAGGGGCAAGTCCACTGAAATAAAATTTTATACCCAAATAAAAACCCTGACATAATAGGTACACATGGTTTTTATTTTTCCTCTAATGCTGGTATACTTTTTATTCTCAGATTTGTAAGCAGATAACTTTGGTATTAGTCATCAGTGAAGAAACCCCCCAAACTATTTTCAGGAACACAGACAAAAACTTGCTCAATGTCTTCCTCTTGAGTCAAGTCTGTTCATCCTCTACTGACTTCTGCTTCCACAAAGCAAACCCAAAAGCTCCCAAGCTTCCTGAACCACAGTAACTGTTCTGGAGTTAGACAGTTTAGCTGTTTAATGCTCTGGTGATCTGTTTTGCCATTGGAAGCCCTG
>WEIU01023612.1:346767-408441 GCA_013389925.1 Aegithalos caudatus | reverse complement strand
CCCCCCAAAAAAAAAAACCCAAAACCCCCCAAAAACCCAACCTACTTCATATAGTACAATAGTTAGCACTTCTGCCTTCTAAACTGTCGACCCAGGTTTGATTCCCACTCTAGTAAAAACTAGAAAGACAGTCAAAACATGCAGCTATAAAATATTGTTTATATAAAGTTATTTTGGAAAAGAAGGAAAACAATTGAAAGTTTCCTTTGGAAAGAGCTAGCAGTTCTCAGGCTCAGAAATATCAGGCCCACACTCCTGGAACCCTGGTGTCACGATGCACAATTCAAAGAACAAAATCCTGCAATACTCTTTCTGTTCAAGAAGTTGTAAAAGCCTGCCAGAAAAGCCTGGTTTGCCTTCTGGATCATGACTCTGCACAAGGAAGCAGTGTAACCCAGACATGCTGCAAACCTACCAGTATTATAAAAAGTCACCAAACCTAAAACTGCTTCACCCATTTTCAAACTCACAGGTGCTGAGCTATGTCCCATCAGTATTTTGTGGTACAGACAATTACAAATTTACACGTACAGAAGACAGTAAAATTTATGCAAGTCAGGAAGACCAAGAAAAGCCCCTAAAAATTACTGTGAATTTTTCTCCTCTGCTCCACTGTGATGTATTTAATCCATACATATAGAGCAGGAAGCAGTTTACTGTCTGAGACAGACATGGATTGGATTAACTCACTTTTTTAGAAACAAATTTAAAAAATAAAAAAGAGATTAAATAAAAATTGCTATAAGATTCTGAGTTCTAGCTTAGGTGCTGCAGGCCTGGTAGGATGTACACCACTTTCTACCTAATCTAACTCAATTCCACTCCACCCCCTATGCATATTTAAGTGAAAACATGTCTCATCCTCACTAGAATTTGAAGGTGAGGATATGAGGAAGGGGGAGAAAAAAAAGTCCCTTCCCCAACTACACTTCTCATGGGTCCTGTGCCCTCACACACAGAAAATGAGGATGAGAAGCAGGGGGGGGGGGAAACCTCTGTTTTTGGAAGAAAAGGCTGTTTCCCTGGGAATGCAAAGAACTTTTGGCTTGATCAGATTGTCACAGATTGCTGTATTTGCAGGAAACCGACCATTCTCATCAGAGATTCACCATTTCAGGTTATCCAGCTGAGTTCCAGTACAGCATTAAATACTACTTTTCTAGAAACGAGGCATAGGGAAGAAAAGATACTGTGTGGTGCCATGCAAGTTTTCCTGGCAGGAGAACAGGCTTTCCATATTACCCACAAATGATAAAATGATAGGCAGTCACACAGGTTATTTCGAACCACTGTTGATAAAATCTTTACATCTCTTTACATCTTTCTGCACCAGGGCTATAAAGCCATAAAGCAGAAGGTATGCTCTGTCACAGGGAAGTCCCCATCCCAAAATGACTCTGCTCTTGGCAGGCTTTTCACTCAGTATAGATACAACTAAAATTTAATTTCAGTTCTTCTTCTATAAAGAGAATGGTAATCTTTGCAAAGGCTAACTTTCACCAGCTTCCCTCCACAAACAACCCACAGCACCCTCCCAACACACACAAACCCCAGCAGTTTAATATTTTTAGATGCACTTTTAAAATAGCTAATTAACAATTGTTAATTAACTGTTATGGATCTGCTATAGCATTTAATTCTTCCACATTGTACAAGGGAATGGCTATGAAACACCACCTTCACTGGACTATGAAGCAGCAGGTGTATTGTTTGTATTGCAGAATTCTGTCTCAAAAACCCATCAAGCTGTTGGCTGATGTCAATGCTGACTATTCAGGCACTGAAAAGATGTTTCAGGGAAAGAGATTTTTTTCAGAACTTTGCATTTATTAGTTGCCCGAGTCACTAATTATGGAAGTTACTGCTTATTCAAGACTCCAACCACCAAGAGCTACCATGTCAAAATCCCACTGCCAGTAATGTTCAGAGAGATCACATGGCTCAGGAAACAGACCCATGATGTTACAGGAACTGAAGCAAAACACAGCAGCCCAGCCTGTAAGTGTGGCACAGCTGACCTCTGTGCAATTCACAGGGCTTTTGACAAAATGCAGAACACACTGTAAAACATTTCCATCAGGGTGTGCCAGTGTGGCAGTGGCAATGGTAATGAAGTGTACTCAGCACTGACACTGATGCCATGAAAATAAACCAGGGGGACTGAACTGCACCACACCAATAATTCCATTACATCACTGAGGACACAGATGGATGAGGACGCAATGTACAGTTTATCTCTTCTCTGGAGACTCCAAGTGCAAATGAGATCACTGATTACATCCAGACTGGAGACACTGAGGCAGAAGTGCAGTGCAAACATCTGTAGACTGAAGAGCTCCAGGCAAAAAATTTCTGTGTTGGACACTGGGGTTCATCACCCAAAATCTTATTTGGTAAGCAAATGACACAGGCTGCCAGATGACAGATGCATGTGCTTAAAAGAAGGTTTTACAGAGTTGCTTTTCTGAGTTTTGAAATATTTTGTTGTCAAGAGTACAAATTCTGTTATGAAGAAATGTTTCCCTTTCAGGTATTTTATTCACAGGTAGTAGAAGAAGTCATTGTCATTTTGCTCTTCACAAGGAAGGTGAAAAGGAGTAAGAGAGAAATGATCTGATATTTCCCCAACCAGGAATCAACAATGCCAGGAAGAGAACCTGGTCATCTGCTTTGCTGACCAGGCCTCAGTGCCTGCCTGATGTGGAATTGCAAAGGACCAGAAATAGAGACACTACAAGTAAGAACAGATGACTGGAGGCTTAGTAAGAGCACAAACCTGCCAGAGACACAGGCTGTTTTTTAAGCCTAAATTTCTTTCTATGCAGGAATATAAAGCCAAACTACCACCTACAGCTCAAATAAGCTTGATTTCACCATGTTACAACTACATCATCACTTTATGTGACAAACTAATGTGACACATTACAGCAGTTTCACACAAGTAAGGGCTTCTCAGTTGTATCCAAGTGCCAATTGCCTTTGTGTGCATCTATTAGCAATGAGGCATCTTTCTGCAGCACCTCTTAGGAGAGTGATGGGGAGGAGAAGAATCCTAGCTAAAAATTAGGTAACACTGAATAGCAAACACTATGTTAAAATAAAGCTTCATGCACATGGTAACTGGATACTAGCTTTGGGAAGTATATGAGTCACTCTGAAACAAAGCAGAAGAGACAGGCAGGAGACCAATTTTTTTGAGAGGAAGAAGAGAATTGACGGAGCAATAAGGAAAAGAAATACCTTGAAAAATCTTCAATTTTTCTTTCTAATCTGGTCTTTTACTCCAAAACATAAAGTTCAGAAGTGCAACATAGTCTAAGTTTAATTCAAAGATGCTTTCTTTTCTGCAAAATTGTCTTGCCCATATAACTTTAAAAACTTTTTTTTTTTTAATAGCCATCAGCAATTACCAATTGCCTAAGTCACAGAGATTTAAGCAGCAAGAAGATACCAACAACCAACTTCTATTTATTGTTTCCTCTACAACTCCTAGGAAGAGGAAAGTCCAAGTACAGCAGGAGTGGTACAAAAAACAGTAACAATGGAACCAATCCCTCCTCACAGAGTATCTGAGAGAGCCATGTGCAGCTCAGAGCAGAGGATGGTATTCCAACATCCAGTTACTGACACACCTCCTGTCCATCCCCCCGCAGCTGAGGGCTGGGCCACAGACCAAGGGCTGGATCACAGACCAAGTGCCACACAAGCACTTAAAGGACATTAGTGCTGTTTTGGGAGTGCCCATTCCTACAGAGTTTAGAGGTACAAGCTCCATGGTCATGAGAGTTCATCATTTGGGCCACCAAGCCCTGGCAATCACACTCCACGCCAGCGGTTCTGCTGACACCACAGAGACATTGGCACAACTGATTAAATCAAACACAGATCAAAAGGGAAGAAACGTTCTAATTAAGAACATGTAAAACCAGTTATGTAGAGGCACCCAGTGTAAAGCTATATGCTGAACAACTCATCATTTAAAAACATAATATAGTGGGATTTGCAATTAAAGGGAACTGAGCACTTTTGCACTGATACAAAGCTCCTGGTTGTTTCTAGCTATGAAATGCGGGGGGAGAGGGGAAGGGGGGAAGAGAGGTTTTAAAAATCTGTCACAAATATTTATGCAAAATGTGTTAGTGAACTGCACAGGACTTTTGCCTATCCCAGACACCCAGAGAACAATGCAGGAAATTCCATACTCCACTGAGGGAGGATAAAACATTTCAGTAATTTTTTTTTCCCTTTCTCCCCTTTCTGCTGTAGGGGCAGCTGTGTGAAACTCCTAGTTGTAATATTAGAGGAAATGTCAGGGGGAAATGCCAATTGAGAGGGAAGGAGATGGTGAACTCTTCTTATATCAAACTGATGTTACACACATGTATGTGTAAGAGAAAACAATAAAATTAAAGTCATAAAAAATGCAGACATTCTCCAAGCTCCAGCCTTGCCAGCACAACAGGCAGCACGTTCCCAGTGCCTGCCCTCCTCGGGACACCAACAGCTGGAGTGAGTGCACTGAGACACCAGGGTCCTGCAAAAGGAACTGCTCAGGAAAAAAAGCATTAAGGGATTCAACTCCACAGTTTTTCCCCTGGACTGATTTTCAAATATAATGCTCTCGCTTTTTATTTTTCAGAGTATAAGGGGAGGCACATTTTTAGTATAAGGACATAACAGTTTTCCTATATTTTGCCTTATAGAAAATAATTTTATCTCTTGTACAACAAAATGCATTGTATTGGAAATTTCAATGGCATCATATGATGTGTCTAATCAATCAGTCCTTTTTCCATTAGTTAACTTGTCTAAATATTGAAAACTTGAGCACTGGAAGGCTTTTCTATACCCTGCAAACAAAAAAGGTTTGAGATAAATTTCTTCATAAGCTACACCAAAAGAAAGTATTCCCAAAAGCAGTATCTACTGCACTAATTTCAGAAATGCACTTCATAAAATCTGCAGGATTATAAGCATTTCTGTATTATTACTTATATATTTTTACCATGGATTGCCTTTAAAATAAACACAAAGAAATAAACAACTTTATTTCTTCACTTTGTTTTGATAAAAAGAATTAAAACACAACTTGAGCACACTTAGGGAACAATGAAGCCATTGAGAATATAAAGTAGATGTATATGTGACATAGGAAGTGTAGTTACAACTTTTCACAATGTTTTCATATATCAGCAAGCAGTTACACTTGTAAATATTACAGCAAATTTTGGAAAAAAACTACCAAAGACTATTACATACAAAAATATAACCAGTAATCAAACATTAGACTGAGCCCTTAAAAATGGCACATTTCAATCTGAGGGAAAAAAAAAACAAACACCCAACCACACTAATTTACATTAAATAACAGAGGAGTTGTGGTAGCTTCTGCTTTGGAACTCCAAAGGATCCAAACTCTCCCTGAAGCAGTAAATACTTTGCAGCTGTACCCTGCTGCCTTTGCTCATATGTAATCACTGGTTATCTTCACAGAATATTCCAGTGCAGGCAATGGCATTCTGAGGGGTCACAGGACTCAGGACGGGCATGGGTAAATTACCTGATCCTCTGGAGGTGGGAGAAAGGCCCTTGGAGTGTTAACAGCAGCCTTTATAGGAAATTTTATTGTTAATTTCAGTAATTACTTGGATTGTTAATTTCAATAAGTAATCGGATACAGCTCAGCAATACTTCTCCATTGTGTGTATCAAGAAATTACAAATGTTAATCAACACAGACATTCAAAGCCCTTGCTGGACAGACTCATTTCAAAAGACATGGTTCTTGTGCCAGAGACTGGGAGAAATTTATTAAATAAACAACAGAATGTAGCATAATTTTCAAAAAAAGTCTTAAGTGAAACAACGATCCTTCCAAATTCTGATCTCACAACTATGACATTTTCTTAATGGCAATGGGAATTATTTCAAGATCTAGAAAATGTCCAAGAAAATCAAGCCAGTGCTTTAGCAAGCACTTAAAAATTCCATGTTTTCTATTTCTAATCACATTGTCACCTGGTACATATACTAAAAATCTGTATTTGTATATTCATGTATATTTTACTCAGTACATTATTTCATTGCACTGATATTTATGTCTACATATACCAAAATGGATATGGAGTAAAAAAAACCCCAAACCCACTCCCAGCTTGAATTTTCTGACTGTATAATTTAGCCTATTATCCCTGTCAGTATTTACAGCATAATAAAAACATGCCCATTAAAAAAAGAACTCTGCTGCAGCTCACTCAACAATGTTATAAAAAAATCCATACCTTCAGATAATTCTGATATACTAATATTGCCATACAATGTGTTTAGGTTTTTTTCTACCTGTCTTTTCTATCACAAAATTTTCAAAATGAAGGAATAAACACAGATTGAGACTGCTGCTCGCAATATAAAAGCTGATCACTGGGCAGAACTCAAGAGAAAAGGAATTTATTCAGGTTGGAAGCATTAAAAGCACTTCAGCCTTTCTGGATTACATCACTGGAAGCAGTATGTCATTTGTTCCAATTGATGCCATTTGCTCACAGAAAGCCAGTATTTTACAAAGCACCTTAGAATATTTATACTTTCCTTCTTCCTGACGCTGTGATCGCTCACTTCCAGCTGACACATGGAACACGTGGGAAGGGCAAAGCAGAAGAATTGCCTAACAAATACATTTTACCCCAACCAAACTAATCATAACAGACGAAATGCTGCATCAAACAGAGTTTTAAGCATCCCCTTGTAACTAAAAATGTCAAAAGAATTCCCCCCATTCTGGTCATACAATGACCTTGGATAACTTAGCGCTGTTCTTGTGGGATTTGGAACTCTTTTCCCAAATGGATGTGAGATGAGGTAATGCCACTCAATTGGGGCTGTGCACTGAAACATTACATGCAGAACTCAAACTTCTTGGCCCCAGTTCCAACCCTGCAATTACAGTTAACTGGGTCAATGGAATTTCTCAACTTCCACTTCTGCTTTCTTCGCTTCTAGATTTCAAGAGTGCCAGTTCCATATGGATAATAAACTAATAGATGGTATTTCAGATTAACACCACAAAAGCACTGGCCTGCAAGGAGTACAGATTTGGGCTGTTCACCCACACCATGCAGTGCAGGATGAGACTGTGCTGTGTCTGCTGTTGAGGGCCAAGCCCTGCCTGTGTCAGGAACGCAGCCACCCAGCTGCAGGGGAGAGCTTAAATCACCAAGGGATGCTCCTTTTTAAAAGTATTTTCACTATAGGCTCTGTCCGAAGCACAGAATAATCACATTGTTAAATTATCTCAATAAACACATTTTTAAATTGAGGTCAATTAGAATCAAGCAACTTCATTCCATGTCCTTAGAACCGAATAATGTGAAAAAATATGTTCTATATGATTTGACCTGTGAAAAAGAATGCCATGCATTTTAAAATCTCTGGAATAACAGTGACACAATCAATGCAAGTGTTAACTAATACATGCAGAAGCTGAGTGTGTGTTAAGTGAAACAGGGGGTTTGGTACCTGTCTCAATCTATTTACCCCACAAATACATCATGCTAAGCTTCTAAAATCTGCTAACACTGAACTCTCAGTAAGCAAGAATTCACCAGGGCATAAACTTGTGCTGCACCAATCAAATATCCATAAACTACTCACCAATCAAATATCCATAGCTATATAGATACAATGAGGTAAGCTTTCTACTGGTTTTTTTTTTTTTTTTTTTTTTTTTTTTTTTTTTTTTTTTTTTTTTTTTTTTTTTTTTTTTTTTTTTTTTAAGAAAGCAATGCAGAAAAATCACCAGCCAACTAGTAGAAGGCTATGCATGCAGACTGAGGTTTAAAAAAATTTCTGAGTCTTTGGGTCACCTTTGACAGAGTTCTTTTAATTTTAAATGCATACCACTTGTCTTTAAAATATCCATGTCAAAGTAAAATAAAAGTCAAATTCAAAGAGAAAACAGAATCAAAGAAGTAATGATGTTCCCCCTTAATTTTTTCATCTTGACGTGTCAGTGGTAATTTTTTGTCTATGCCTCAAATCCTGTTCACAATTTTTAAATGGAACTGTGAAATGGCATGTCTGGCAACAGCATAAATCACCAGTGCAGAATAAATAAACTGCATATGCACACCCCATGAAAAGGCACACACTCATGGCTTCAGTCCTGTGTCTTCTTTAACAAGAACAAAAGTTCGAGGCAGAGAACACCCTAAAGTAGGCTGAACAACACCATAAAGTATGCAAAACAAGGACAGTGCTGCAGATGCTCCCTTAGCTGCAGATGGTACTAAAGCAGATTTTAAGATAAAGATGAAAATTAATCCTCCTAAATTCACTCCTTTACTCCTTTTTTTTTCCTCTTCTGGGAACACACTCACTCCCCCCCCCCCCCCCCCCGGTACACATCACCAAGAAAAATGCAATACCAAACACATTCACATAATATAAGTTATTTGCAATTTCTCGCTCTGGGTGACCAAATGTTAACAAAGATCTGTGCAGGGAGAACCAGCTTTAAGATTTTACTTTTCTGAACTGGACATAAGCTGACAGACAGCCCTAATTACAATGAATACTTGTCCACTTTGCTGTAGTGATTTTTTTTCAGCAGGACATCAAAATTCATAATTCTTCACACCATACAAGAAGAACATCGGAAGTTTTGCAGACAAACACTAGTGTAAATATACTCAGACATAAGCTTTCTGTAAAGCCTCCACAGCACGCTGTGTTTGCAGCAATACAGAGAAGTAATACAGGGAAGTCTTTTGGAGCCCGAGGCTCTAGGAAGCAGTACGGGCAGGACAGGCAGGCTCCGGGCCATCATCCTCACCCTCGGCTCACCCCTGGCTCACTCCCTGAATCACACCCGTCTCAGCCCTGTCTCAGCTCCGGATCCCGCACCTGGCTCACCCCAGAGCAGCCCCTGGATGTGCCCTCTCCCAGGAGTGTCCCACTTGTCTCCCCCCGGATCCCCCCGGATCCCCGCTGCGCTCCCGCCCTTCCCGCGGGCCTTGTCTTCCCTGTGCCGCCACCTGCCGGCCGCGCCCGGCTCTGCAGCGCCCGCTCCCGCACAGCTCCGGATCCCGCAGGAACCTCGGCTCCCGCACAGCTCCGGATCCCGCACAGCTCCGGCTCCCGCAGGAACCTCGGCTCCCGCACGAACTCCGGCTCCCGCATCCTGCCCAACCCACTGGGGACGGCCTGCACTTAGAGATCAACATGACTTGGCCTGGAAAAAACTGTGCCTCAAAATACTGTCATGGCCACATGGCATTTCATAGTTGTATCTTTTTTTTTTTTTTTTGCATTACAATTTTTTTTCCAGATCCTCGAGACTGAAAAAACTGTTTTCCAGCACAAGTAAAAGTTCCTGAATCTCTTATTCATTCTTGTCAAAGAACACTGTGTCTTGAAGTTTGTATGCAATCACTTCTGCATTAAGTTTTTCTGCATTTCCTGATAAATCTCAGAAGGGCAGTAGATTGTTATCCCATGACCTAAGAGCATAATGAACTAAATGCAACATAACTTAGTTCAAAGCAAGCTTAGTGTGCAATATTTTCCAACGAACTAGTTTTTAATTAACATTTTACTTTAATGCTACATTCCACTTCAAGGGCTTCTCCACCCTCAAAACCTGGTGGGATGGACAGCCTGCCTGGAGTGTGTTTACACCAACAGCATGAGCAACAAGCAGAAGGAGCTGGAAGTCATTGTGCAGCAGGAAAACCCTGACAGAGCTACTCTCACAGAGACATGGTGAGATGACTGGCACACCAGGAGGGCTGCAATGGGTGCCTACAAACTCTTCAGGAGGTTCAGGGAAGGAAGGGGAGGCGGTGGGGTAGCCCTGTGTGATTGGGATTTTGCATTGTCTGGAGCTCACTGATGGCAATGACAGAGTGCTGATGGTTTTGTCAGCGAATGCCAACACGGCAGGTATCCTGGTGGGAGTCTGCTACAGACCACCCAAGCAGGACTGGATGAAATATTCTAAATAATCTTAGAACATTCTCTGGGAGAAGTCTGATGATCGCTACCATTGTTCTCATGGAGATCCTCAACCTACCAGATGCTGGAAATTCAACACAGGGTGATAGTCCAGGAGGTTCCTGGAGCTTTAAATTCTCAGAGAAGGAAGGAAATAGATTGGCAGAACTGCCACCTTGGACTGCTGGAGGGCAGATTTTGGCCAGTTTAGGAGATGGGCTGACAGACTCCCTGGGTATGCAGTCCTGAAGGACAGAGGAGTGTAGGAAGGATGGACACTTTTCATGAAAGAAATCCTAAAGCAGGCTGTCCCCATGTGCCCAAAGACATGCTAGCAGTGAACACCAGCCTGGCTAACAGGGAGCTGTGTCTGGAACTCAAGGTGCAAGAAAATTTGTGGCCTTGGAAGAAGGGACAGGCAGCTCAGGAGAACTGCAATAATGTGAGGTCGTGCAGGGAGGAAATTAGAAGGGCCAAAATCCAGCTAGAACTTAATATCTTATTTCCAACAACAAAAAGCCATTTCTATTAATGCATTAGCAACAAAAGGAGGGCCAAGGAGAATCTTCATCCTTTGTCCTATAGTAACAAAGAATGAGGAAAATGCCTTTTCTGCCTCAGAATGGTAAGACCAGCTGTTCTCTGAGCACCCAGCCACCTGAGCTGGAGGACAGGGACAGGGAGCAGAATGAAACCCAAATAATCCAGAGGGAAATACTTGGTTGTTGCTGCACAAGTCCATGGGGCCAGATGGGATCCACCCAAGGGTACTGAGGGAGCTGGTGGCAGTGCTCATGGAGCCACTTTCCATCATTCCCAGCAGTGCTGGCTCACCAGGGGGGGTCCCAGGTGCAGGGAAGTTGGGCACTGGGACCCTCCTGTAAGAAGGGCTGGAAGGAGGATGCAGGGAACCACGGGCCTGTCAGCCTGATCCCAGTGCCAGGAAAGGCCATGGAGCAGATCCTCCTGAGTGCCACCCTGCAACACCTGCAGGACAAGCAGGACATCAGCCCAGCCAGCCAGGGTTTGTGACAGGCAGGTCCTGCTTGACCCCCCTGATCTTCTAGGACAGTGGATGTGGATCCCCTCAGTGGATGTGTCTGCCTGGACTTTAGGAAAGCCTTTGACACTGCTTCCCACAGCATTTTCCTCATGGCTTGGACAGGGGCCCTCACTCTTCACTGGGTAAAAGACTGGCTGGGCCCAGGGAGTGGTGGGGAATGGAGCTACATCCAGCTGGGGCTGGATTACACTGACAGAGCTCTTCAAGGAGCATTATTTATTTAGTTTTCATTTTACTTTTTCATTGGCAGGGCTGTTCTGTAGCAATAAGACTGAAACTTTGCAGACATTAACTTATTTTTTTTCAAAGCCCAGGTGCACATAAATTAACTGCCATGCCCTGTGCTGCAAAAATACTCTTGGAGTGCTAAGGTGTTAAACTAGACCTCTCACAGTCTCATTGCTCTGGCTAAGCACATGAAAAACTGAGTTCTCTAATACTCCACAGACCACAGACAGACACCAGGGAATTAATCTGTAATTTTGTCCTTTCTTGAGTTGTGAGGCTGATAAGAGATTTTGCTGACAGACCATCTTCAAATCACTGATTGCTCTGAAGAAACAAATAAAATGGAAATTAAAACCCACCAGAGAGCCCTATTAGCCTAATTTCTTTATCAGCACCAATGAATATGTCTTACTCCCATCTTACAGTTTCTGAAAACTTTGTATGCACAAAATACATACGTTCATGTATCTGTTCATATACCTCTGGCATACTGGAATACTCTCAAGTCATTAAAATTTGTCTTGTAGGAGGAGAAAGTGAGTAGGACTAATGGTACATACAGGCAGTCAGGGCTGGAGGAGCAGAGGGAAAAAAACCGCATGAAATAAAAACCTCAGAATTGCAGTGGAGTTGTGAAGTACACTAAGAGTAAAACATGATTTTCAAGAGCACTTTAGCAGGAACACGATTTGAACAATATCCTCTTTGAAAAGCTGGAGCAGAACAGCTGGTTTTGATGCACAGGAGCCAGGATAGAGCCAAGCAAAGGATGCAAGGTTCAGACAGAGCAATTCAAGACAAGTCTACCTCCCAATTCACAGCAGAATCATGACTGCATCCTCAGGTATGTGATGATATTTTAGGGAAAATAATTGAAAGAGGGATCCTCGTGTTCAGTGTTTCATCATGTTCCATGACTCTGCACTCCTGCAAACTCATCCTACTGCATTACTGTTTCAGTCCTTCAGCAAATGCTTTACAGAGCAGATGCTTCTAAAGAAAGTCAGGTAAGGACTCCATCAAATTCTCAGGGCTCCAAAACAAGCCCTTTAAAAGGGGTTTATGATAATAAAATCAAGGAAGACTTGGGAAACATTATTTTTAGCGCAGTTATTGTCTCAGAAACTCATTATTTAATACAGTAAATTAGATGTTTGCCT
This sequence comes from Aegithalos caudatus, assembly GCA_013389925.1. Classification (NCBI taxonomy): domain Eukaryota; kingdom Metazoa; phylum Chordata; class Aves; order Passeriformes; family Aegithalidae; genus Aegithalos; species Aegithalos caudatus. The sequence continues at coordinate 396,001 of WEIU01023612.1, read as the reverse complement.
ATTTTAATTTTCAGAAATGTAAAAATCTATGGTACTAAAATAGGAAAGCAATATTTTTTCCCTTTTTAAACATAAACAATAGATGCAGGAGAAGCTTACACAACATGCAGCCAGCTGAACAACAAAGCAAGTCAGTAACTTGTATGATTATCATGAGAACAAGATCATATTGACTTCATGGGTAATTAAGCTCAAGAGTCCTTGACTGACACAGGATTTCTTAAAGACTTAAAATACATAATAGTCCAATAGTGTATCTGGGTCATGTAACTTACCCCAACAGCACTCTAAACCACTTTTCAAGAGAAACTACTCTTGTTTTGAAGGCAAACATGGCAAAATACTGAAGTTGTGGCAATATGAAACATACACACCTAAGCATGAACAAACACCAAGGAATGAACAGGGACACACAGCCTTTTCCATACTTTAGGCAGTAAGATTATTGTGAGCTACTCCAGGAGCAAGAGTTTTGTAGGTGCCAACATGTGATTATCACGCATGTATCCCACTATACTTCAAAATTCCCCATGCCCAGTACTGAGACAAGCAACTTTTTAAACTGGAGCAGAGTTTATGCAGACCAGATGCAACCATAAAAATACAAACCACTTGAACCTTAATAAAATACACAGTAATGGAAATGTTGTAAAACAGATACTAAACCCATAAAATATTAACAAGCTTAATCAAAATGGACCAGGGTCAAAACCACTAAGTCCAGCCATCATTTACAGAAAGACAACAAATACCAGATGTATTCTGATTTGGGACAAGAGGAGGAGAAAAAACCTCCAAACCTATTTTCAGCATGGTAGTAATCTACAAGACAAAATACACAGAGCATTTAATATTTCATTGACTTAAAAAGTTACAGGTCTGTTACTAAAACTCACAACTCATAATCTATTCTGTAAAAGAGACATCTGGTATGTGTTAATAATATACAAAATGAGGGCAGTTGACATTTCTCTCCTCAATCCCTTCTTTAATGCTATTTTCTGTAGAAATTTGCAAAACTCTTCTGAACAAGTAAGTCCACTTTAATGCAAATCTATAAAATCAAACATATTTTTTAAAGACAAAGGTCCTTATAATGTAGTATTTCTTAAATGTATATGAGGTCATGTTTTGGTCATAAAAGGTAACATCTATGAGAAGAAGTCTGAAAATGAAGTAACATATTTTTGTGTATATATATATATATANTATATATATATATACATATATATATATATCATGTATAACTGTGTAAATGTGACAAACCAAGAAAATGCCTTTGATATTCCTCCTGAAAATGATCTGCCACATCTAAACATTTTACCTCAGTATTTTCCTTTTTACAGGAATGCAGTTCTCTGTTTACCAAACTTTCTGAACCACTTCAGTTCCTTCAAGGTAAACACTGCATTCCTTACCATGGTTTGATATTGGTATGATGGTGTGATTGAAAATACCATGGTTTTATAAAGTACAGTTTATTAACCATTATTCTACAGTAGTAATCAACTCCATACTGATTTTGAAAGCAGCAGAAAGATATTTTTACAGCTAGAGATCATCAAGTTTAGGATTCACTTCTCTGAGGTGATTGCTGTGCTCACACATATCCAGGCAAGTTAGCAGACCTTCATGCATGTGTGGATCAAAACCTCTAATTCTTTGCAGTTCAAGCATTTAAAAAGCTGAAAATTTATAAAGCATGCAAGCATTTTCCTGGGTGGGGAACACTTTTTTTTTTTTTTTTTTCTCTTCTGCAATAAAAGTGAAAATCTGTGGTTCAGTAACTGTAGCATCAGGAAAAACACCAAGTATCATGAGACAGACATGAAAATCACAAAAAACTGGCAAGAATTCCCTAGTGCAGGATTGAAGTGTAAGACTGCCAAAGGAACTGAATTACCTAGCAGCCAAGTGGCTCATGCAGTTTTCTAAAAGCAAATAGAATTGCATTCCAGATCATCACATAAAATGAATGATGTGGGGAGGTTTTGGCTACTCGGGCAGGAGGGAGAAAAAATTAAGGATTAATAGCGTGAAGCATTGCCATGGATTTTCCCAGGAGACTGGGATCTCACTCATTAGAAGTTTTTATGAATAGGTTAGACAGGCATCTGTTGGGAATGAAGTAAGTACAATTTATCCTCTCTCCAGGCAAAGGAGTGGCCAGCATAACATCTGGGGGGCTCTTTGAATCCTACTTTTTGTGATGCTATACTCTGCAAATGGAGAATGGAAAAACACTTCCCAAACAGTATTCAAGTCTTGCTGCAGTGCTTTGAAAAGGAGAGCAGGGCACTGAAAGTTTGGAAGGTTCAAACTCGATGTTCTTTACCAGATACTGCTATTCTCTAGCTCAGTGAACATTATTTCATGCATTGTTTGAGAAATCTCCAAATATGGCCACTGCTGACAGATTTAAAGTTTTCCTACTCTGAATTCCCTGGAAGCTACAGTTTTTCTTTCTTTTGTTTTTCTTTTTCCTTTTCCCTGGAAAGGAAATTCTTTTATTCTCTTTAAAGATACACAGAGGCAAGCACATATTTCAAAATAGTGCATCATCAACCCTGCCCTGCTCTGTCCCCCACCAGATATCACCCTGTAAATCTCCCCAGACAAATTTGTTACAGACAGGTAATACTCCTGACAAACACTGATCTTTAGTGACTGCTCCAAGTAGTTACATCTTGAACTGGTGGATATACACTGTCACTTGATATTTAAGGTATCAATCCTAACTTTATTTATGTGAACACACATGTGTGTATGTATGGGAAGATTCTCTCTGGGGAGAAAGAGAGATTACAGCAAATGTGCCTAACATGATAGCAAAGTGAGGTGATCCACCCAGGAGAGGCATCTCCTCATTGGAATTGATGGAGCTGTAGTTATTTACATGAAGGCTGACCCTGACCTTCATTCTGACCCATCTTTCTGGAAATTTCTACTTTAAGCCCAGTTACCCTCTGTTTAGTGAGAAGAAAACCCAAGCTCGTGTGCAGACCCAGAGGTGGGGTGGAACAGGTCAGGCTGATACAACACTGAGCAGAGTGGGGAGCTGGCTGCCAGGGGTTTCTCCAGGGTCACTGCCAAACTCTGGGATATTGTAGCCAAAGCTGAACTCACTATGAAACACTGAATGTAAAAGCAGAAGAGCCAAACTTCTCCCAGAATCCAGTCCTGGGAAGCAGCTCAGAGCCTGAATGAATGGATGCATGGCTATACAATGCATCCCAAGGCTCCCATCTAGCCAGGTGCAGCTGCACAGGGAGCAGGGGAGCCCTGCTCTCCCTTCTCCCATGGGCACAGCAGCCTGGTCCAGAGCCACATCATCCCTTGGATTGGCCACAGCCTGACCTCAAGGCCCTCAGTCAGAGATGGCCACTGCCCTGGCCACCACGGCAGCACCGCTGGAGTCACCTCCAGACTGGAGCAAAAGCAATATCCAAAAAAGTCACAGTCTATTACCATGAGATTTCCTCTTTGAGATTTTAAATCTGATTTAAACTTGCAGTAGAGAGCATTTATACTGCATGTGTCCCATATGGTTTTCTTTGTTTTCCTAAGTAACTACACAGCCAAGCACTAGAGACATATCCTGAGCTGCAGAAAACTGAGGAATGGCATCCCATAACAGTGAACCACCAGCCACTGGCTTTTTCTAAACTTCATTCTGTGTTTCAACAATATTCTCTGCACACCTCAATTCAAGAACATCTTCAGGTAATATGCAGACATTGTTTGAAAGGGATTTTTTTTTCTTTGTAACATTTCACTGCATTGTGAATGCTGCTAAATTCTTATACTGAAGAAAGGGAAAAAAACCCTCCCAGTTCACCTTCTGTACACCACTAATAATTTATGTATTTTTTATTATGTCTGTCCTTATTTATGTCTTGCCTCATACAACTTATCTCTTCCATTCCTATATGTCTTCATTTAGGAACATATCTGCACTTTCAATTAATTATCATGTTTAAAATTAAAGTGTTCTTTTTCTAGGTAACTTTACTGACAAAGTATGTACTATGACAGAGTATGTCATACATTATATAACCCAAATGAAGGGCAGAACACATTAGAGTATTTCTTAAATCTGTATTAAAAAAAAAAAAAGTTCTTTTCTTATTTTCACCTCAGCCCCAACACTCTATTGCTGTCTTCTATTTCAGTTTTTGGGAGTAACATCATAATTTCTCAAGTCCTATTGCACTTGCCTCCCCCCTCTCTCAAAGCTCTCCAGTTAGGAACCTACTTGGAGAACTTCTGGATTGCATTTTTTTACATGCACCTTTAAACTTATTTCCCAGGCTTTGCCAACTAATTCGTTTAACAAAATGATTTGTGATCTCATATTCCAAAGGCAGAGCCTGTCATTCAGGAACCCATCCCACTGTTCACACTCATCATCTGCACTAAATACTTTTCAAATCTGCAAACCTTTTAGTTTTTTTCCTGGGTAGATTAGAAGACAATAGGCATCTTGGTCATCTTTTCTCACATAGTACTTTTTTTTAAGAATTTCATTTGACTTTGCAAACTAAAAATCTTCGTATTTCTTTCAACTATAGAGCTGCTGCTGAAAAACTTTGAAAAAATTCACTCCTACTTTGAAGTTTAAAATCAGCTTTTAAAAATCTTGAATATGGTTTTTTATTAATGGTAATAACCAAACTACTCATGTGCAGAAGTATGTTCTAATATGCTGATGTGGGCATGTAAATCTGTAAGGGAATGTGCACCACTCCTTTATTGCAACTTACAACACAGCTGCTGTAATTAAAATAATTACTAATTCTTCCATGAAGTTATCTTAACCTGTACTGGTTCCTTCCATATATAAAAGAACAACCACCTCCAAATGATTTGATTAAATGCAGAAAATTTAAATGTAGATTCATCAAAATAACTGTTTTTTGAAAAAAAACCAAAAAACAAAAAACCCCATTACCAAGGAAGAAAAATAATTTATTTCCCATAGTTAAAACACAACTGCTTTTCAGCTGGGCTATTAAACATATTCTGTTTCCAGACACATATTAATTATGGTAGAATTAATCTAAGGCAAATAAAATCTTCAAAACAGTACTTCTATATATATAATAGAATAACATGAAGAATTTAGTTTAATTTCTCCTTAAAATAACCCATTAATTTCATACAGTCAGTGTAAAAATCTGCAGTCTAAATGTATTTCCTTTATAAAGTCAACACTCCCATACAAGCCATAGACAGGGACATATTTATAATCCTTCAGGACCTCTTTTTCCAACACTTTTTGTTCATGTAGGTGACATTACCCACTTAGCTTCATTTTAAGCACTATTTCTTCCATACAGGCCCGTGAGTTGCTAGGCAAAAGATCCTTCAGGTTCTGAAGGAGAGTCAGCTGAAAAGCAGATATTCCTCACAGCTTCCCCCCTGCCAAGAGTCATTAAACACACAGAACCCGTGCCTCTGGACAGAAACAGGAATGGGACAGGAAGCACAGGACTGGCCACAGTCAGAGGCATGGAACCAGTGAGAGCACCAGGGAATCCCAGTGACCATCCAGACAACCAGCACGGAACAAACTCACTTCTATCCACAGCTGGTCTAAGAGAAATAGTGAGATTTGCAATTTTCCCACCTCAACTCATGTAGAAATGGTGACTTATAATAGTTCAGAAATACTGAGCATTTAAAACATGCATTTAAAACAAAATACAGCGTGCTCCTTCCATAAGTTTCCCTGAACCCTGACACCACCACTTGCTCCATGGATTACTCTGAACAGGCTGAAGGGTGCCAGGAGCAGAGCTCTCAGTGCAGACACCAGAAAGGCAGCACAACAGGCTGCCTGAACCAGGAGCAAAAGAGATTGAGACAGGAAGGATCCTCTCCTTTCTGGCCCCTTTTATGGTGCTGTTGAGACACTTCATGGTCTTGTCTTCCTGGGATAATTGCAAAGAAAGGAATGATTATCATTGCTGTTCTACAAATAAAAGAGTGGCTATGGGGCTATATTTTAAAGGTACTTAGGTGCCTAAGGATGCAGATAGGCACCTACTGGTATTTTAGCTCTTAACCTAATTAGCAGATTTAGTTGCAAATTCTAGCCTTGGGCATCAGTGTTTGAAAGCTGTGCTATCTACTGAATCACCAGGAATATCATTACAGCTGTCCTGAGTTTCGTATTTAGTGCTTACATATAACTTTACTTAAATGGGAGAAGAGGAGAATATTCCAAAATTGATGGGAATAGACTTAAAATGAACAGGTATGAACAATTTGCACCAAAACACACAACAGGCATTGGTGTAATGCCAAGACAGGATATTAAATACTGTAATTCAGATAGTTTAGTTGCCTGGCCTTTTATCTCTTAACCACATACTACTGCTGTTACATAATAGTTTCTAATTTCATTCTGAACTTCTAGTTCATAATGCTCCAGCCTAGGACAAGCAAGTATCTACATTCATTTCACTGTCAGTTAAGAATTTGTTATTTAATCTTTTTGTATTGTGACTTTATGTGAAGCTAAAAATAAACAGTTAACTGCATTAGGCTACACACCACAAATAGTATGTTTATATAGCTACAAAATTCTCTGTTAAAAAATTGGGTGCTGTGTAGAATTAAATGGGTTAGAAACATTTGCAAAACAGTTCCCAGTGCTAGTACTGTATGGAGAGGTTGTCAACATGGCTAGGAATTATCAAATAGGTAGCTTAAATGAACCTAGAAACATTAATATTTCAAACTTCCCAAATCAAAATGAAATATAAGGTTAACATTTTTTCTTCTATTTTTACAGGACAGTTCACATTCACAAATGGTATCTGATCTCTATTTATGTCACTTCAAAAATAAATAAAAAAATCAATAGCAAGTGTTTCCCATTTTGGTTTGCTTCACAGCTTCTATAGAATGTTCATTGTAACCAAACAGGGATCACTTGGACTAAATGAGAGCTGAGCCTCCTTTGTGACAGAAATATGAGCTTATTCTGCTACACCAGTTCCCATGACATGAAATCCACTGGCCTCAGTGCACAGTTCTCCTTGGTGCCACAGGCTTGCTAGAGTTGGCACCGTTGTTCCTTCTGCTGGGAAAGCTAAGAGCACAAGTCTCTGCACTTCCAATTCTGATCCCATGGTGCCCAAGGAGGCACCATGCTGGGTTTCATTCATCACAGAACAACCACTGAAATGCACAAGAAAAGCATTTTAGTATTGACTGACTTTAATACTGAATGTAAGGGTTTAACAATGACTGTTACTAATGAATAAGGATTTTTCAGTTCAGCTTAAATTTAGATTAACCAGTTGCTGGTCAATCAATTTCAACAGCCATTTAAATTAGACAGGTGTCTGTCTTCTTCACAATCACAATCTAATAAATTAAAATAATGCTGGTAGCAAAGAAAAGCAATGCTCTCACAGAGGACAGACATTGCAGGTTTCTGTTGTCACACTATAATACTTGGGCTTTATTTGATGTGTATGTTTGGATAAGCAAACATCACAGAGAGATACTAAGACTTAGCTTTTTCTTTCTGAGCCTTTTAAGTCTTACAGATATTTAGCTTTTCAAAACAGTTCTGTTATCCAAAAGTTAAGGTCCATGGCTATTCCACCTAAGCCCTGGTAAATGGGATTTCCCTCTAAGACATAAAGTTACTGTTATCCTGGAGAACTTTTCATTACTTCTTGTGACTAGACCCCTTTTCTCCAGAACTTTGCAGCCTGGTAACACTGAAACAATGCCTCTGATTTATCCAGCTCTTCCTTCTGCTGCTTACTACTTGGTCAGCCTTACAAACCCCTGCAGGGCTATCTGGGCCAATTCTTGGACTGGGCCTTAGGACATGATAAAGGATTAGCCTAATTGCCACGACCTCTCAGGTGATCTCAGCCTGACACTTCTACCTGGAGCTACCTACATCCATTCTTGGAGTTCTCATCAGACACACCTCCTATCATCATCTCCTTCAAGCCACATCTCAGCAACCCAACACCTGTCTCTTCAAGAACCTCGCAGTGCAGGTCAGACATCCAGTCCTCTCATTTACTGGACCACTCACGCTACCAGAGGAAAATACCAAGTGTAATAGAAATCTCTTATGGTACTGGAGAAAATATCAGGGCAAATACCTGCAGTGACACTGGGACAGGCCTGCCTCTGGCTGTGGGAAGGGGGCTTGCTGATGCATGTAGTCACTGCAGAGCACTCTCTCTGCTGTTTACATGTACACATACACACACAGCCTCCTGTTCTTTAGGGAAACAACTACCAGGTTTTCTTGCCTCAAAACTGCTGCCCGCACCCAGCACTGCCATGTAACACAAATCTGCTTGAATGCCACCTACACCTGAGCTCAGAGCGAGACAAAAAGCAGCTCCATGTGTTGTATGAGCCACCTTTACATGCATTTATCTGATGATATTTTGTTTCTAGCAGGTATAAAACCCAGCTGTGCTTGTTACCTGCTTAGCATGTCTCTTTTCCCATCACCTGCAAATCAGCAGGGCTCAGTTGAGTTGGCACCTCTATTTTCTGAACAGACAACAAAGAGTCCTGACCAAAGTCAGTCTGTACAAAGAAGTGCTCCTCCCTTTGGCTGGAGTCACTCCAGAAAAAGCAGAACAGTCTTTGTAAGATAAGTGAAGTGACAGAGAGAAGGCTTCCTGCCCCTAAGACAGCAGAACACTCAAATACAGAACATCCTGATTTACTGCTAGATTGGTTTTTGAACTGACAGTGCTGACACAGCAATTTTTAAAAAAAATTCTCTTGAACAGGAGCAACCAGAATGTGGAAGAGAATGATGTGTAAAGAATAAAACATTTATTTTTTTTAAAGCACAAAACACAGGCCAGACTAAGTCTATGCAATGTCTCATAGAGCCGCCTGATTTTTTCTTTCAAGATCTACAGCATCACAAACTGTGAAAGAGATATCACAACAATAAAGTTTGAAATTAAATGACTTCTGCAATTCCCCTTATTTCCCCTTGTGAAAAGGTCGTGTCTGTCTGTCACACAGCACTTTTCTCTCCCACAGGATTTCCAGAAACCAGCCTGAACATAAGCTTTAAAGCAGAGAGCAGTGGCCAGGTAGCAGGTGCCCAGATGTGCTCACAGTTCTGCTACAGCCTCCACAGAGCAGAGGGAGGGAGGATTTTTGTGGATTGCTGGATTTGGAGAGCTTCCTCCTGCATTTGCTTTTTGTCATTAAGTTTCTCTGTGCAACCACCCAAAATTATTTCATGATTGGGCAAGGCTGACTTTACAGAGTCTTAGGCAGGTGTTGAATGGCCACAGAGACCTTGGAATACTGGATATTAGGAGCAGGGCATGGAGGAGAATCTTTTTGCTTATGGAGTTTTTTAAAATAGCAAAGATGTTTTTCACTCTGTAAGCTTTTAGTTTCAGATAGGAATCAAAATGCACTGCATTTGTTGACAGAAGTTACCAACTTACTATGAACTATAAAACCACTTTGCTCCTAAAATCAGCTGATGATGGTAGAGGTGTCTGCTTCATTTGTTCACAATGCACTGTTCATTGTTCAATATTGCATTTTTCTGGGGGCTGCAGCTGGCAGTGATAAAAATGCCTCTTTGCTTTGCACCCAAGTACTGCTTTTGGTTCAGACAGATAGTCTGGGGAAAGGTGCAAGGTACAGGAATCTCTCCTTTTCTGAGTTGCACAGACTGTTCAATGGATGAAAGGCTGTAGAGTGCAGGTGAAACAGGAGGGACAATGACAAACACGGCATGCAGACAGGCCACATCAAAAAAAGAAATAGGAATATCTAGGCCCCAGATGTGCAGGAAAGTCTGACTTTCCTCTGAGGACCCTGCATAGTCATGTCAAAATCATGACAACCCAGAAAGCAATTGGAAGTTGCTGAATGGAGAACAATCTGAGGAGCCTTTTCTTTCACTGACACTCTAAATGGAGATGTGTTTTCAAACCATTTCTTTTTTTCAGTCTCAACCAGGAGACCTCAGCAGTTTCACAGCTTTGTATGAAAACAACTTAGGGTTTTAGGTATCTCCAAATTATACTGAATTTGGGATGCAGTTTGCATCACTGTGTGCACATTTTAAAAGAAAGATGCAGGAAGATACACCTCACAGCTCTGACTGGCACAAAATTTCTTTGACAACTCCTTAAAGAAAAATGATACCCGGTGCCTGGGTCTCACTGTCAGAGACATTTCTGAGACAGCAATTGATCATCCTTGGTCTTATACTAAGCAAAATGTTTATTTAAGATACTTACAGCTAAACATGAGAACAAGTGTAATTCTGCCAGCCTGGATTGCCCCACACAGAGGGCAGCAGGGTGGGATAGGAAAAATATTTAGTCACAGCATTGTGATCTGAGCACTGACAGCAAATGAAACACCAAAATGGAGATCTGGCATCCTAATGCCACGATTCCAGAGACAAATAAGAAGCTTCAAGGTTGTGAACAAGCTCCATGATGTTCTCATTTCCCATTTTGGCTCTCCAGTGGCTGAATTGAGCATTAAACCAAGTAAATAACCCTGTGAGACTGAGTCTCATATGTGGCAGCTGGTGACAGACAGCATGGGGGGAGTACAGACAGGATATTGCTACCAGAGGCAGACAGGATGGCAGGCATGGCAGGCATCATCCTGAACTGCTTTTTCTTTGGGGTGTGTGGCAGATGTGGAGCTGCTCAGTAGTTATTTAAGAATACCACGCACTAATTTAGTCACTAGAATATTTTTTTCTACAGCTGTGGTGGTTTTATTCAGTCACAGTCTGTCTGGTCAAGTAGGCAGGAAGGAAAAGCTTGGCAAAATAAGTGACACTTCTTCAAGAGCTAAAAGCTAGTGCCAAAAAGAGGTAGTTTCTGGTTTCTTTTCTAGCAACCTATAAAACCAGCTCTGTCCTAAACAGACAAAGCAGACAAATACTGCTGGGTGTTAAGAATGAAGATGAGTCCTAACAAAAAGAGCCTCATGCTCTTAAAACTATGATTTATTTACTAATAGGATAAAGTAATTATTAAGTAATATTATTTATGCAAACTCTGTACTATGTAATTCCCTCTTTCCCCTGCTGCTGCAATAGATACTTTATGTCAAACATGTCTTCTTCAAACACAGTACACCATAACGTGCAGATTCCCCAAAAGAAGAACTGCTAACTAACAGCATCCAGAAAGATCAGATAGCAGATCTGATGAAGAGAATTGAAATTCTGCTTTGAGGTATAAAATAGTCACACCTTCTCCACTGAGACTAGGACTCATGCAATTGGCATTCAGGCAGCAATTCCCTGCAATTATATGTAGATAACTTTAGCATTCCCTAATGGTAAGGAACAGGAGAGGGCCTGTAGCTTCTACTGTGGTGGCATCAACCTGGGCTCAGCAGTCAGAGGAATCCTACTGAAAAAATCCAGATCTTTGGTGCAGATTGGCACTGTGGTCCCTTCCCATCACTTTTCCAGAGTTCACCTTTCTCTCAGTTGTTGGGAGGGTTAATGTAAGATAAAAACTCATCAGAGCATGAAATAGCAGTTATGAAGGCTAATGCACGCAATGAGTTCTCTTCATTGAGGACAGCACTTACAGGTATTCACTCTCAGGTACCAGAGGTAACATCCTTTTGTCTTTTGAAAATTCCCACTGTGTTTCATTTCTTTGCTCACTGTGAACTTTATCCTAATGGACTCACAAGAGTCACACAGTCCACAAGACCTAGCTAGGAGCAATTTCTTTTAGAGAGATTACAACAAAAATGGGAGCAGTCAGTCCTCTCCCTATGATAAGCAATCTTTGACAAGGACTCTTCTCCTCAGACCTCACGAATCTGTAATGCTGTGTGAAACCCTACTGAACTTTTACTTACTTTCCTAGGCTGATCAAAACTCAGCTCTTAGAAGCTTCTTTGTAAAGCTCCAGATAAGACACTGACTTTAACTAAACTCTCAAAAATGCTAATGAAAGTCATTCATTTAGTGCAGAACAAAGTTAAAAAGCAGACAAAAATGGATATCAACTATCATTACCTGGCTACAATGAGATATTTCCTCTGCAGTGAGGCACTGCTAGGACAGTGCACCATGTCTGGAGGTAAATCACACACAGGCCACAGCCAAATACAGGTGACAAAAAATGCAATTAGTTGGAACTCCCTAAGCAGCAGGCACTGCTGTTTTCAGAATAGCACAAAAAAAAAAGACCTAAAAATAAGAAACCTTGGCTTAAAAAATGTGGTCATTAAGAAAATTACACTAAAGGGTAAAGGAACCAATGCTGGTGTCACTTATCTCCTTTATGCTTAGGTTGAGGCAGGCCCTTTAGGAAGTTTTGATATTATAAGGCAAGATAGGAATAATTAACATATACTTTGTTTTTCCCATTTACTATTTTAATGCAGGTATAGTCTTAACGAAAAGAATATGCATCTTACTATACATGACTTCACTCTGAGTCTGCCATTTAATTCACATTAAGTTTATGAATGTATGCTACAGCAGATTCTAATGGATCTTCTGCCATTACACTTGAATTTTTGTTTTAAATCAGCTCCTGCTTTTCCAGGAGTTAGTCTGGTATAAGGCTTACCTTCTGGTAAAGTTTACTTTCTCAGGATAACAGCTGGAAAGATGTTGTCACACATGTTGCCTTTTTTATTGATTATATGACAGGAGTTTTTGCAATATATATACTGAGAGAGGACTCACAGATCTGTGTCATTTAACTAGGAAAATTCTTTTCTTGTATTCACTCAGGTTTCTATCAGGATACAGTAGTTTGGTAATTGCTGAATTCTTTTCCATGTGTTTACCTAGCCTGTCAAGGTAACAGTCCATGGTAACTTTTTCATAGGTGAGATAGTAAGATGTCAAAACACAAAGTCTGCAGCACCTGAGTGAACAAAGAACATAAAGAAGGCCTTTCTCACATTCCTTCTCCTCCAACAAAGAGGCTGCAGCTTTTTCTTTTTGCCAACTCCCTCCACCAGCCCAGGACTTGCCACCAATGGCCGTGGGTGAGCACACGGCTGTGGGCTTCAGCTGATGGACACAATGAGTGGCTTGGAGTTCATTTGAAATGGAAAAATAAATAGGGAGCCAATTTTGATAAGAGAATGAGTTTAAAGGTCCCAGGAGCAGGAGAAGAATGTAAGCAAAGAGACAGGAATGAGACAAGCAAATTATTATGTATGTTCTGAAAAAGAAAATACAAAGTACCTCAGGAAGGGGAAGGTTATGTGAGAGTGAGGACAGGGGAGGAAGCAAGGGATGGCACTGACAAAAAAACACTGGCAAAAAAAAGACTTCTGAAAAAGCAGAGCAAAAGAAAAATGTTTTAAGTTTACAGCTCTCCTTCTTAGATGAACATTCTATCCCTCTCTATTAACATTTTTTTCCCATTGGCTGCAAAAAAATTCTTGAAGTTCTTCGAGCCTGCCACTATGACACAGAGTAGATAAGAGACAGAATCTCTCAACAATTGACAGGATCAACATCACAGCCTATGATCATATTCTAAAAACAGCCTAAAAAAGCCTTTACCATGTCTTTCTTTTGACTTGATAAAAACAAAACAAATGAAAACCAGCACCTGTCCTAGACAGGCAGAACCTACAAACTGCAACAGCAGCAGCCCATTAAATTGTATGTGACTGAGAAAATGACCAGAGATGGGGAAAAAACAGATCATCTTCAATTTACCAGTTCACTGGTCTGTAGGTGTCAACACTCCTGATAAGCCAACAATCAGCCTTGCAATCCATTACCTACATCTCTTCAAATTTCTTGTGCTGAAATGTGTAATTAATAGCGTCTGGTTGTTACATTATTTGTCCTGCAGTCACAAGAGCTAATTCTTTTCTGTGTTCTAGTTAGTTAGCCTGTGAATGCATGTATATGTTGATCATCTAATGCTAAGCAATTGAGTTAGTGACATTTAGAGGCACACAAAACACACTTGTAACTCAAAAAATCTGATCCTCTAAGTAGTTTAAAACAGCTGACCTCAATGCAAGCAATTGCACTAGTCCAAAAGAAAACAGAGTGAGAGAAGGCTAGCTGGAAATTCTAACCATTTTGTCATCTTCTCACACATCTTGATGTTACTGTAACTGTTCCAGAAATACACCATGAAATTCAGACAAGTGCAAAAAGTGTGTGGTGTATTCTAAACCCTTGTCAATATCCTGGGTACTGAGCTGCAATCCCAAACAGCCCAAACCCTGTGACCTTGGGGCTCACAGTGCTCCCTGAGTTACTCAATTCAACAGGAACCATTATTACCACTTCCATTATCCACAGGATCACTTATGCATCAAGACAACACCCACCCTGCTTTTGGAAATGGCTTTGGTCTTCTCCTGGGATAAGAACAGCAGGGTATCCTTGACTATGGAGTCAGTCCATGACCACCATACCACTTCCAGAAACCCTTTCTACCCGCCAGTGACTGCCAGTGCAAACGCTACACCATCCTATGGATGTACCTCCAAAATCAGTCATGGATGGCAGCACAGTTTGGATACAAAAGGGATGTCTACACTTCAAGGCTGAATACATGCCACTGAGCTGGATATACAACCAATATGAATTCCATCACCACAGAAACCAGGCACTCTAGAAGATGAAACATGTTCAAACATTTACTTGATCTTATAAGCATACACATGTGGATTTCAAGTACAAGCAAATTCTGTATTTTGCATTGCTGCTATTCTTTCAGCTGGGGAAAATCACTAAGGATGAATGAGGAAAAAGATGAGAATACAGAGGAAAAAATAGGAGACAATATTGTTTTAGATTATATGCTATAAGTACAAGCAATTTTACAGAGATTTACATCTTATTAAAACAACCAAGTGCAAGCATAACTGAGAGGCTGAAGCTAAAAACTATCAAAGTAGGATCCATTATGTGGATCAGCCAAAAGCTGGGCACATAAATTCCCCTTTTTAGGCACCTATTCCAAGGCAGTCATTCCACCTTTTTCTGTAACCAGCCATTCCAAAGGCAGCCTCCTTATGCCTATGGAGAGCACCTGCTCCAGGATGTCCCAGGGAGGCTCCAAACTCTCAGAGGGTTAAAACCATCAACAGGAACCTGAGGGTTGCTACTGCTATGGATCCCCTGATTTTCCTCATGACTGCAAGGACACAGCAAAAGCCTACAGCCAGCCCAAGGCATCTGGGGTAGCCAGATTCCAAAATCTGACTTGCTGATCATCACACCCAGCCTTTCTCAAAAATCTTATATTAAAAAAAACCCAGAAAAGATATTTTTATTAATATTGCTCTTTACAGAGCTCTAGGACTATGAAGCACTGACCATTTTTCTTAACAAAATGAGGGTGAAGTTTAATTTACTTATGTATGCTTTATTCTGGTTTAACATAAAAATATTTTATCTTCTTCATCTGGTTTAAAAATGAAGAACAAAAAGAGAGAACAATGAGAGTCTGAAAAGCAACCTCTGCACACATTCTAGGATGATAATCAAATTTTTTGGTTTGTTGTTCAGGCACTTAATGAAAGGGATATTCATGGAAAAAATCATCTCTGAGAGAAACATGAGTATAAAATTCTGAGAAAAAAGTTCTGAAAAAGATGTTGTATGTCTTCTTTACAAGGGAAATGAACCACAAGAAGACAGAAATTTTATATTACATTAGTTTTTAAATACATTGCATGTGAAATAGTTCTGTTAAATGAGGCACTAAAAAAAAGAAAAAAGACCTAATACTTCACTGCCACTCCATCAAAAGCTACTGCATAATTAGAGAAAAGGCACAAGACATGAATTTCATGGCAAAAGAAAAAATAATGCAATGAAAAAGTCTGTAGGCATATGTGTGAATGTTAGCCAATTCCTTCCAGCTAGCTCAAATTTGTATCTGCTTGAATTTTCAGAGCCCCTTTTCTCTACAAATAAAACAAGTGTTGGAGGCACCTTTCTCTCCTTTTTATTTCCTGTATCCGCTGAATTAAATTGTAACATTACTTTTTAAAAAAACTTAGAGTCTTATCAAGCCAAGTAATTAATTCTTTTCAAAGCCAAATTATTACATTATCACAAGAATATTCTGCATAAAAGCAGATGTACACATCAGCTCTTGGAAAGGCCTTTCAGCCCCAGGTTAGGGGCAAGCCCTGGGTGCCACTGCTCCAGGACTGCCACATCCACCAGGGCTGGGCACACCTTTCTGGCAGAACTGGTGGTGTCACACCACCCCTGCTCCAGGGGGACAGGAGGATCTGGGATGTGTGTGGGCTATGGAATGTGCCTGCCATCACACTGAAATCCAGGCACAGCTTCCTGGCCCTCACATGGCACTGACCAGTCCCAACTCAGGGCCTGAGAAACACAAGCAGAGAGCAGAAAGTGCCATCAGCATCCACACCTGCAATGCTTGAACACAAAGGGGCTCCTCCCTGCCACCCTACAGTCACCTGCCCCAGGGCTCTTGGTCACAGGCTGTCCCACGTGGGCAGACCTCACCTGGGGTTATCCAGGCACCACTGAGACCTGGGAACAGGAATGGAGTGACTGAAGCATCCTGACAAACACCACCCATCACCCTGGCACTCTGTGTTGCCATGTATTTTTGTGCAATACTAATCTTGTATAATTATAAAGAATTCCTAGCCAATATACCCATCTGTCATGGAAGGGAAAATAATCCCATACAAATAAGATAAGCAAAATATGCTTGCAAAGTATTAATAAATTTGAGGTTCTGTAACTATGACATTTAAAGTTTTATGAATATTTAAACTAAAAAAACCCCTTGTTATGCATTATCAAGTGAGATTAAATATTTAATGAGCATTTGTTGCACAAAATCCTAAGTCTCTCTAAAGATTAAAGCAAATTATACAAAGTTTAAGATATTTTAAAATGGAGATATGTTGAAAGTAGTTATTTAAAAAGAAAAGCAGTACTAAATATAAAAACTCAGAACTTGAAACAGCCTGGTATATATTATAATATGTATTATAAATTAATCCTGACCTAGGAGATGAAAAGCTATTGCAACAAAATTTATCTCTGGTGACAAATCTTCAGGTCCAACATCAGAGTTGTTCCCAGACAATGGAGTGGAACAAGGGGCAATGTCTGGGGCCTGGACAATCTGCTCATGACAGCCACAGAACAAATTTTCTATAGACACCCTCCTTCTTCTGCTACTGAACACAATGGTCACTGTTAAATCTGGGCCTCAAAATCCCGGAAATTTAAATAACATGCAACCAATATTTTAATAATTTTAAATAAAAATAATCAAAGACTACTCAAATTGAATTTATGGGGTGAACACTTAAGATTGCTGTATTTGCTTGAAGATTTTTTATTTTACCAAATTCAAGCTCTAAACCAAAATGTTCAGATTACAGAAGACACACATGAATTGGCAAAAAGCACTTAGATCTCACCTGTGAAAAGTATGTGAGCCTAAATAAAGATGTTACTTTATCTTCCAAGGGACAATGAACTTGTAGTTCATTTAGAGGTGAAAAATATATACTGAAGGAATATTTTTATATTTGTCAAAGCTATGTATCTTGTAAAATTAAATATCTAAATCCAATTCTTAAATATTGATTTTATATAAGAAGAATTTAACAGTTAATACTAAAATGATACTACATCTGAACAAAACCCTCTGTAAATATTTGTACTATTATATGTCATGAAAAATACATGCCCTGTATTAACTTTGTACAAACTAGTCAGATATTTGCAGGATAATGAGTTCTTTTCAGTGTAAACCATTAAAATGTAGCAGACTAATTCCTCTCTTTTGGCTGCTATACTATACAGACCAGGAGTTGTGGAATACATTTTTACTCTCCTGAAAGTCTCTAAGAATCCCTCATTGTCACTTGCAATTCTCCAGCACAAAGTTAATTAGAAAGTGCTAGCTCACATTTCTCTTCTTTTTAATTAAAGAAAACAAATTTTATTTCCTAGGCAGGCCAACACAAAAGAAAATCCTGAAGTTAAAATAGCTATTATAGTGTAACCTATCAAGCAAAAACACTTTTGTAATTGCAAACACCCCCTTCTGATATCCATGTGATACAAAGGCATCTATATATCATGAATAAACCACGAGGATGCTGATGGAACTAGAATGGCTCCAGGGTATCACCAGAAATCCATTCTAGGTGGCTCATGCTACACAAGCTGTATAAATATCAATGAAAAACCCTGAGTGTCCTGACAGCTCATACTCAGATACAACATCTCACGTTTCAGTTCCTATGCCCACTGCCCCTTGTCCTATTTGGGCATCAGTGAAGAGAATTTGGTCCCATCCTCCTGACACCCACCTTTCAGATACTTTTATGCATTCGTAAGATCCCCTCTCATTTGTCTCTTCTCCAGGATAAAAAAGCCTAGCTCATTTCTCATTTCTCTTATTTGTGGTTTTACTAAAAAATTAAGTGTAAAGAATTGTTGAAACTAATTTTAGGAAAAAGCCCAACCTGTGCTAAAGGCTGGTGACAGATATTCAATACTACCTAAAACCCTTTTGCTAGAATACTCAAAAATCTCCTGAGGTCTGTGAGAGAAATGCCTACAGACTGCAAACCATTTGGAAGGAAAAGCCTGGACATTTGTTAAGATTAACTGCACAAAGGCCCCTAAAGAAAGGGAAGGAAGTCCTCTTCGTGCATTTTGAGTTTCCACTTCCACAATAGACACACTACACTGTAAAAAACACTACTGGTTCACCTTGTTGCCATGAAAACTGCACTGGGTAGCTCTTAAAACAGATAAAGGAAAAGTTAAATTCTACTTGCTTTCCCCTGATCTAATAAAAAGTCTTGCTCTGGCACTCAAACCAATCCATCACTATACTCCCACAAAAATTAGCTTCAAGACTCCCCTGAAAAACTTGTTACCATTTCCTCAATTTATATTTTCAGTGTGAAAAACACAAACTAAAGGAAGTTACTTCAAACATGATATAGGGAAAATGAAAGGACAATAGCAAAGGAGAGAATCAACGTTATCAGAAACAGTACAGTAAGATGGTATCTAGCTTAATAAAAGGCAATTTACATGACCTGTTTAATTACTGAGTATCAGTTTATTATACAGCTAAATCAGTTCTGCAAGACAAAATGGACACTTAGTTAAAACACAGAAACCTGGTTGGTCCTGCCTTTGCTTTACAGTATCTAACCATGAAAACCATGAATGAGGGGAACATTTCCCCAGCTACCCCCATACTTGCCAAAAAGCAGCCATTGAACACCCAGGGTGGCTGGGAATTCATTCCCTGTTGTAGGAATACTCTGCCCTGTGCCCAGTCAGACCATGACCTGAGTACCTGTTTCACCTTTCTCATGTGACACATGACAAAATACAGCTATTCCTACATGTTAACTTTAAAAACAACTCCAAAAGCCCCCAAGCCCAAGCCTCTCTAATCTCTACAAACTGTGAGCCTTTGACAGTATTCATGATTTTAAAAGACAAAACAAAAAAGTACAAACTCGGCGTTGGCATTTTCTTTCATGAGGCTTGGAAGAGCTCAATATAAATGAAAACTGGTTTTATTTGCAATGGCCACAGAAAGTTTTGCTCTAAAAACTTGCAGCCGTGTGTGTCTAGGGGTTTTGTCTCTTTGCTGCTCATATATTGAATAAATTGCTCAGAATTCAGATTGCTATAGAGAAATACGCCCTCTGTAATTGCTGTCAGGGTCAATGAGAAAGGGGTAAGTGCTTAAGTGATGGATATATAATTTACATCACCCTGGAGCAATGTTAGCATGAATCTTCAACCTGTTTAATGTTTATTCAAATGCTGCAGTTGTGAAGTTAATTGCCTGACTCTATTCAACAAAAATTTCTGTCTTCAGATGTATATACTGCCTTTTTTCTAACCATCTACAGCAACATTTAGAAAAACTGGATTTCAAAAAACCAAAATTAAAGTCAAATGGCATCACCTTTCCTTTCAAAGTATGAACACCACCAAGAAGCTCCAGGTTGAAAATGAAAAAATGTAGAACCATAAACAGTAACTTTATTTCCTCACAATTTGGGGGTATGTTTTTTGTGCAATTAGTTGACTGTTGTTAACATTTATTGAATTAAGCTGAAACATCTCAATTCCAATACACAATCTGCAAAGTTCAGTCTCTGGACTACATCTGTTACCAAATTGCTGCTAAAAGAAAGCAGATTTGTTTAGGTTAGCCAGGAATGTGTTCCCAGTGGATTTCAGTTACAAGGATGCATAGGTAGTGAAATGATAGATATCCGTGATGAGGAATTTTGCCCCAAATGTACTTTATGTACTTTAAATTGCTTTATTTATCATTCCTATTTAACACCTCCTTAAAGCCACTTGGCACAGTTCTGAGATCAAAGTGACCTTTCAAAGCTAAAGAGCAAAATTGATGCATAGTTCATTAACCAAAGCAGAAAACACTCCTCTTGATGATAGGAGAAATGCAAAAATATCAAATTAACCTTCTTTCTTTGTTTTCCTTCGCCCCTCTAATAAGAAAACACAAAGAAATGGGACTATGCTAAGCTTATCATAACTGCAGGAAAAGAAGAGGAAGTTACTGAATGTGCCCTTTTACAGCTCACAGCTTTGACCTGAGAAAATAAATCAGCCTGTTATTCTGAAGGTATTTATTTTACCCTAAGAAATATAACATAATCTCCACACACCAAAGATGACATTATCTTCCTCAGCAAAAGATGTCCTGTCAAGAAATTTATTTCAACTTATGTACCTGACTACCTGTTAGGAACATGACTGTCTCCTCCTAAATCACTGAAATACCACAGAATTATATATTTGGTAAGATCTCATTTTATGCAGCTTTTCTGCAACTCCTGAACCCAAAATTTGGACTCAGTCAGTGCCTTGGTTAAAAATACTTGGAAAAACTGTGCAAGTACCAAGGGGCATTAGAAGGTGACATAAAAATTCTGACCAAGAATGCTGCAATGCCAGCAGATGTGGTAGAGGCAAAGGCAAATTAAATTGCAGAAGAACACTATCAAGGAGATATCATGTTACACTCTGTGTGTACTGTAAGAGAAGTGCACAGCAAGGACCAATTCAGGAGTGAGTTTTCTTTTAAGGGTGTATCACAGGATCTCTGAGTTGGAAGGGACCTTTTGAGATCCCCTGCTTAAGCAGGGTCCTCTAAGCCAGGCTACCCACAACCATGTCAAGTCTTGTCCTGACTCTCTCCACAACCTTTCTGGGCAGCCTGCTTTGGTTTTGGACTACCCTTGCAAGAACAAACTTCTTTTTCTTGTGTTCAGATGGAACTTCATGAAAGTTTTTTTTGTGCTTCTTGCCTGTCACTGGGCATTACCAAGAAGAAGTGTACTACCAAGAAGAGCCTGGCTTCATCTTCATCTCCTCAGTAAATGCCTCTGGTATTTATACACATTGACAAGACCAGAGCCCCCAGAATTCCAAACGCTCCCTAGGCTGAAGAGTCCCAGAGGATTCTACTCCAGTGCCTTAGTCATTTTCATGGATCCTCACTGGATTCATGCCAGTATGTCCAAGCTGCTCTTCTACTTGAAACCCCAGGACAGGCCCCAGCACTCTAGATGTCTTTTTACCAGGGCTCAGGCTGCTGTCCATGCTTTTCCTATGCAGACCAAGTTGCTTTGGCCTTCCTGCTGCAACTGTGTGTTCCTGACTCACCACCAGGATCCCAAGCTCCTTCTCTGCACAGCTGCTTTCAAGCATATACTGGTGCATGGGATTGCTCCTCCCCAGGTTTTTACTTCCCCTCAGAGAGAGACTGGAGGTTCTTCTCTGCCATTTCCCCAGCATGTCCAGGTCCCTCTGGGTGGTGGCACAGGCTCCCAGCCACTCCTCACAGCTTGGTATTATTTACAAACTTGATGAGGGTGTGCACTGTCCCATCATCCACGTCATTAATGAAGATGTTAATTGGTGCTGGCCACCTGAGGCACCACACTAGCAACTTGTCTCCAGCTGGACTTCTGCCACTCAACACAACTGCCCAAGCCCAGCCATTCTCAATCCCCCTCAGTGTCCATTTATCCAGTCCTTACTTCCTTGGCTGGTTTATTGCAGGTAGAGTTGAAAGCCTTACTGAAGCCAAACTAAGCAGAATACACTGCTCTCATCCACCAAATGAGTCACCTCATTATAGAAAGTCATCAGATGATTTTCTTCATAAAAGCAGGATGAAAACTTCTAATAATCTTCCTTTACACTTCTGGAAATCATTTCTAGGATTAGTTGTTCCAGTAGCTCACGTCCTGAGGTGCGGCTGACCAGAAGACATCTGCCTTATCACAGCCTTCAGAAATCAATGCTGAATAAAGGAACTTTTCAGAGAGAATCGAGATTGGCCTTGCAATCACCCCAGCCAGCCCCCACAGAAGTCATGGATGTGATCCCTTTTGGGCCCCATGGACTCACAGATGTCCAGTTTGTTCAAGTGCTCCCTAACCTGATCCTCCTCCATCAAGAGCAAGTCTTTGCTGCTTCATACTTCTCTTTGGGTCTCAGGGACCTGGGTTTCCTGAAAACTTGTCTTTTTATTAAGGGATCTTAACATTTTGACCAAATCCAAAGCACTTCCACATCAAATCCTATTCCCAGCTCCTCCCCACAAAAGACTGCTTGTGAACAGCAGTATTTTCTCCTGGTACTTCTCTACATGCAGTTATTTTAAGTTAGGAACTTCTGTTGCAGTTCATGACAATAAGATGATGTATTGCAAAAGAAAAATCAACGGAAAACGTACAAGAAAGCAATTCCATTGACTGAACTATTCAAAAATAAAATCAAACTCATTCCAGTTTAAAACACAAAGCAGAGAAGCATGATGTTTCTTGATTTTAGATAAGCCTTAAAGTAGACAACTATAATAATTACTTCTAAGAGTGATGAAAAGGAAAACTACCCTTTCACATGAGAGGCTTTTTTGACTATTCTGTAGGATTCTTCCTTAATGAATGTAATGAAGGCACAAACAGACACAGAGTAATTTAAAGACTAAAAATTAAAACATATGAAAAATACCACTGTGGTGAGTCTCATGCGTAGTCCACCAGAAAATGCACTGTGCCAAACTGGTACAATAAAATCTGTGCCCTTGAGTTCATTCCAGTTCAATCAAGTTCATTAATGTAAACAGAACAGTAAATCAACCCTGTACAGAGCTTTTTTTCCATGCTTCTCCCTTCCAATATGCTGAAGCTGCACTACATTTCATTGGTAGAGTTGCTGTGAAAGGGATTCTGAAATGGAACTGCATTTCTCAAAAGTGTGACTGCAAACCTGTGTGACAGACGACCTGGGTTTGAGATTTTATGTGGCACCTTTGGCCACTCACACCCAGGACAAAAAGGAGAAAATGAATACATTGGTACAGACATGGACAATGCACAGGAACAGAGTGAAAGGCTGAGACTCCACTGATACTGCAAATCAAAACTCTTCCTTCCCCAGGTGAGATTCTGACAGTGCCTCTGCACGACCATGACACCACACCTAATAACCTTTGAGAAACCAGAGATTCTGCCATGCCAGACTTGGATTAAGGACAGACTTTGAAATCAGGAATTTTTGTTGTATATGCAAGAAGGCTGCACCAAATTATATATATGCATCTGAAGTACCAGAAGTGTTCTTTCACACATGGAAAAATATTGTCTGTTGAGGACAAAAGAAAGTATGGATCCAAAATCTGTGTGCCAGACATGCTGGAAAACTGCATAAATATATGGAGAGAGGATGAGGGGACAAAAAAAAAGTCAAACTCAACCCAAAGCAAAAAAAACCCAAACCCACACAGTGACCAGCTGCAACAAGCCAACAAATATCTCAATGAGAAGCAACAGCTGGAAATAGTCAATTCCAGGACCTACTGCAGACAGAAGCAGAGATCCCAAAAATGTAACAAGCCTAGATGGAAGTGACAAGAAAATATGTTCTACAAAAATCAGCATATGGAATGGGACTGTTTTTCACTGTGCAGAGAACAAAACTACTAAACAATTTTTATTCTTCTTTTTTCCATTAGTCTTAAACTTCTTCTAACCATCTCTTCCCCTTCCTTACCCAGAATCCCAACATTGTGATGCTGCCATTAAGGAAATAAAAGTTTTTTCAATGTTCTTTGCTACAAGTCTCTGTACTCAAATTTTGTGACAAGTGTTTGCATCTTATCTAAAAAGTTCAGAATTATATCATTAATCAATGCAATGTATACAGAAAGAAACATAGCTTTTTCCATCATAAAGTAACTTATCTCACATATTTGCTTTCATTTCATATTAACAACCAGGACAAAGAATCAGATATCAGGGTTTCCTTGTTTTTGTTACTTTTCATCTCATGTTTTTTTGAGTCTTAAAGACTGCTAAGAAATACCCACATGGTCATAAGAGGATGGTCTAAACAAACCCAAATTAAAATCCTAGTTGCAGCAGCAATTCCTCACGACAATTTGCACAGATCCCCACTATTACTCTGTATTTCTCTTGTATCAAAACCCACCTGCAACATATGCACATCTTTGTTTTGCACATCCCTCTTTGGGAAGGGAGAGGAACTTAAAGCTTATTGACATAATAATGGAAAGATGGTATTGAAGGAAACCAGAGAGACGTGGGCAGAACAGAATCCCCAAGCAGAGGGCAGTAACATTGGAGAAGGAGCACAGGGAATGGCAGATCTTGCCAGTGGCATAAAGCAGGAAAGCTCAAAGTAGAAAAGAGCTCAGCTAACCTCCAATTAGCTGTAAAGATGCACTTCTGCTCTGCTCTATGTGTGGCTAGGAAAACTTGTTAACGCCCCACAGCATGTTTGGACATGTTAATCACTTTGGGATCAAAATAATAATCCTAGCTTTCCTATGCAGTGGTGAAATACAGCATCAATAGGCTTTTCAACTACTATTTACATGGTATGACTCATTAAGTGCTGTTTCAGTGCCATTCTTCCATACATATAAAGGGGGGGAATCATGACTCCATTCCAAATTGAAAGAGTGACAGCTATTTAAAGGGGGGAGGCCACATCAGACACCAATTTAGTGGTGCTGAATCTGTCTGCTCTAGACCTGAATCTGATGCAAAATACCAAATTGGAAGAGAACAAATATGCTCTTTGCAAATATCTCTACTTAAAACAGTGAACATATTCAAGTCAAAGTAAGAATCATTAGTTCTGATAATATCATTAACTTAGCTTCACACTTACAATGTCTCTTTAATTGAGGCTTAGAAATCATCACAAAATAAATACACCATATATTTTCTCCCTCTGTGTACATAAACATCAATATCCAGTACATCTTTGATTTCATCTTTAGCCACAGACACTGGAAAGGTTCAACAAAATAAAGTGAGACTTCATTGTCATTTAACTCAAACCTCTGGCAAAACCTGCACTGCTGAACTCCCCATTATCTACCTTCTCCAAAAGCTCAGTTATGGTTCCCCTAAGTCTTGCTCAGACACTGTGAGTTACCAGGAGACACTCAAAATCATGCCAGCTAACCAAAGAAAGTGCAGCACTGTTGCATTTATTAGGTGTACCAGTGTAGTTCCAAGAGGAAGAATTCAGTGTCATCATTCAACTTGTGCTCAATGTGACAGCTCCAGCTCCCCAGAGCTCTGACACTCGCCCCATCCAGGGCAAACAGGAGAATCTCTGTGGTTCCTACAGCCTCAGTGACTGGGGCACAAAACTTAAAAACCCACCTGCAGGCTATACAGAGGGCTCCTGTCACAGACAGCCCTGAGCTGGGATGACATCAACCACAAACATGAAACCTTCTCTCTCCTCAGCTTGAAAACAACAAACATACTAGCTATTGAAAGGGGAGAAACCTGCACAGTCTGAAGCATGCTTCACATAATTTAAGAACATAACAGAGAATCTTAATTTTCAGATGCATTTAAAGCAGAGAAAATAATCACTGTTATACATGTAGTTTGATGGCAATTAGCTCAAGCATGCTTTAAAAACCACATGGTTGGTCAGTTAAAAAAACCCAGGGCCAATGAGATGCACAGAGTGTAGCAGCATATAGAGAGCTTTGCTTGGATTGCCCATGTACCCATTGTGGAGAGGACACCTGTCAGTGTAATCTGACATCAGATTAGACAAAAAATTTAATTTATCTTAATAATAATTACTTCCACCACAGAAGTTGAGCATGTGCATTGTGATAAAGCTCTAATTCAAAAGAGTATAATGGGACATTTCTCTGCCTGAAGAGAGACAGCCATACCAACACTCTCTCCTCTCCAGGAGGTTTTCACAGACTCCTGTTCTCAGTGAGCCAGAAGTCACATGGGATCTGAAAGCCATTAGAGCTTTTCTCATTTTCCTACACATCTACCTCCATTAACTCCCCTTATTGCTTCAATCATGATAAATTCAGGATGTGATACAAAATTTACCAACTCTTTCAATAAATCTTAGCAAGTCCACCTCTTAAAAAAATAAAAGGCATGGGGACAGAAGAGCAAATTTTTCTTCCTTTGTTTTCCACACATATTAAGATATGGGTGGATACAAAGCCCTATGCTTTATAGCTGACTTTATAACTTACTGCAGCAGTAAGTGATTACAGGCATTCACTTTGCCTGTTATTTCTGAAATTTTCAAACAAAATCTGCTTTTGCCTACAAGCACAGAGCCTGCCTTTACATACAAGTCTCTTAAATGAGGATTCTGTTAACAGAGTCTCTCTGAAATGAGCCTTAAAGACTGCTATGAAATACCCACTAAGAGTCTCTCAGAAACGAGTCTCTCTTTGTACTTCTAGAAGAAGAAATTTGCCCAAAAAATGAAAAGGGAAAGGTGGCAAACTGAGTAGATCCCTAGCAAAGGGGTATTATGATTCTGTACCATTACAGTGGGAAAAAATAGCTTCATTTATGCAATAGATTGAGAAGTACAGAGAATTACAGTCTGATAGTGAGAGAAAACAACATGCTTCATATAGTTGCTGTGACTCTTCCAAGGAGGAAAGTCAGCACAAGGAACAAGAAATTAAATGGAAAGGCAAAAGAGGAAACACAGGCACCTGGAGAACAACCACGCAAAGAAAAGAGACAAAGGCATCTCAACATGTACACAGAGGAAAAAGAAATGGCAAATGATGCAGAAAAGATATCCAGGGAATTTCATCTGGTGAGCAGAGGTCCTGTGCCAAATTTTCAGTCAGGATGACAGATAACCCTTGATGCTGCTTTCTGCCTCATATGCAAGATTTAAAGATTTTTTTGGGGGTGAAACTGAGGCAATTCTCACCTGAATTTTTTTTATTTCAGAGTAACATTAAAGGATCAACTGACTTTGCTTCTGTCAGTGTACAACATTCCACAATTGAAATAAATGCATCTTGAAAGGACAGCTTTTCAATACCATTAAATAACCTATTAGGGGATGGGGGAAGGCAGAACTTACATTGACAAGACTGCACTTGAGTAAAATGTGAAGCACATAAACCATTTGGCTGCAACTACAGAAGGCAATTTAGCCACTGGAATTCCATGCTGATTTTCTGCCTTCTTGGAGAAAAGGGGCATGAAAACCTGCTACTGACATAGCAAACACAAAAGAGCATCTGTCAAAATACTGCTTTCTGATCTTAAACTGGCAGGGTTGCAGAGAATGACTCTGCTTTTAACTAAAAATTACAAAAAATAAATCAATGCTTTCCTCAGATCTTAGCAGCAAATATTAGTATTTCTAACATAGCAATTTCTGTGTACAAAGTGGAGCAAAGACGATCAAATTGATTATCTAGCTGGAGTGCAGCTTCTTTGGGTCAGTATCAGAAGTTTTGAGTGGTCATGTGGACATGCATCCCCTTCTTGTCTCAGCTGAAAATGAGACACAAGTCACACACAACCACCTTACCAAGCACAGGGCAGGACCAAGGGACATAGGAGATAGTGAATGAGGCAGTATCAGTTATTTAGTTTGAGGGCAATGCACAGAAATGTTTGTGTTGGAAATACTAAGCATTCATGACCAATGTTAATGTAAATCAGACTGTTATTGAGTACTTCGGCCAATTTTGCAAAAAGTAAAAATTAACTTTTTTTTTAGTCACAAAATATTCAATGATTTCCAGCAGATTCCAGCACTGACTGCGTAAAATAAAATTGCAGACTGTACCTGGTTTTAAACCTGAGTACAGCTCACACACTGAAACCAACACAAGCTGAAAAAGTTAGGTCCCAAAACCCATACTGCATGGACTGAGCTTTTCCTTTTTTGCATGACTATTGCACACCTGGAGTTAGTACCTATTATTACTTAGGGAATTTAAATTAAATATACAACTCCAAGAAGCCATTTCATAGGTACCATTGTGTCAACTTTCTCCTAAAAAACCTTAGAGTGTAAATACTTAGAAGGTGACACTGAGATGAGAAGGTTCCAAGCTATTTGCAGAATGTAGGCAGAGAGAAGGAACTCTGTTCCTCACAACTCCCTTGGCTCAAAAAAGTCAATTAGACACCTGCTAGTAGGAAAGGCATCCTGTAAATAGAGTCATGATTTGGTAAGAGACTACAGTTAGGCTTGGAGGTTTTGGAAAGCAAAATATTGAAAGTATATGTTGGCAATTTTGGTTTATCAATCCAAAATTACTGAATATCTTGTTTGCTAAACAGAAAAACTGACAGCTCTTTTCCCTTGTTTTATCTTGGGTTTCTGGGGTTTGAGTTTTGTTACCTGTTGGTCTTGATTATGCTTTTATACTGTTCATGATGCTTGGTCACCTCCAATATACCATATTCTCTATTTTTAAAATTTCATGTCAAATTTCAATTAAGAAGTAAAGCAATTTAACACAAGAAAAAAGACTTTTTAGTGATCTCAAACTCATCAGACAAAAACATTTCCGCAAAACGCAGGCCAACCCAAATACAAGCGAAATTACTCCTTCAGTTCATCAGTGTTTTCATCATCAGAACAGTGATTTTATAGTCATATCCAGAAAACTAATATAAATGGTCACAAACATCAAGGCAAATTCTCAGTTTTTACTTAGGCAAATGCCAGCTGATTCTTCATGTCATGGTCACCTAGTTGTAATTAGAAATGCCTGTGGCAAAGGCCACACTGAATCCCCCACTGACTGAGCTTTCTCTGTAGAGGGATACACATAATAATATATTATGTATAATCTGTGTATATGGTGATACGTGTCTGTTTATAACAAGCAATATAAAAAGGATCAAGTAGGATTTGTGATAAGGATTTATGTGCATTTTGTTCTAGTTTAGCACTTTTCAGACACTATGACATCATTGTTCATTCCAAACCTCTTGATGTAGTTAACCTGATTTATAAGAGTATCACATTCCCACTTGGGCACAAGAGAAACAGAATACTGAACATCACCCCTAACACCCTTCCCAAAGGCACCATCCAGTGTTTCACTGAAGATTTTAAACTCTAATAACACAAAATCCCAGCCATTAAAAACCTTCACACATGAACATATCCACTTACTGTTTCAACAAAAAGCTTCTAAGGCAGAGCTGCAGCTCTCCTGAATTAATTGATTCTTTGTTTTACTGTGCCATCACCTAGACAGTAAGAGATATTAGAACTGAATATAAGGAACATCATTATTAACAGATTGCATTAATTACCTTATTAATGATGGTAATAATTCTGCAAAACAAATAACACTCAAGACTTACAATGAACCCAAATGTTCTTTGTGTCAACGGCAGCCAACACATACATATTGCTGCCAGAGTACGAACCTGAAATGAAATTCCTTCTATGTAAATTAACAAAATTTCCTTCCCTCAATTTGTTCCTTAGTGGAACAGCTAACATAGCAAACCTGCTGTCTAACCACAACAAAAATTCCAGTGAGTCCCTGCATGACTGTTCCAGTAGGTATGCAGCAGAAGAACTGTATCAGCTAAGCTTGAAATGAAATCTGAAATGCAAGACATTATAGAAAAAAAATCAGTTCAGTTTGTACAAAGCATCCAGCATTGAATGAGTATGAAGCACAATGTCTCTACTCTCAGCTAAAATACAGATTAAAAAAAATATGCTTACTAAAATCACTGACTGAATTCTCCATGTCCCCACATGGTTTCACCACTGCTACATTCCCCTCACAGCCAAGAGAGGAAAGCAGGAATAGCTGAGTATTCAGATGGCTGCAATAGTCTGGAATTCCAGCCACTCAATTAGATCTGAGAAAAGCCCCATGATCTTATGCAACACTTGTGTCTTGGATTGCATCACACATTTACTTCATGTAAGACTCAGATTATTTTAAGCACAGAATTAATCTTTTCAGATGCAAGTCTGAGCCGGCAGTACAAACGAGCAGGGTGTTTTGGCTGCTGCTCCACTGGGTGGTTTAAGGAATATATCTCTTCCTAGCAAAGCAGGGAGTTTGTACTGGTGACACCAATAAGAAATATGATCTTTCTGTTGAAAGGTGTAAGACATAGCTGAAGCCATAAATCATTAGCTGTTTTGAAGGCCAAACTCAGAAACCTGCTTTGTTTCTCTCAGCTTGCCATCAAACATCCATCCTCAGCAGGGACAAAACAGCTCTTCCAACAGGTACTTCTAAATGACCTTTTTCCACAGGACCTGCTCCAGTGATTAAGGGCAATCCCCAGATCCTGTAAAATTTTCTCCTTCATCTTTGGAACACTAATTTNTTTTTAATTCTCTCCAGACTCAACACCCCACAAGAGCACTGCAATGACATGACCTCTGCCTCTGCAAAAAAGGGCTTAATCACCTCAGCAGAGGCAAGAGCAGGACAATACAAACCCTCCTAGGGAGGGCTGTACTGCCTCTGATGAAGATCAGGCAGTTCTTTCCTTTATTCAGACACTTCCTTTTTGCAAACTTCTTTAAAAAACTTGCTGAGTGGGGACAATCGCCCAACAATTTCATTTCATCAGGGATGGACCAAGCTACTCCTTTGCCCATAGGATACTCCACAAAGGATACTCCACAAAGGATACTCCACAAAGCCTTCCAATCCCTGTGCTTCCCACTACCACCCATTGTTTGTCTGCAGTTCTGATTCCTCAGGGCTGCTCAGGGCCTGGGACAGCCTACAGAGGAGGCTTTGTGTAAAACTACAGTATCTAACTGGGAACCCCCTGTAAAACCTGGCAATAGCTCAGAGGTTATTAGCCAGGTCATGAAAGACAGGCATGGAACAACTGAGGAGTTATCATCTCCTTAGGAAGTCCAGCTGAAGCAAAAGTTTGGGATACTGTTGAAGTTTTTCCTCTGCAAAATCTAAGTCTGAAGTCTAACACAGCAGCACAGCAATCTTTAGTCTGAAAGTCTGAGAGGGAACTACCACAAAATTTCTGTGGTGTATGGAAGGTGAAACATGTTAAAACTCTGGTTT
Organism: Aegithalos caudatus; assembly: GCA_013389925.1. NCBI lineage: Eukaryota > Metazoa > Chordata > Aves > Passeriformes > Aegithalidae > Aegithalos > Aegithalos caudatus. The sequence goes on along the minus strand of WEIU01023612.1, from coordinate 364,583 downwards.
TATGAATTTATGAAAGCAGTCAGTAATCACTGGCCAGAAAGGTTCTAAATATAAAAGACAAGTTTTAGACAATGGAATGGCTAAAATGAACATTACAGGTGAAAACTTTGCTAGACCAACCTTAATGTGGAAAAGTATGCATTTTATGTAAAATCATCAATACTAATCTGCATGAATGAAATTCAGAACTACTAATTAAAAAAAAAGAAATCTAAGTTACTGGTGCCATTTTCTTTGTTTCCCGTTGCGTTCCTTGGTTGACTTGCAGTCCCAGATAGGGTCTGAGCCAGTAAATGTTTCCAGATGTAAGGCTTGTATTTAATACTCCACCTAGAAGTAAATCTTATTCCCACTAGTTAGTGTTTGTATAACCCTTCAGAGTTCAGCCTTCAAGTAAAAAGCAGGGGGAAGTAAAAAAGTAAGTCCATATCCATTGGAAAGTTAACAACTTCTTTATTCCCTGTCAAAGAGAAGGGAACACAGACCTAGGCCATCAATCAAGATCTGCAGATCATCCATTTTAACAAGATAAAATTCCCATTGACTTCCATGGAACACGGGACCTCCCCCAGTCTTTGCCAACCTGACTCGGAACCACCCAGGCAGGAGAGTGTGGAGCCAGTGACAATCTCCTGACCCTTCCCACTGCTCTGAGAAGTAGCACAGCTTCCCCAGGGCATCTCCTGCCACTGGAGACACTTTAGAAAGACAGAATTTACCCAAATTCCCATACCACAGACAAAGGAGAGCACCTCCACTCCCCGTAGCACCCCACTCCCTCCAGCAGCCTTTGGGGCATCATCTCAGTGACTCCAGGCTTTCCTATCACTTCTCAACCTTCCTTGAAACTCAGGCCACAAACCCAGCAAGGCATGGCAATGCCAAAAGCTACTTTCTCCTGCAGAGAAGAGAAAACTCCTGCAATCAGGTCTATATGCTGACAGCTCTCCTGTGTCCCACTGCATGATGAGAAATCAAATGAACCCTTTCAACACTGGCAAGAAGCCATAATTGGGATCTCTAAGACTTAACTTTCTGCAAAAGCAGAAATAACTTCTACTTATATCCTGAAATCCAGTGCCTCTCAGATTCACCTTTCCCAGGCAAACACAAATAAATATACACAATACAAACTGCCTATAAAAGTATGTTCAGAGATCTTGGGAGCATCTTTTTTGTGTTCTTTGCTATTCCTTGAAAGAGCATAACTGACTTTTTTGAGCTACATCATTTTGTCTCTTTCATGAAAAAGAAATCAAGTTTTTTCTCCTAAAAATAATTTTAAAGTTGCTTTATTAATGCAAACTTCAGAAATGAGAAAACAAAAAAGTCAAAGCAATAGAACTTTCCAGACAGTATATTAAATAAAATACAGCAGCACCTCTTGGGTGCTGGAAGCGTTCATGCTTCAGCCTGATGCCTTTACAGCAGCCCCGTCATGTGTTAATGATTACATATATTCATTCACTACCAAAAATAGTTTCCTCTAGAATTATGCACAAAGAACATTTGTCCACAGTGAATTTCAAGCTTGGCTAGTCTGCTTGGGTTACAGTTACTCCTAATTTTACAGTGGCAAAAATCCAGAAGTCTACTTTGTGCTAGCAGTTTATCTTTTATGTCAGAATACATTCTCCAGTAATTCAAAAGCTGGGAAAGTAGCAGCACCTAAAAAACTGAGATCTTTACTGATGGAGCTATCACAATACACAGATTACCACAACAAAATCCCAATTATCTTATCTGGAAAAGCATTTCTCTCTCTCCTTCATCCCTCCTGCTACTCCTCTAATTTTGGTCTCCTCGGGAAACCACGAGTAGGATCTTCCTGATCACTTTCACATGCCTTAAGGAATCAGTACATGCTATCTTTGCAAGTTTAGTTTATAGGTTACAAAACCAGTAGTAAAGGAAACAACCAACAAAAAATCATGTATATTTTTAATATGTCCACTGTCCTATAAAATATGAGTGCTGGAGTCTCTGCTGCACATTTTTCCAAATACAGACATGTACTACTTAAGGTGTAAAACATTTTATATATATTTTAAAAGTTAGCCACATAGAAGCCTCTTCAAGATTTCTCCTGTGCTGCTTTGAAGCCATCTATTCTCCCCCTCCCCCTTCCTTTTTTTTTTTTTTTTTTTTTTTTTTTTTTTTTTTAAAAATTTATTTTTTTTTTTTTTTGGATTCAGAGAAAAATTGCTCCATTCCTGCTTGGAATCCAAAGGAGAACAGGAAGTAACGTCTGAGCTCCATAGAGATTCATTTTTATTTGCTTACAGGACGTGGCGGATTCAAAAACTGGCTTCATTTTCCAGTATCCTTAAAGGACCTGACTTTTTTTTTTTTTCTTTTTGGCAGGGAGCATGGTTGGAACTTCAAGTTCAGCCAAAATAGACAATAAAACAGTAAGAAGGCATAATGCCAAAAATGCAAAGGCAGCAGCGTCCAGAGAATAATTCCACCCTTTTTTCTCTCCCCCCCACCAATGATTTACAGAGGAAAATGTAAAAAAACAGAAAACCTTCTTTGTCCTAGAATGAACTCATATTTTAACAGCCTACAAACATCTCAGACCCACTGGAGGCAAGCTAAAGAATGATACTGCTCATTTAAGATGACAGATTTTTTTTTTAATCCATATGTTTTATTGTTATGTTCTTTTGAATATTCTACTTTGTTCTCCTTCTTGGGAGAAAACATTTGTATGAAGTAACAACATGTGGAATCTCTCACACAACACAATATGAAATTTGGTTTAGGAGTAGCCTCTTTTTTTTTTTTTTCTCCTAGTTCATGATACGGATTTTTAGACATTATTCTCACTGAAGTATGCCAGTGTTAGCCTCTAATCCAAAACAGTCGCAATTAATTAAAAAAATCTCATTTGCTGTAGCAAAAATGATTTTTTTTTTTCTTTTCAGGAGGGTCTAAGCTGCAAATAATGCTACAAAAATGATGTGCAACGACCAACAAACAAGTAAAGCTTCTTTGTGAGGATATGTGCAAATGTTTCCTCACGTTTTCAACAGGAAGCTCGGCAGGATGAGTCTGGGGGAAGGTCTGGAAACTGTATAGCAAAATTGGAGGGAAAGACAAAAATAGATTTTAAAGAGGATATTGTCTTCCTTACGGCATTAATCGTTGTTTGGAATTAGAAGCTAACTATTCAGTGTTTCCTTTCCATCATATAAAATTGAACCTATATAATTTGCAGAAAATACCCAGAAGCCACACAATGCCTTCTATTTATTAACAAGAGTCAAAGAACTACCTCTGTGGAAGCTCATGTCTAACTTGGAAACCAAAAAATGGCAGAGTAGAGGCCAGTTCATTTAAGTAAGAAGTGCAAAGTGCACTTGAAAAATATTAACGTTTTCCTTCTAAAGAAAGGAAAGAAAAAAAAAACTATGACACATGCATTAAAAACAATTAAACTGTTAGTGGAAGAAAAAAGGGTCGACTTTCTGGCAGGGTGCAAAGTATTTTTGCAAAGCATTTGTGAGGCCAAACACTAGAAATGTGCGTGACTATGAGGAAAAAGACAGAAAAGCCCATCACATCACCAAAAATTTAAACAGATGGTTTTCTGAGGAACTGTGGTGTGAGATCACTTTGAAACAGGTAAGGCAAAATGGCACAGCAAACTGAGCTAGGGAAAATACAGCTCTTCCAGCAGGATTAGTAGGAGCACAGCACAATCAGCAATGGGGGGGTAAAAGGGAGAAAAAACCCAGATTCTGAGTTAAGTTTCATGGCTGTGGCATTTCAGGTTGCCCCATTCAGAGAAGAAAAGGCAGCAGGTACAGTAAGTTTAAGCACAAAAGAGATGGCATCTGCACAAACTTCTTCTCATCCTGGAAACAGAAAAAGGCAAAACAAAACAAAACCCCACAAAAACTTTGCACCCCATGCAATCAGGAAAATAGACCCAGAAAGGATGAAACCATTGGCTGCTACAGATTCTTTACCAAATCCCAGCAATTTTAAAATTATGAATGACAGCTTGCCTATTTGAATGCTCCAATAAACAAGTATTTGTATGAGAGATGTATCTTGCTTACTGTCATGTCAAAAACCACATGCCATTAGTAGAGCAAAGACCACACAGCATTTTGTACTAAAGTGGCCTTCTTAAAAAAAAAAAAAAAAAAAAAAAAAAAAAAAGAAAAAAAAAATCAATGGAAGATAACAATATAGATGTTAAAAATATTAAAAATATATCCACTAGGAGGAAAAGGTAAGGTTTTTGATTATGGATGGTCTGAACAGAAAGCTGAACTTCATCTGAATCATTATGTCTCTTGTGAAAATTCAATTTCCAGTCCATTTTGTATCCATTCTATACAGGGAGCTGAGCTTGCTGGCTGGCTGGAGGGACCTGTAGGGGTGTGTTAGGAAAGTGCATTAAGCAGCACAATTCCCAACTGCTCCAGCATCTCTGCCCAGCTGGGTGCTGTGACATCTGGACACCTCTCGGGCTCAGTGCTGCAATGATCAACATGCACTGATTTGAGGCAATTCCCAACTGTTTTGTATCCATTTGCCTCCAAACACAAGGCTGACCCCTTGTACAAAGGAGAGCACATATGAGCAGTTTAAATTTTCAAGCTTTCTGTGTGAAATTTTTTTTTAATTATATCAAATTATATCCCAAACTTCATCAAAAACTGAACTCCACTTTACCCCACGGCTAAATAGGTCAGTCTGCAGTTCTAGCCTGAAATCATACACCAGAAATAACAACTATCATTTGTACAACTAAATTAGTGTGACTCCTCAGGACACTACAAACCCAGCACAGCAGATGCACTGGGGTATTTTAGAGTGGAATAATATTGTTGCAGTATGCCCCAATGATATCAGTATCTTTTGGGTCTGTAAATCCAAATGATGATTACATCCAAAGAACCTGGAGATGGGTACTCAAAGTCAGGGCTGTTTGTAGTTTGGGTTTGGTGCTGATTGCAGGTGAGGTAGGGGCACGGTGTTTGGTTTAGGTTTTATTTCCAGGTTCTTTTTCTTTGTTTCACTGATTTCTTATGTATGTACAAACTAGAGCGGCAAAAACAGCACACTGGAATCTGTCCACTGTTCTGCAGTGATGTCAGGTGAAAGGGCTCATCTAAATTCCAGGAGCAGCAAAGTACAAAGGGAGCTGATTTTAGAGCTGAATAATTTTCACCCTAACAGGAATTACTCAGCATTATCAGAGATCCTGTGTGTGTTTATTTGCTGGTACCATGTTCTCTGTGAACGACCCAAGAAGAAAAAAAGCCCATCCCCACATGCTCTTTATCAGCCTCAGGAACACACTGTTCAAACGACAGCAGAATGGTTAAGTGGCCTAGTGGGCCTACAACCAAGAAAGAGAGCTAAGACCAGAGGAGCGGGAACCAAGCCAATTGTCTAGACAGCAGGCAAAAAAACATGCTGGCTAAATTTAATCAGCTGCCTCCTTTACTTTGTAAAGTGAATGGGTAGATTAGAGACAGGGTGACACATAATTTGTGATTGAAATTGCTTGTTTAATCATAATTTAAAAAGAGATGAACTTATCCCAGTTCCCTATCCATCATTCTTATATGCACACATAAAGCGAGAGCCATCTCCACAATAAATAGCAACTGGTGAAAGCCTCCAGCTTCAGCAGTGCCTCTGCACTCCCTGTATCTTTACAGATTCTTTTGCTGATCCCCTCACTTGCCTTTACAAGAAAAAAAGAAGCCTTTTTTCAAGCTACCATAAGTTTTCTGCTCTTCACAGAGAGTCTTTCAAGATTCAGACTGGCAGCTTCTTTCTTGAGAAGGGGCAAAGTTGGCAAAGGACAAATAACATGATTTATAACATCTACTGACTAGGATCCATTGGCCAGACTGTGGTACAGAACAGCTGGCAGGACAGTGAACAATAGTTCTTATTAGAAGTCTGCTATTTAAACCCAGTAACTATATCCAAAATTTGATCCAAAGCCCTTCGAGGAAACGGTGAAATTCTAAAACATTTGGGGAGGTGGGGGACAGGCGTGGGGAGAAATCTTCCTTTGGTGGCACAGATGTCTGTAAGTCTTAATACCCAATTTAACCTTGCTCTAAAATTTAAGGTACAATTTGTGATTACAGACCTCATACAGTACATCACCAGTGGGATAGAAAACAGAAGAAAAGGGACATTAGAAACACTCACAGCAAAAGCAGAAATCTATCAATCCCAAAATCGTGTTAATATAATTTCTTAGGATGCACCTCTCACCACCATTTCTGTCTTAAATTACTGAGATTTGAGAGAAAGCAAAATGAGTTGGTAAGATTCTCTCTAGTCACTTTTAATCTGTAACATGGCCACTGCAAATCCCAGTGCAGATTTTAATGAACATCTGAATATTAATCAATACTGTTGTTTAAAGTTTCAGCTCCTCACATACTTTGATTACATTGCTTATGGCAGCAAAAATAACTCTCAAGCAATTGTAGACAGAATTGATGCTTTGCTTAAATCTACTTTAAAAGTATTCAAATTAAATATTTAATGCTGAAATAATCAACCTTGTGAAAGTAGTAACTCTCTTTGATTTGGGTTTTGGTTTTTTTTCAAGAGAAGGTCAAATTATTTTATATTACTTTCTCAGGTTGAAGTTAAATAGTGTATTATGATAATTTAAAAACAGAGAATGGTTTCAATAAACATCCGGTGTGAGGATACTGTAAAAAGTTAAAAGCTTTACACTTCTTTTAATCTGAAGCAAAATCACTAAAATATATTTAGAATAAATTTAAAATATATTTAGATTAAAAAGAGTAAACCCATGGAAATGATGGGCAGTGCTTTCTGAGACACCCCAGTGAGCTACAACCATCTTATTCATTCTGACAGCAACAGCTAAAATGCAGAATATACACAGAAAACATATTCAAAGTTCATAATCACAGGCCTTGATGTTAAAAATCCTATCTCCTGCCCTTAGACTCAGAGAACATATACACACCATAAAATTCACACTGCAGTTCAAATAACCCCTATTTCACATGATGTCAGAAGTGACAGATCAAGTTATTTATAGGCTTTTGATCATGTCTGTAAAAAAACCAAACAAACTCAAAAAAATTGCATCTGATTTACAGATAATCATGATCAAAGAGATTATATTTAAGTGAATGGCTATGATCACAGCAGGTTCCCATAATCACCTCAGAGTATAAAATACTGAAAAATAAACACTTTCCTGCTCACCAAAGGAAAGCATGGATATAATTTGTTAAATCAACATATTACCTCTTAAAAACATCTGCTAACACGTAATTCCAATATGCCGATAACAACAAACACATATATCTCTTCTTTATGGATACACAGAAACACCCACACTTTAATTTTTTTAATAGGTGCAACTATTTAAAGGGGGAAAAAAACCTGAGAAGAATCAGCAAGTGAACCTATATGAATTCAATAGACTACTACTGGGTTCACTTACAAAATAAAACACTGCAGATGATTTTCAGTCAATTTGCAAGCTTTCTATTATCTTCCACATCAGGGTTGCTTGGCATTCCATGCACCTGCATGAAAGCACACCAGCACAGAAGAGAACAGCACTAGAAGCAAGACAGGCTTAGTGTAAAAAACTAAAAATAATTTTTAAAAATCCCATATTTGCACTAGGAAAGATCCTGCAGTGCCCTGCAGAGCTTCTCTGACTGTATCACCTCTCAGAAAATGGTGGGTAAACGAAACCACTGCAGGGCACACAGTCTCGGGGCTTTATTTCAGTCCATATTCAAAGCATATAGGATGTAAAGTACAGCCCTCAAAAAGGACAGATTTCAGCCTTTCTTTACTGCCTTGGATATACAGAGGAACAGGCAGAAAGCACATGCTGTGAGCCCTGAAACTGTGAAACAAAATTCGTACGTTCATGAGAGAGCAAACACCTAGTCTAGCAACTTTCTGATATCCATAAATGCATACAATGGAAAAAATGTTAAAAAAGTAAGAGGATACAAGTGACCTGGTATAGCAAACTGGTATGTATTTGATTCCAGGGTTAAAAGTTAAATGAACAGACACATCCTGGCAAAAGGCCAGATCCTAACAAAACACAAACCTCGTAAGATTTGAGTTCTGGTTTTGATTTCAAACCCATGAACTTTAAGTGGATTTGAAATCACGCACAACATGCTCACCCATTGCTATTCATAACAGGAAAGACAGACAAACAAGCTCTTATTGGGGCACAGAACACCCTGTGGCTCCCCAGCCTGAAGCTGGCAGGGCAGAGCCTGTGCATCCCGCTTGGAGACGGCACAAAAGAAGTGACCTGCAGCTGGCACTGCCCCTCCTGGGACTGGAGAGACCCAAAAGCTCTCTTTTGTCTGGGCTTTGCTGCTGTTGTTGTTGCTAAGTTTGCAAGAAAAGGTTTCTATTCAAGGAAGTGAAGAAGGGGGGACTGGGGAACCTCCTGCAGCATTTCAATGGCCTGGCTGGAGCTGTACCCACACACAGCAGTGATGTTACAGTGCCCACGGGCTGGAAAGACAGGGAAAAAACCTCCAGAGATCAGCAGAAACCATTAGAGGCAACCAGGTGTAACTGGGAAAGGGAAATAGCATTCAAGGCACACTGACACTTCTTTTTTACACCTGCAGAGAAGCTGCTGTGTCTGCAATCTCACTTGCTTTTTCCAGTCTTAGGCACACAGCAGAAACTTTTTTTTTTTTAACATGTAAAATTTCACTTATGTTTGGAAATCTAGAACAGGCTTCAAAACTGAGTGGCAAGCACCCTACTAGCTCTGACTCTGACACTTGTGCAACAACTGCACTGTTTTTCCCTGAGATAACTCACTCTTCACCTGAAAGGGCATATCCTAATCCTGTCCTAAGAGAATGTTACCACCACGCTTGCCTTGGAATTAACCGTGAAAAGGAGACAGGACAAAGATACTGCTGCAGTTGAGACATGCTACAGCCCAATGTTCTGTGTCATTCATACCTGATCTCTTGGTCTCTGGAATACTTGGGAGGGTCAGACTGGATATCAGGGAAAGATTCTTCCTCCAGAGGGTGTTGGGGACTGCCCAGGCTCCCCAGGGAATGGTCACGGCCCCAAGGCTGCCAGAGCTCTAGAAGAGCTTGGACAATGCTCTCAGGGATGCACAGGGTGGGATTGAGGGGTGTCTGTGCAGGGCCAGGGGTTGGACTGGATGATCCTGGTTGGTCCCTCAGGATTCCATGAACACTGCACCCCTCTCTGGAATAGCTGCTGTTCCGAACGAGTAAAGCAACAGTGCAGACTGGTTCCTGCCGTCAGCAGAGAATACCAGAACTGTTACTGACAAAGAGGAGCAAGAAACTCATTCTTCAGCTTTTTCTCCTTTCCAGCAAGTTCAGTCAGAGCAAATTCTTTGGCAAAAAAAGGTAACAAAAAGATCCAAGAAATCAAACATAAATCTGGTCATCTGCCGAGAGGGGAAGAGCAGAGGGAAGAAAACTGGCAGGCTTTATTATTAAGCACACTTTGTGTTATCCAACAGATCCAAGAGTAACATACAGCAACTGGACTCTGTACAAGAAATCTATTATACTGCCTGCTCTCAAGTCAAGTATATTGCTGATTTCAGAAATATCAGAATGCCTAGCTCTGGATGCCTCAGGAAAAAACAAGAATAAATTTGTATTCTATTATGCTTGAGACCAACCAAGTCAAAATTTTTCCATGAAAGCTGTTCCTCAGCAATGAACCAGGTTAGCAATAAAGCCTTTTTTTTTTTTTTTTCTTTTTTTGTGAAAAGTATCTGCTTTTGGATGCTTTCCTGAGATGCAATCCAGCTAGGAAACCGGGACCCTGGAGCAAGTAGGCTTATTTTTATAATGAAAACCTGAAGTTTTCAGTTTTTAATTTTAAAGCTGTAATTCTCTTTGGTGGGAACCTTTTTCTGGTGAGACCTCTTTTTTGGGGGCATTTCCATGCTGGGAATCTCTTTAGATTCCACAACACTGGTAAATTTTAGGTTTTAGGGGAGCAAACCATTCTTTTTTGCAGTTTTAGTTTTCCTTTAAGTAGAACTTGAAGGAAAATACTGATCACATGAGATCACAGTCTATTCTGACCTCGATCAGAGCTAGGGATCCTAAGGACTTGTAGTCCTGCAGCAGTAGTCCCTGACCTTCCTGTTTGCATAGATTATATTTAAAATAAATAATATCTGTTAATATGGCTTAATTGCTCCATTTCTAATGGCAAGAAAATCTTATATTAAGGCCTTCTAGCCTGAAAAGCTTCTTTGTGTAATTTTTAAAAGCCTACTTTTCACTATTTCATCAGGGAACAAGTGCTCCCGGACAGAAATCACAGTACCAATCTATAATCAGGGCTACGTGCTTATGGAAAAAGTGATAAATCCCTGAAAAAAAACTGTCTCATAACTGAAGTGCTCCACACTTTTGAGGCAAAATTAGTAAAGTAACTTAGAACCAAGCAAATTGCTTAAAAAAAATCAGTGCCTAGGAAATCTGCATCCAAAAGTTTTATTTTCTTTTAAGCCTTTTTACATAAACACAGATTCAATGCTAAGTATGAAGCAGGCCATGTTAAATTCAACAACAAAGTTTTTAAAGCAATGGTTAACTAATTTTCTACATTTTTAATGAAATAAAGTGTCCTTAAATGCAAGAGAGTCTGAACAATTACAAATATTTAGATTTATATTCTCCCTTGGAGAATACTTTCAAGGCACTGATCAATAGATTCCTAAGATTAAGAACTACATTAAAAATAAGCACTTTCTATCTTTTACACATAATTTCTGTTTATACACAGAGAACATAAAGATTTTTCTTTTTCTCCCTCGCTTCCCCAGACTTAAAAATCAGCAAGTCTGGTCACAGTAACAAGTGCAAAACAGCGACTGAACCTGTGCAGTGTGCCTGATATTTGGATTAAAGCATTAATTCTTCTAGTTAGCCACAGCAGTGCACTCTTTTAAGGTACTTTTCATATTGAGTCAATAGTTTTGTGCTATTATATATAGTCACAATGCCTTGATTGGATTTCTTTTAGGACTGCAATCTTATTCTGTGAGACAGAACTGATTAATTTTAAAAGAGCTCATAGAATCAGAATTTCTGTGCCAGATTTCTGTGCCACAGAAATCAGAACCTAGAGTTCCAGTGAGCACTACCTATTCAGGATAATATGCGTTATGTATAATTAAAAATGGATAACCACACTGGCTCCATAGACAGGAAACTTTTCCAAATGCCTTTTCTGTCCCACAAAACCCATCTGTGGGTTCCCAAATTTGCAGTTGAATACTAACAGGGATGCATGAGCAACTCACTTCTAGTGGAAGAAAAAGAATTAAGCATCTTTTTGCCTCCATACCTATTAATGAAGGTGAATGCCATCCTGCACAGCAGAGGATTCCTTAAGGCATCACTTCTGCATCATAAAACATGTATACAACTAAAACTGTGCAGAAACTGGAGAATTAGAAGACCAGGTAGCAACTCTATTTCATACCTCATAAAAGCATCAAATGTTCTAGCAAAACCTACAAAGACCCAAGATCTTCCCTCAGGTAAAAACCCAACTTTTTCAGTCTTCTCAACCTCCAGCATTTTACATACATCACTAATCTTAGGGGAACAACAAGAGGAATTTAAATTTGAACAATACAGAAGTCAAATGAAAGACCAAAACATTCAATTTTATAACTGATGGCCATTCCAACTGGAAAAATAACCATATTGTTTTCCTCTTATTTATTTTAGGAGACGTACAATACATTGCAAACATCACTCCTGGAGAAGCAAAAAATTAGGACTGACATATAAATATTTCATAGAGAAAGAGTTGGGTGCAGGGGAAAGACCAACTCACAGCTCAGAAGGCAAAGCCATTAAATCCAGCTTACAAGAATCATGTGTCTGGAATTAAAAGTATAGCATTTCAGCATGTTTTTTACTAAAGAGAAAAAAAAAAATTCTCTCAACTCTCCCTCACTTTTCCAGACATTGAAAAAATATACCATAGAAGATGTTGAGAAACACTATAGTGCACTGTTGGAATTGCAATGTGTGCAGTTTGTGATGAAAGCCTGTGCCATGTTTATTAGAGGCCACTCAAAGTAGCTCCCATTTTCCTGCCTTTGTCCTTCACACTTCACTGTCACAGGGAAGTGGACAAACAAGCTGACATGTAGATATTATTCCACCACAGCTACAGTGCATATTTTGATGCAACATTTGGTGACCAGCACGTGCTCCTGAAAGACATTCTTGCCACCCCCAGGAACTTTTGTGTATCCATTTTATTAATTATTCTACCAACTTGTGGGTAGACACCAGCTAAAGAAAATAAGGTTCTAACTTTCCTTACTTGCCAGCAAAATAAGTAACAGTGCTATCTGCTACTTCAGCATCTTAAAGTTGTTTTAACACTTCTGAAAGGTTACAGAATGAGAGCAAAACCAGAGAAGCTGTATTTCAGTATTCACAATGTACTCCTAAGAAGCCAACACACCCTCAGCTTCCATATCCATTTCAACACTTCAACACTTTTGTGGTTCCAAAGGAGAAAAGGAGCCTGGGAATGGAGTAGCTGTACCTACTTTATCTCTCTTCATATGCTTCTCCCCAGTATCACCAGAAGGGGTAAGATAACTCCATTTCTGTCCAAGCTATGCAAGAAGAGGGCAGCCTTCACTCTGGGCACAGTATTCAAATATGATGTTTTTCTAACCACCATGAGCTTCACTTCTCCAAAGTGAAAACTGTTATATAAATAAGACAACTGAAAGCTGGATTACAACAGAACTGTATCAGTATATATTGTACAGCAATCATTCATTGTCAGGCATGACATTCCTACTGAAAGGATTTTTTAAAGTTTAATTTAAAGGTACTATGGCAAATGAGACGAGTCAAAACACTAACACTTGAGTTAACTTCCACTGAGAAGGATGGGGCAAAGACTGGTGGAGCCAAGACACAAAATGAAAGCAACTACTTTAAACTCATCAGAGTGACAATTCCAAAAAGTTTAGAAGAATTTTTCATATCTTAATCCTGAAACATAGGAACATCCTTTTCTACTGTACTGTGTGGAAACCAAGCAGTATTTGTTTATATCTGCACATAGAGGGGCTGAGCTAATAATGATGTGACACCATGGCCACATACAGGCTCCAGATTGCCAACATGTGCAGCCAAGGCTTGCTGAACTAGCTCCTGAGAAAAGTCAATACATTCCTGTCCATGTTTGAACTCCACTTTCAGGATCATTTTGTTGTTGCACAAGAAAACCAGTGATAAATTAACACATGACAGGATTCAGGCTTAAATACACATTAAAATACCATTCACTATCAAAGTATTGCTAAAGGACACTGTGAGTCTTCATAATGGTAAGACTCAGCAAAGGATGTCTGTCTTTTAAAATGTCTTACTGAGAACATTTAGGCTCACCAAGACAAGTTTGATTCAACCAAGCTGGAGCAGCCACACAGAAGTTGTGTTTGCAGAGCACAAGGCTGGGGGCCTTCAGCAAAGTTAAACCCAAACTAAACTGGAACAAAACTGACAGTGAGGTCAGTGGGTAAGCACAGAACTCCAAACAGCTGTGGCCAAGAGCATGCCTGACCATACCCTATGTCACAAAGGTAAGCTCCATTGGGAGAGCCTTCCTTTCCTCCACTACAGAAAAGGTTCAGTGGAAACTCCATGGATTTTAAAAGAAACCTTTTACATTTGTTCCAATTTATAAACTGGTATCCAGCTACATTCTGAACAAAGCTACCGATAAGTACCGACAAGTACTGTGCAGAAAAATCAACACTTGCCTGATTTCCCCTCATTTATTAGAAGAAACTCTCATTCTTAATGCAAAGACAGACACTTTCTTTAGAACTAAACAAAGGGAGGCATCTGACTAATGAACAGAGCAGCAAACCAGCAGCTGGACCTTTGAAGCACAAGCCATTGTCTCAGCCTACTCCAAGCCCGTGTTGATGTCCCAGGCTGCCAGCAGGTACAGGTGGCAGTGACAGGAGGCAGACTGCTGCTGTGTGGTGCTCACAATCACACAGCATTGGGTGACTTCCTTTTAGTTACAAACCAACCAATATTCAGCAGTGACAGCTTTTTTCTCCTAAGTTTTTGTGTATTATGTTAAAATACCAGCAAATTGTATTATGGAATAAAAGGCGAAACGACTATGTGAGCTGTTTGCATTTTGAAATTTAATTTCTAAGTTAGAAGTTTCCCTCTTCCCTCGTCACTTTAAAGTATCTTGGACAAAAGTTTAAGGTTTATTTTACTAGAAGTATTAGTAGACTAGAATTAAGACTTGTTTATGAAAAGAATCCTCCAATCTTGCTCAGCTGCACACATCTTCTCCCTACCCTGGCAGAAATAACTTATGCTAGTAGTAATACCCTTCATCAAATTTGAGCCAAAGAAATGGACTTGTGAATCAGCTATTTTATGAAAGACAAACTATTCTTTAGTAGAATTAGAGTAACAAGCCACAATGGAGGTTCTGGTAATGCTGCTATCTGATGACAAGTGACTTTTTCTAAAAAAACATAAGGACACAAACCAACCAGTGTTTCTCTTACCTGAGCTGCACCTCTCAATGAACTAACAGGAAGATTCAAAGGGTGGGAGTCATAAACAGGTAGGGGAAAACTTAATTAAAATATTAAGCTATTAAAAAATAACAAGAAAAACAATAAAACCAAATGGCCCTGATTTACAGCTGGAAGCAGCTCATTTCCTCCAGGGGAGTCAGCAGCAGCTGTAATTACCTGCATGGATTTACTCCAGCTAGGGAACCACCACTCCCTTCAGCTGCTAGCAGCACTCTGCTGCTCCTGGCCAAGGCACAGAGTGTTTACACCCACAGCTGATCCCTGCAGATGATTTTCATGCCCTTTTCCACCCAGCACCCCGAGGAACTTAGCTACAGCCAGCAATTAAAGCTGTACAGAAGTAACTTTTTACTTAGGAAATGCATAAAAAGAGAAGGATAAGACAAAACAGTGCTCACATTTGCAAGAAGTCTGAGAAACACTCATCTACTCTGTCCTCATCTATCCACTACTTCATCAGCAAAGATCTGTGTTAATTCAAACAATTCAATAGGCCTGACACTAGGGCCATGCTAATTTTTGAAGTTTATAAAGAACTTTCCTACCTAGACATAACAGAAGCATGAAGTAAGTGAGGGCCAGAAATCACAGAGATATTCAAACACTAATGTCAAACACTAGCTACAGAAGACTCAGGTTTCAAACTGCTTAACTTGTTCTACCCTGATCTAGTGAAAACATCACGTCTCTTTCCTCCAGACATTGCTGTTTCCAAGTAAACATCCAGATCCCAAAGGTGGTATAATACAGCCACACAGTAGGGCACTCCTGGAAGATTTCCCTAAGGCACACAGGTCACAGGATTAGTAAAATCATTAGGCATCTGAAAATGTGCTCTCCATCCATACTAAAATCTGGCTTAGTTTATTGAAATGGAAAAAAGGTTCTGGTTGGCTGTGCCAGGTATCCCATGCAGAGTGGTACATTTTCAGATGTCTGGTTACATAATGGGGAATCCTTCCCGTTGGTAAATGATAATATCCTCACCTGAACAGAATAAATATATATATGCAGCAGTTATCCCCTTTTGGGGGAGTGGGTGGTATTGTGCTGTCTAGTTACACTGTAGGTCCTTTCTTCATGCTATCAATTTATCAAGGTTTCACTCTATAAAGAGGTAGGCTCCTCTCTGCCCACCAGAACACTCAGCATGAAGTTACTTATCTTCCTTAAGACTCACATTTACTTTGTAAAAAAATTTAAATATGTATTTCTGATGCAGCATATGAAGTTAACTATACTCTCTGATTAACCTATATTTTATTCCCCAGCTCTTCTGCAAGCAATTTTCTCCCAATCCATCCTTATCCTGCATTCTTGGGAAAAAAAATTTTAAAAATACTTTTTTTCAGGGGACCTCAACCATGTAGTGGGCAAAGGCATACAGCACATATTTTTGGATTTGGATGTAATTTGTAATTTGGATTTTGTTTTTTTACATGAACGAGGAAACACAGTCTGATGCTTTCCACTTCTTCTGTGAACTTTTCATTATTTATACACTGGAAACCAGAGTATTTAAAAGTAAGCAAGTACCACAATGATGAAAATTCTGAAAGTCTAGTCAAAAGAATAATGACCAGGCAAGTTTATTTTTAAAAACCTCTAGTTATTTTCAGGTCACTTAATTTTACAATGTTAGCTGTTGCTTTTGGAAAATATATTTAATATATTTTGAAATAATAGATTTCAAAACAGGCAGCCCTGTAATGGGATAGGGAGGCACTGCAAGGCTACATCCCCTCAGCTACTGCTGCAAATTAACACCAGCCCCAAACACCAGTGTCTACCTTCACTGACATGTACTTGGCTTTTTTTTAAGAGTCATTTTGTCATAAAATCCCACAAGATGTCATTTAACTACCTCCCTGCAAGTAGAGGGTCAGCATTGTGACTGTCTTGTGCTGGATATTTTGTGAAAGGAGAGCTTTGCTGAGGCAGCTGTAGCAGGGCCAGTCAAATTAAAGGCTAAATTTATAGACAGTAACATGCTTGTATTTGACCAAGTCAGAGACAATGTGCAAATTAAAATTAACAGAACAAGCAATGTTTGGCCATAAGATTCAGAAAACATGTGCAAAGCAGCCTCAGCTTACTTCTGAGTCACATTTAAGGCCTTTAAATATTTAGCACTAAAGCAGAACCATTTTTAAAGCTGTATGTACACAGCACATACATCACTACTACTACTGTAAATATAAACAGAGGTTCATCAGCACTCTCCAAAGGAATCAAAAATCCAGAAGTTTATGATGTTTTATGCACTACTAAGTTGTCTAAACTTCACATCCATTTCTCCATTACACATGAGCAAATAAAGACTGGTCAGAGAGGAATAGAAACTATAAAGGCCAGTTCAGCAACAGGTGTCAGCAGGACCTAGGGAGAGATATCATTACTGAGTCCCAATGAGTATTTTTAATCGTTGAACCTATTCTATAATAAGGAAAAACAGATCAAAATCAGCCTTCCAAATGCAAGGTGAAATCCCAATAAAGAAATAACTAAAAAAAAAGGCAAAAAGAAGAATGAATGATGCAAAAAGTAATCACTCCTACACTGCTGGCAGCTACTTGAGAGAGTTACAAATGTATTCAGATTTATTAATTCAAAGGGCTGCCTGAAGAGGGAGAGATTATGAAAAAAGTGAAATATCACTGACAATTAATTCATCTCCTTGCTCCCTCTGCTCCCCGCCCCTGCCAAGTTAAAGCTCAGAAAGAAGGTCCTACCTCTGATCAGCTGATAGGACCTTAACTTATTCACAAAGCAGGTAACGAGTACATCCAGGAGGAAGGAATGAATGCTGCCTATCACTCCCTAATTTCACAGTGAAGGATGCTACACACACATCTGTCCCATCACCGGGCTCAATCACGCACACACCGGCACAGACAGCTCCTCACCACCGGCAAAGCCTTTCCCACACACCTTCCCAGGCACCTGGCGGCCTTCCCGGGACAGCGGGCACACAGGGACAGAGCCCTGCTGGGCAAAACCCACCTGCCGCTTCACTTTTCCTGGGCTCCTGACCGAGAGGGCATTTTTGTGGCTGGCTCTCCGAGATCCCTCCAGCCCTGCTCCGCCGACATCCCGCGCCTCAGGCGGCTCCAGCCGGACAAGGCGGCCCTTCCACGCCTCGGCGGCCGCCGTCAGCCCCTCACGG
>WEIU01023612.1:319896-346440 GCA_013389925.1 Aegithalos caudatus | reverse complement strand
TTTCCTTTCCTTTCCTTTCCTTTCCTTTCCTTTCCTTTCCTTTCCTTTCCTTTCCTTTCCTTTCCTTTCCTTTCCTTTCCTTTCCTTTCCTTTCCTTTCCTTTTCCTTTTTCTTCTTTTCTTTGTATTTTGCACGCTGCGGAAACCTGTTTAATGTATTTCCTATTAAAGCAATGACACTCATGTAAAAAACACATGTATTTATGCAGCGCCTTTATTCCCAGAGCAGTTTGCAATGCGCGGCCCTGACTTCGGGCGCTGAGTCCTGCGGTGCCGTTCCCGGACTCCAGGTGTTCCCAGGATCCAGGTGTTCGCACGTGGCTCAGCGCGGCCCCTCCCGGGAGCAGCCGCTTCGGGATCCCCACAGGGACACGCACTCCTTCCCCAGGTGGAGTGGAGCGCTTTGGTCAGGCAGCACTGATCCAACTTGGAAAAAAAAAAACAAACCAAAAAACAAACCAGGATTAAAGAGAAAAGAAACTACTTGATACCTCAGTTCTCAGTGCATCATATTAAAGGATTAATGAAATTACTCAAAGCTCCCTTAAGATGTCGAGTGACAGTATTTTGCTGTGCCTTTCAATCACCTTTTGCATCCAGTCCCAAGGAGCTGAAGTGATGCACCTTGCATCTTCAACCCAACTCATCTATCAATAGTTTCCTCTAAAACTGTAAAAACTTGAGTCAGGATCCTTGGAGTTGGAATGAAACCCATATAGCAATTGTTAAAAGTAATATTAAAAATATTTTTCTAATTATCAATTTTGTAATCAAAGAGAAAAAAAAGTATTAAAATAGAAAATTGGGTTTTTTTAGAGACCTTTCACATACACTAAATGTCTAAAGGAACTTACCTGAAACCAGTTGGTTAAAATAAAGGAAAAACAAACTTTAAAAGAGTGTGGAGGTTACAGTTCATAAATTAGGGCCCAGTGGCAGCTTGCTGGTATGATACTTAATAACTCCCTGCAGTATTCCAAACCATGATGGTCTGGGTGAAATGTAGCTGAAATGCCTCCAGTGTCTGTTTCAGTTAAATTATGTTATTTCCTACTTAATTTATTAAATAAGTAATTAATTCAATTTCTCAGTATCTATTTTGGAGTGATCAAGTGCTAGGATTAAAATCCTTCAGGGTACAGGGGAAATTTCATTCCCAATTCACAAGGCAAAAGTGTTCAAGTGAATTTAGGTATCTACATATGGGCACAACTGTATTAGCAAAGCTTTCATTTCTGACTAGGAAATACTGAAAAACCAAAGATTTTTAAAGCATAAATATAATAGAAATTTTATAGACATCAGAAATGCTTTGGAAATGTTTTGTGTTAGATACTAGTGTTTACTTTCAGCTGATTAGATGCTCATTCATGTTAGGTGTATAAATAAAAAATAAGAATTAGACACCACTTGCACATCAATAAGAAAACCCAAGATACTCAAATGTTACATTTTATGACTCTCTTATCTTGCCAGAGAAGAAGCTTGAAAGCATTAGTGTCAAATAAGTATGATTTCCACACTGCCTCTTTCTAACATAAATACCAACCATGTTTGCTCTGCCATGTGTTATGGAAAGGCCTGATGTTTCAAAGTCATGTTCATCATCACTCTTAAAAGTGTCTTCTTTCATATATACAAAGTTTGTCTCCATCTCTTTTTGCCTGTTGAAAGTAGTATGTATATAAGCCTCTGGAAGGCTTTTCATGACTGCAGAAATGGGATATTAGGCATTTCTTTGAAGAAAAAATATGGTAAACAACAAAATTCTGCCAACACCCTTTCAATAGTAAGGTGTAATCTATGTTAGCAAGAATTGGCTAGAGTGTTCAAACTTGGCTTAGCTGAGTAATTGCTTATAAACAAAGTGTGTAGTTGGAATTTCATAGTAAAATATTAAGCTGTGAGCACACATCCTTGCTACTTTTTTTTTATACCAGTTCTAGATGTTTATCCATGCATTACAGCAAAAAGAAAACTATATGGTTAAAATGAAAATTCAGTTCTATTCTCATTTCATCACTACTTTTTAAGGTTTCTTTAGGCTTGACCTTTTCTGTGTTTATGTCCCACATAGGGGATTTATTTGTGATTTTTGTCAAATGTAAGAATAAGTTCAGTATAGCTTTAGTTGAATGATACACATGTGGTTTGCATTTTTATATCTCAAAGTTAGATCAACAAACAGGTTGATCTAACAGGTTTTCAACCTGTAAGAAAGAAAATACCATGTCAAGTTAGGAAAGAATTGTTTGAGTAAAGACTAGCTTTCCTAACCAATCCTGGAGTGTTCAGGTTCCCACCAAAAACTTCTGTGACAGCATTGCTTAAAAAATTAATTGAAAAACTTCATGACACTGATAGAAGCAAATCTTACAGTCTGAAATAATTTTTTTTAAAAAAGAAATCTTAAACCAGCATATATCTTCCTTATTTTTAATGAAGTTGCATACATGGCAGATATACTGGGAAAAAAACCCCCAAACTTAGAAAGCTACTGGAATCTTGATTATGGTGCCAGTTAAACTGGCAGGCTTGAAGCAAATCAATATTGTTTCAGTTGTTTCCTAAGGCTGGAAAACCAGACTGTAACTGTTGTAACCAAGCTAGATAAGCACAAGCTATTGGCACAGCCTTCATTGTACTTATAAAATAGGAGCCAAGAGCAAAATTTTTGGAGGATCAGTTGGAAATGATGACCATAGTGGAATTTTACAAGGAGAAACATAAAAATTATGCAGTGTCATGCCAAAACTGCATTGCCACACTTACAGAAAGCTTGCTATTGAAAAGCAGTAATTTAGGCAAGGAGAATTACATAGGTAAATGTTTTAGGTTATAATAATTTTCCTTTTTGTTTTCCTTCAAATTAAAACAAAAAAAATCTGATTCAAACAACAGATCTAAAGCTAAAATAGATCATGGCAATGAGATTTGACACCCCATGTCATACAGGATTATCTTCTCATCACAGACCCGTAATTTTTGTTGATTAAAAGCAAATGTGTGAAAGCAGACATCAGCACCTCCCGTTGCAATTAGGAGCTGGCAACCAGGGAATCATGGCTTGCACTTCTGGGCTATTTGCTGTGCTTGTTTGTACTTTTCATGACACCTTGTTACACAAGAGTAGGTGGGCAACTAAGTTTATACACAATTCAGGACTGCTTGGAATGGGACAAGGAAACAGGGTCAGAGGGAACAGGAACTTGTTTACCTGGCTGCTGTTAGAAATAATAACTGGAAAGGTGCATATAACAAAAATTTAGACACCTGACAGTTGGCAGCAGGAAAGTCCCAAAATGGTTTTGAGTCTGGGCAGCGATGTTCTCTGTCAAAGAAAAATGATAGTGTTGTGGACCAAGCCAAGAGAGAAAAAGGTTTTACCTTTTTAACTCCATCCTGAAGAGAAATTCTTTTGTCATATGTTCATTTAAAATAAAAACATTTGCTCCCTGACCACCAACTAGCATACAGAGCTCCCTCTCTGAGCCTTAAACAACATGTTAAGAGGGCATTCTCAGTCTTGGGTTTGCTGTCTCTGCTCTAGAGAGCCCCTGATCCCCTACATATCTGCCAGCATTTCCAATGAAACTAAGCAAGGAGAATGCTGCAAATTTCTGAAGCAGCAATCAGGGCAAATTCTGCATTTATACTGAACTTGACCTGATGTCATCCAATGCTGCAAATGGCCCTGAAAATTCTGTGGATTTCTGCCCCTTTTCCCCTAAGTTGCTGTCAGTTTCTGGATGAGTAACAAAATCTTCACCTACAATTTTTAGAAAGGATCAGTTTCTAATCCCCAAAATGATCAAGCAGAACATGATGCAGCTGGTTTATACAATTTATTTTCTCAGAGTTCCTGCAACTATATGTCCACTTTGCTGCTCTCTTAGGGCCACTGGCAAGCTGAGCCAAGCAGGTGGATTTCTGTCCCTCTGAAGAAAACCCATGGATACCAGGGGGCTCCAGCAAGGGGCTGTGAAGGTCTACATGACCAGGAATCACAGCTCCAGCCTACCTAGACCTCCCCAGCACTGCTTTCATTCATCCTCACAGGCTTGCATCACTTTGGAATCTAGTAATGCAAATAACAGCAAATCTTCATCTGAGACCTCGAGTGGTTTATAATTAACTCCATTTTTTAATCCTTGGTCCAAGTGGGCAGTATGGATGAACCACACAGCAAAATATCCCAGTAGAGCCCACAATATATCAAGATTCTTGGAGACAAAAGCAGAAATGAAGAAGTTTTTTTTAAAAACCACCTACCATTGAAAACAAGTAAATAGTAAGGTTAAAAAGAAATTACCATAAACTAGATTTCCACTAAAATCAGAAGCATCAGTGTTCTGGGGCTTCTGCAGTCACCAGCTTTTACATAACTGGCTTTACTCACAACAGTCAGCACTACAGCAAGGATAATGGGATACACTTTAACATTCCACATGCCAGGGACCAGAATATTGTGATCGACTATTTGGGAGTACTGAGATTAAAAATATGCCAAAAACATAAGATTTTCTAACTTCTGCACCAGTTAGAAAAATCTGCATGGTTTTAATCAGTGCTGCTATGGAATCAAGGGGAGCCAGATTAAAGCCAAGCATGAGTATGACTAAAATCATACAGACAGCCTGTGGGTTTATTTTTAATGCAAGAGGACAGTAATATTGTGGCCACTGGCCAGTAGTTGTTCATCACACACACATATTGAAATGTCTCAGTTATTAATATAATACCTCACATGTCCAAATCAAGTACAAGTTTCAGCTCTTGAGGAAATCACCAATGAATGGGAAAATAATGAACTTACTACTTAGAGAATTGAATATCAAAACTTTCAGCTAGATTAAAAAACCTGAACATTGTTTAAATTTTACATAAACCCCATACACATATAGGTATTAAAATGGCAGTTTTGCTCCTACACCATGGCTTAAACCAGTCATCACATGAGTTGTCAGCAGAATTTTTTATTTGCTAGAGCACATTCTGTATCATGTGGCAAATAAGGTACTTTTAGGTTTTGAGTTGTCTCCACAAACAGGAACAGTCTAAACACAGCAATATTCAATTATTTAACACTCTTCTTAGCATTGTGGCATTTTAACGTGCCACAACAGTGTTACTCACATGCAATAAGCTTTAAAAATGTGGCATTTTTAACCTGGAATATTATTTTAATGGCTGAACAACAAGGAGGGGGGCATGGAAAGAAAGGCTTGGCTGTACTATAATGATGCAGCATCAGTCAACAATATTCACCAAATTGTACTATCCTTGGCCTGCTGCACAAGGCTGAATCTGCTGCAAACATAATCCAGGCACCTGTGGGAGAGAGCTATAATGAGAATGGTGGAAACCACCAATTTAATAGGTTTTATTTAGTGCTATCATATTTCACTACATTAGAAAACACAAGAGCTCTAAACAGGTGACTTTACCAGGTAAGCACATTGTCAAAACTTGTTTCAAGAATATATATTTTTTAATAATACACTAATCTATAATAACCTACAATAGTAACTCAAACTGATATTATCTAAAAAATGTAAGATCCAATGTAATTCAATTAAATACCAATCTAACAATTTTTATGCAAATTACTTTACTCCATCCTGCACATTCCTTTATCTCTGGAGATCATTCTCAATTTCCTTTTCTGTAGCTTTTCTAGCGCTACACTGCATTTTGTTAATATCACCACTGAAGCTGAAGACAATATTTCAACTCTTAAGCCTACCAGAAAATTAGAGTTAGATTTATACTGGCTTTAGTCACACAACTTTGCTTTCCAATGACTTTTCAAAGTACTTTCCCATAAAGACTAGAAAGTTCAGACAGGACACCAACATTACTTTTGGTCTATTCTGAATTTCAGACTTTTTCTTGAGTCTATTAATAACCTTTGAACAAGAATGTTCATTAGAAGGAAGGCTGTTAGTGCATCCTAGATTGCCAAACCCTTCCCATTTTAAGTCCCAGTTGCTTATAACTTTGCCAAACATTAATGCTTGGGCTGAAATTTTCCATGCCATGTCTGTGTCTCAATCTGAGATGTGTTGGAAAATTTCATCTAAAATAAATAGAAAGGTTTCCAAGAATGAGTGTTTGGGAAAAACATTCTGTTTTACTGGGGGTGGGGGGGTGGGAAGAGGGTGAGGGAGAGAAGGGAAATAAAATCAAGACATATTTTCACTGCAGAGCCCACGTGCTCTGATTCCCTGCCCTAAAACTGGCAGGAAGGGATAATTTTGTTTAGAATTATACCTTTTTTTACTTTCCCTGTGAAAATCAACTGAGAATGGACTACTTATAAGCCTTCAAAAAATTTTTGCCTAACTGAATTTACTGCAACATGGGATGGGAAAGAACTGCCTGATGGGCTGAGATCAGTTCCATGCAATTCTGATGTGTACAGTAGATTCCCAGGCCCAAAAGCTCCACAGGCAATCCTGGCATGTTCTCCTGAAAGCCCTTGGCCCCCAGACACTCTCTTGTCTTCCTCTGTTACACCAAAAACACGAAGCATGAGGTGAAACCCATTATGCCAGCTTAGTGCAAGAGGGAAGCAGAAGAAACTGGAGAAAGAGGTGGGAAGGAATTGCTACTAGAGTCATTAAATAGCATTTCAAGGTGACCTAAGGACCAGACAAAATGCAGGGAAGGCAATGGCCCTTTGCAATTTGATGTGGGGTTAGATTCTTCTTGCCCCAAATCTGCAGTTCAGTTCCAGCAGCAAATAATCATTGGCAATTACATCCACACTGAGAGGATTTCCATCTCTGGCTTGGGCATTCCTAGCATGAGTTTGTAAACAGAAGACATGGTATCTGTCTTCAGTACTTTAGTGACCTCTGCCACCAACAACTGGAGGAAGTTAATTAATTCAGGAATCAGAACAACAAGACCTAGTCCTGCAGCAGCAGCTGCAATGCCTACAGAGAAAGGGAGTCAATAGGAAGAGAAACCTGGATTAAACTGGTGGTGTTTGAGTCTGTAGGGACAAGGGGAGACTGCAGTGCTCAACAAGCCTCATATAGCACAGGTGGCATCTCCAACTTAGATACCCAAATGATTTCAAGAAGCAAGGCTGTCCAGCCACCAGCTTTTCAAATGTACAGGGATATTCATCTTTATAAGCCATGAGAGAAAAATGGGCAGAACTTCCCAATTCATGATAGGCAACAAACTTTGTGTCAGGGTCAGTCATGAAGAATGAACAAAATTCCAGTTTACCTGAATGTGGTTTTTGAATTATTACAGTTGCTTCCTAGTTTGGTGTTTCAGCTGGCTTTGCTCCCCTATTCCACAAAGTCCTGGCACAGCCATTATGGCTTTTGAATCCCTTTTGTGCTTAGCAGCCTCTGGTGTCTTCACAAGGGCAACATACAGTCAGAATGACTCCAACAGAGTCCAGAGCATTACTGTTCTCCTTTAAAGGCCTCTGGTGCAGATGGAAAGCCTTTGTTGTCTGTGTCATAGATACCTGGCTGCCATCATTGACCATATCCAGAAACTGAAGATATCTGGGATGTTGTGGTAAAAGAAAACTGTGAATGGAGAGGGGTAGATTGTAGGCCTTGAATTCAGGGCAAAGCCACAGAGTTTACTTACTGTGAGGAAGTGATGGAAATTAGAGGATAAAGGACTATATCTGCTTCTGCTGTAGAGGTCCTGTATGGTGGGGGCAATGGGGAAATAATGATCTTTTTCACAGCTAGACACTTAACTATGTGATGCTTCATTTCTGACTGGACATTCAAGATCATCATCTGAGGGACTGCAGAGCTGTCACAGCTGGAGCTGCAGTAACTGGGAACTGCACCTTATGCATATAAAGTGCAATAATAAAGTGATGGGATCTAGATGTTCAGGAACCTTAAATTCAGCCTGACATTTGTGAATGATTTTTTAGCCTCAGGTAATTCCTATGAAAGACAAGCAAGTTGTTTGGCAGACTACTCAGTTTAAGGGGGACCATGGAAAGGTGACTGTTGTAAAGGAGGGGTACCTGTTGTTACCTATGACTGTCATCCATTGTTGTTACTTAGTTGGGTATTTGTGTTTACATGAAACTGTTAGACTCTATGAGTGAATAAAAGCACCTTCAAAATTATCTTCTCAAAGTAAGAGCATAAATCACAAAAAAAACCCAAAAACAAAAAAACCCAAAAAAACCCACCAACCCCAAAACCCACACCAGAATAATAAACTGAAGAAAGGAGAAAAAACATTTTAGTACATGTTCTGTGAAATGCTGCCTCAAAAATTATTTGCCCTCACTTCCTTCAAAAGCTATCCTGCATTAAAAGGAAAGAGTGGAGGTTTTTTTAGCTTTTGGCAGCAATAAGAGCGTTTCATATATCAGAGCATCTTTGAAAACCATCCCAAGTTTTTTTGCATTGTGGATAGATATACCTATCTTTTCATCTAGAAGAGCTATAAGTGAATCATACAGGTTACTGCACTTCAGTTATAATCATTAGGAGTAGAATTAGAATTTTTCAACTGAACAGATGCAATTCTCAGTCATGTCAATCTTGATGCTTAAAAGAAGAGTTAAGCATAAACTAGGCAACAATTTTTTAAGTGGTTTTCTTTCCTGCTCAACTAGCTCAAAATGAACAATCCAATTTTATTCTTTTTTCTCCTCATGTAAGTGCAGGAAAGATCTACACAATTTAAGCATTTCATAGTCTTTGTTTTGCATGTGAACAATTTGAAATAAATGTTTTTTATTGACCTAACAAAATATGCTGATGTAGAGGAGAAAGGACTCAGTGCCATTTAGCATTCTGTCCTGACTTAGATTGCTTTCATACAAGGGCTTTACTGACCTGTGTAAAAGTTAGTTTTTGCTTAGCTCTTTAGGCCAAAACTAATGTTCATAAACTAATGAATATGTTAGTAATTTAGGATATATATATGAACACAATAAAAACAAATCTTAAGTTTAAAAAATAGGGGCATGCTCTATCATGCCTGAGATAATTTTGAGGCTAACTTAATTTCTTGAGTGTCCCAGGTAAGGGCTTGATCTCTCAAATTCATATTGCACAATTCTTTACACTGAATTTGCTTGTTTATAAATTAGGAAGGAAATTGGCAACAACTACAACACATATAAACTTTGTTAAATGTTTAAGGAATGACATAGTTAAGTCATTTTAATGAGGGAAGAAATCTTAACTATGCTAAGACACTATAGATGCTTAAGTCTCCTCAGGAATTTAGAGTAGCCCAGCCATGCTAAGGCACTAAGAGCTTAAAGAAACATTAATTGGTTAATAAGCCGTAAATTCTTAACCAATCTTAAAAGAGTTAAGTGCTCTAATCCCAAATGCTTGATTCTTTTACCCAGTCAAAACAATCAATGAGATCACAACTCTGAGCCTCTGAAGTTCAGTATAACTTTCCTTTGTGTTGCTGGACTGAAGTCTGCAACTAAAGTCTGAATCCATGCTCAACCAAACCTTCATGGCCAGGGACTTCAGCCTGCTTGGAATTAATATCTCTCTGCCCTGTAGATGAATTTGTACTAAGAGTTCACTTCTAAACCTGGTTACCTTAAGTGTTATCCAAACCTCTTTTCTAATTATTTTTTCTGATGATATTTTATGCTAGTAAAAATAATTTACTGACCTTTCCTTGTTAAATACCATTAGGCCAAAAACTCAGTAGAATATTGTTTTAAAAGAGCAAACACTCTGAACAGAAATCTCTGACTGTGGGGTCAGTAAGCCAAAGGGAATGTGAAGATTAAGGCAATGTTCAAAGAAAATCTATATACACTAATCTATCAGACTAATTTAAAATATTCTGTCTAAATTATATATATATATGTGTATGTATGTATGTATGTATGTATGTATGAGAAAATAAGCATATTTACTAGAAAGCAGTGAGTTCCTTGCAATTTTAGTAATTATTTCAGGATGAAGGAAGCTTTTAAAACAACCTAATAAATTTGGGTAGGCTGATCCTATACACTGCTGCTTTTCTGGTAGCAACAGATTCCCCTCATACGCATCAGCATTTCATTAAAGGCAGTGCTGTTTTGATGTTTTCTGACTTTTTGTAGAAAATTAGTTTATGACCAGTACAATATGGTCATGAATAAATAGTTAATTATGGACACTACTGATGGCTCCTGGTATAGAAGGGTTTACACACAAGGCCCTACATATTTTGGACACCCTCTCAGAACTGTGGCTCTATTGCCAGTAAAAGTTTAAACTACATTTTTGCAGTTTTGAAGTGAATCAGAGGACATTTCCAAAGAACAGTTATACTTCTTATGAACCTCTAAATGAGGTTTGAGGGATTTTCTGTTTATTTTTGTGTGCTATGGAAGCCCCTTAAGCAGCAGCAGCTCATAGCCAGGTATAGTGTGACATAATGCAGAGGAGAGAACAGACAATGAATGAAAGAAAAATTGGGTTTGGTGGCACTGGAAGAAGATACAGTAGACAGTTTTTAGGCCTTAAAGAAAATAGATGAAGAAAATCATGTAACATTAACCCTGTTTAATGCAATTCTCAGCTAGAGAGTTGTGGGTACATAGGCAAGGGAATGAGAGTGTGTCCAGAGAAAGGAATCAGCTTCTGGGGCCACATCGAGGGTTCACAATGAGGGAGAAAGCCAAGGAGGCCAATTACCAAGCACTGGAAATCCTGGATGACACATCATCATAGCATGAGTGTTTTTGACCTGCTGAAGTGGCTCCACATGTCCTCAGAGCTTTCTGGCATCTCCAACTGTAAGTACTCGAAAGTGCCAGTCAGTCTTCAAAACAGGATGACTTTAAAATAGTTATATTTGCAAAAATAAACCTCTTGCATGCTTTTTTGATTACTATCTCTGTGTTCAGAAACAAGTCAAAGTTTGGTTCAAATTTTTTCTCTACAGCCATCTAAACTAGAGATCATCATAAAAAATATATTGTTTAAAGAGGTGGCATTTCTTTTCTATCACTGCAGTGGAAAGGCTGGGACAAACGTGCAGCTTCCATGAGCTAATCTGTCTAGCTCTGCCCTGTTCCAGTCAGTTTTACTGGAACAAACTGTAATTATGCCCTTCATTTAATGTTTGCTCTTGCCTGAGTGTAACTCAGTTTAATAGTGCAATTGCTGTGGATTTAACAAACTGCTCCAGCAAGACTGGTCTGAGGCTTGCCTGAGGCAAGGCAAGAATCATTACTACTCTTTATTATACTTAACATTCATAACTGGAATATTGCTCCTTTTCATCCAGCAACTTATAATTCCTAAAACTTTGAAGTCTAAAAAGGCATTGCAAGTTACACAATACCTACCCATTACAAGTTTCCTGGATTTTGAACAAAAACATTTAGGTATTTAAAAATTGCAAAGCAAATCTCTGTTAAACAGGATAAATACCTTTGAAAAAATGTTGTTTCCCAAAGGCTAATGCTCTCTAAATAGCTTGTAAAAGTATTTATTTTATCTATCTGTAGATACTTTTGTGGGACCATTTATGCTTTTTAGGTATGAGAACAGACTCATTTTTCCAGCCTTTATTATTGCTGTAATTATATTAAACTGTTTCCAAAACTCAAGCTATTGAAGTTATATGTATTATAAAAATAAGTGTCACATACACACACAGACATACATACATTTGGAGATTCTCTTGGCTGGCATGAGTAAAAAGCTAAAAAGATAAAAAGATGGAGAATAGAAGTCAAGAAGATTGAGATTGTCGCTGGTGAGAGATTGAGCCATCAGCTGCCCAGCACACCGAGGCAGGTTCCTGCTCAGCCTCACTCCAACCTGTTTGGTTTGTGCAGAGCTCAGATTCCTGCTTGCTAATCCTTTCTAGCCAATTTTGCCATGTTAGGATTTATCTGTCTACTCACTCTTCCCAGGCTAAAGTGATTCATGTTGTTCAAGAAATCTTTCTGGTCTGGTTTGGTTTTTTGGCTCCTTGTGGCATCAATTTTAAGTCACATTTCCTCCAACTTTTTTATGACTATTGCTACTACAGAGACTTCTGGACAGTGAACAACTGCATCCATTACAGTGCTTTTCCTAGAGCTTTGGGGAAAAGATTGAAGAGAAACAGATCCTAGTGTACTGGAATCTTTTCCTTTCCTTCCACCTTGCTCTACTAAAGGAGCAGCATCTCAGATATATCTGATACCACACTTATATACCAAACACTGATGGGTTTGGATGTTTGTAGTTAACAGAAAAGGGTTTTGCCCTGATATTTACTCAGCGTCAAAGCCAAATTAGTTTTTTGATAGTAGGAGCTACTCAGCAGGTGCCAAGGCTGAAACTGGTAAGAGTTTGTGAATGCTATTTTGTTAAAATAAATTGGTAACTCTGTGCATTTAACAATTTGTAATTAAGCATCTGAGAGTGGCTGGTGCTAGAAACCCACTATGCATTTATTTTCTGTTTGCACTCAGCAGGTCTCATTTAGGTCATTATTGTTGCCTGTATTCAGCAACAAGAGACACATAAAGAGCTTCTTTCTTTTCAGAAAGGTCGCTGTTTGTGTTTCTGCTTCTGATACAAAAATTTCTACTGTGAATTCTTGATCTGTTTCCTTATTTTGACAGCTTTTATACCTCCCTATGGCTATTTATAAAATAAAGGTGGGGGGTTTTTTCATGGCACGGTGACTTTTCTCAGCTATTTGCTAGTTATCTGATGCCACAAGGAAAACAATCAATGGAGAGTGTGGAGATCTAATGAATTTGAATGCATACTTACATTCTAATGAAGTCCATAGGTCTTAGTGCAGTTGAATACTTGTCTGTGTGTAGAAGAAAAAATACAATTAAAGAAAGCATGCAAGCTTAACGCTTAAACAGATTCAAATACACAATGTCAGATGTAATCTCTGGAAAGATGTACATATTTTGCCAGGGATATTGCTTTTACTTAATAGGTGCATTTAATTCCTAATTTTCCCCCTTGTGATATACCTTCTTCTTTCCCCCATTCCACATTTATGCAGAGAGGTAGCAAACATATATAATGAGGTTTGCAAAACTTTTCTAGCAGCAGGCATGCTTTTTGTCCTCTATAACATCAAACAATGCTAGCCTGTTGTATTTTTTGCTAGCAGACGTAGGTGAAAGCAACAAATTTCCATTTGTGCAATTTGCACAAGCAAAATGCAAATGAAGTTATCTTCAAAATCTCATGCTGGAGCTGAAATGAGTGAGCAGTGTTGCCCTGTTCCAAGGATGCCATAAGAAATAAATGATAGCACAGAGCAGTACACTGCAGTGTCCAGGGGATGGGCTCCCTTTGCTTTCTTCCCCAGCCTTTCTTGGTGAGAATTTACATTTCTGGGCCATCATGGTGCTGAGGCTGTGCTGCATCTCTGAGCCAGTGTAGGCTCTTCACAGCATCTGGAAGACTGGAATCACCATACACAAACCTGTGAGCTGCCCATTAGGGCCCCAACCTTTTAACTTGTGAAATGGGTTTAGGTTACCTTGCTTAAGTTGCATCCTTACTTTTCAATACCATTTAAATTTAGAAACTCTTACTCAAACCATAATTCAGATGATTATGGACCAGAGTGGCTCATCTTAGCTCCCCAATAAGACTTGTCTATTTAACACCAATATTGAAGGAATTGGAGTAAGAGAAAACTGTGTCTGGAAAAGGAAGAAATTGCACATATGAGGGCTACAGGTCTATCCTATTACATCAATTTTAACCTAAAGCAGAATTTGATATAATGAAAATCCAAACCCTGAAAACAAAACCCTAGCAGCATCTCTTTTTAGCTAAATCATTTTCATTTATAGAAGTTCAGAATCATTCAACTACATTTTCATAGGTGTATATGTGTATGGCCATACATTCTTCTTTATTAGCTCCCAGTATGAATATGGAGCCAGAGACAAATATCACCTACAGTCAGGGCTGCAATAAACTATACAAAAATAAATAAATAGATAGATAAATAAATAAGACCCACCAAACCAAACCCACCCCACCAAAGCACCTTTTCAAAAGTGAGGTTGTCATGAATGTGGCAAGTCAGACCCTTCAAGTCTTTTCAGCTGCCCCGGAGGTGTGGAAAACAATCCCTTTAAGACAATATTCCAGACAAAGACTTTGTGGTGACGCGGGGGTTAATTACAAACAACAGAGGTTCATTATCCATGCCAGAATGTTGTGTTCTCACACAAAAGGCGCTCTCACTTGTTAAATGTCTAGCCTAGACTATCAGAAATTGCATTACACTTGCTGCCCCTCCCCTTATTCCCGGACTTTCTTACTCTGGCCTTTTTTTTTTTTCCCTTCCTCCCATCTCTATTGAAAGACAGTAATTAAACACTAAAGCCTCTCAGTTTCTGCAGCACTGCGGGGGAACTCCTCCCTGTAATAAGCACCAATTACTGGCTGCGACTGCAGCTGATGAAGGATTATCCTCTCACTGAGCTACGGCAAGCTCTAGAGTATAATCTTCAATTAGTTCAATTCATGGAGCACACTGGCAGGCAGGCCACTACGTTTCCCACGACTTACACAAACAGCCTTTCTTTGACACCCCCCAACTCTGCACAGATGGTCCCAGCACTGTCTGTTGCAAAGTTCAGTGCATCTGGCCCCTAAACCCACCTAATGCAGGCAGCAAAACAAAGCCTGGGACTCAAGTGCCCTACAGTACCTATTTGTTTCAGTAGCAGCAGGCTGGCCTTTTTTTTTTTTTTTTTTTTTTTTTTTTTTTTTTCTCCTCTTAATTAAAGAAAGAGAAATTATTCAAGGAATCAGAAAACAGGTGGATAAACAAAAAACAACCAAGAATCTTCTGGACTGACACTATAAATCACTTCTAGTCATTTTTAACTCTGCTTGAATTTTTAATAACCCAATCTTACAATAATGTAAATAATAGGGCTGAGACAGCTAAGAGACGGGGAGAACAAAATTAAAAGTCTATGTTTAGCTCTTTTGCTTCATGCTTAGGTATTGCAGAGATCCTCAAGAAATAGTTGATCTGGGGTTTTTTTATAGTGTGTCTGTTCACTACTTGGAACAAAGGCTTT
The DNA here is from genome assembly GCA_013389925.1 of Aegithalos caudatus. NCBI lineage: Eukaryota > Metazoa > Chordata > Aves > Passeriformes > Aegithalidae > Aegithalos > Aegithalos caudatus. Next base: position 331,395 of record WEIU01023612.1, on the reverse strand, counting down.
TGTGAACCCAGATTTACTCTGGGCTTTGACTTCTTGCTTCTGCATATGGATATTTTATATGGTCTACGTATCAACTTTCTCTAATTGCTGAACCTAAAAATAAAGGCAGCGATACTCCAGAGCAGGTAGACTTTAATTAATTGTCAGTCTGCCTTTATCTATGTTTTTGATACTGGAAGACTTTGCTGTATGACTGCTAACACAATAATTAAATAGACTAAAATAGATTAGTTCCACTGACATCATCCTCTTGCACACTGACTAATTCTGTTGCCTTTGCTTCAGAGGAGCTGCCAGGACCAGAAGGCACAATGTAACTTAAGGCACAATGCCCAGAGCACCTGCTTTTATGGCCTGGTACATCCGAGGGATGCAATTTCCACTGCTGCCTCCACGTGGCTGCCTCAGCAGATGAGGATTTTTTCCAAAATCAGGGCATGTCCTCACCTGTGGAGAGATTGTACAACCTTGCAGGATGACTTACAGCAGATAATCACCCATCTTCAATTGCTTAGGGTATATGGGCTCTTAGAGGTCCTCAGATCTGGAAGAGCACTTGTATGTCTGAAAGTGTCTCTGGTTGGGTTTTTTTTCAACTATAATGATTGGGATTTAATAAAAGGTTTTATTTTAATGCATAATTAAAATATCATTTCAATGCATTACACTGTCATTTTTATAATCCTGCTGAAATACCCCTATATACACTTCAATCATTAAAAAACCCAAGTCAGACAAAACTGCCACATTTGTTTTAGCTGAGCTGTTTATTTCAGTCTGGCAAAAAAGGCCAAAAGCAAAGTGTAGATCCAGTTTGTGAAATGCCAACTTTCAAATAAATGCTCTAGCTGTTCTTCCCTCTTCCACTGTTCAAATATACTGGTACTGTAGGCATTTTCAGAGAGAATTAAAAACAAAACAAAACCAAAACCAAAACAAAAACAAAAACAAAAAAGAAAAGAAAAGAAAAGAAAAGAAAAGAAAAGAAAAGAAAAGAAAAGAAAAGAAAAGAAAAGAAAATACAATCAACCATTACCCTAAGGAACACAGAAGTTGTATTTGCAGCAATTCGGACTTTTAGATTTCAAGTGCCCCAGGCTGGTACTGTGTAAACACAACCTCCAGATTGAGGCAAAATACTAATAAAGAGAATCTTGGAATGAACCCCCTTCCTATTTCTTATAGACCCAGGAGAAGAAGGAATCAAAGTTGTAGATTTCTAATATTTGGGGAGTGATTGAGGCACCCTGCCATTATGACATGAAGCAAATATAAAAGAAAAATAGTCCATAAAGCTAACTTCCCTTTCTGCTGGGAACTCAGAGGGAAAAAAAATCCCCAAACCCAATAGTGTACAATGGGCTGCTCTCACTTGCCATGTGGAAGGTTTTTAAGTGTGAGGCCTCACGTGCATGTTTATCTCCCACATCTGCTGGTTGAAATGGGCACTTAGTTTTATTAAAGTCATGAGACTGTCTTCAGTGTTGCCATAAACACCCAACTGTAGGATTTGATCAGATTCAAGTGTCATTTTTAAAAGTGTATTTACCATGGGCCCCAATTTAAAAGCGTGGAAGATGGGTTTATTCAATAACTCAACTGACAGACAGGGAACTGAGCCTGAGATCACAGTAACCTTACAAACCTGGCCTCTACCCAGCTGAATTCCTGCACTGACCATCTGAGCAGTTTAGAGGTGAAATTGTCTGATGATGTAAAGACACATCAAAGAGAAGAGCACTCTGTATCTGAACTTCTCTGACTTTGGTCATCCCCTTTTGACTTCTCCTTCCATAATTTCTCTCACATGGAACAACTTATTTGGCTCACTCTGTAGCCAAATAGCACACAAAACAAAATGGGCTCATGCTCACCTTTGTCCACTTGGCACTTTAATCACAGAGAAGCACACAGAGGCAATTACAAATAAGAGAATATTTTCCCTCTGAACTTTGAGGAAACAGAGAACAAACTGAGGAAAATCAGTGGGAAGAGTCAAGTGACCACCTAATCATTGATCCCTGCCACTTACACCTGGGGTAGGCAGCAGGTCATGGCCATCATATGGTGCAAGTCTTGCCTTTGCTGCACAGAGAGTAAATCAGAGGTATTACAGCTCCATTTTCTACTCAGGTGGAAGAAAAAAGTGAAAAAGAAAGGTGAAAATTATCAGGCCCATACTATTTTTTTTTAATGGCAAAGCACTGAACAGATAGACTCTATACAGTTAACACAAAACACAAAAGGATGTATCAGAATCTGAGGTTGGAAGAGATCCATAAGGATCATCAAGTCCAGCATCCAGAGAACATAACTTATGGCCTGAAAAGTTTAGAGTTGACTAAAATGGTAAATGTAGAAGATGGAAACTGGAGAATATTCATATGAAAAGAAGATGACACCAGGACTTGCTGGGAACACTTTGGTTCATTTTTATCTAACTAGAATAAAAAGAGCAGTGCAAATGTAAGCAATTGTAGGAGTGCCTTCACTGAGGATTGTATCTTGGATTCATTTTCCTTAGTGATCTAGTTTAGTTTAAATTTCTAGTTTGGGCTCTAGACTCTATCAAGTGCCATATTCAGATAGCAGAGACTTTGCTTCACCTCATAAATCACTCCATAGATCTTTTTAAATGTATAGATACTTTTATTTACATGTATTTAATGTATCTGTTGACAGTCCATGGCTGCTGGCTGTGAATTGCTACGAGCAGCTTTTGGGGATGAGCCACAGGAATTGGAGTCTGTGTGCCATTGCAGGGCTGCAGTGTCTTTGGGATCACAGAGACATGGTGGGATGGCTCCAGCAGGAGTGGCAGTGGCTGGATACAGGCTCTGTGGGAAGGACAGGCTGGGAAGATGAGCAGGAGGAGTTGCTCAGTGAGAGAGCAGCAGGGATGTGAGGAGCTGTGCCTGGACCAACAGGGATCCAGCAGGAGTTTTGGGGTCAAGGCTATAGGGCAGAGAAGCACAGATGTGGTGGTGGGTGTTTGCTGGGGTCTGCCTGGCCAAGGAAAGCCATTTTCAGACTGCTTTAAGTCCACATGCCCTGGTCCTTGTGAGAGGCTGGAACCTCCCCTGGATGGGATGAAAGGCAGCACAGCAGGACACGAGAGCAGCGCCACTGGAACGAGGAGGATGGTGCCAGGAAAGAGAGGGCTTGGGGCAGCAAACACTGAAGTGTTTGTTTGTTTAGAGCACAAACCAGCAAAGAACAGCAAGTTTCAGGGATCTGATCACCTACTTAAGGTTAGGTGCATGCTTAAAAGCTTTCCTGGATCAGAGCCATTAATATATACACTGGGAAAAATCATGCCAAATAGGTTATAATGCATCTAGAGAGCAAATTGAGTCTTGAACACTGCACATGCATTATTGTGCTCTGACCTGATGAGGCACACACAATTACAGTGTTTGCTTTAAATAATGTGCCATATTTCATGTAAATGCCATAAACAGGAGGCAAGCTGGACAAAGAATTGTGTCATACCTTTTAATTGAGATCAGGAGAGTTTAAGATTAAAAATCTCCTTGGATAACAGCAGTCATGCCCCTTTATAAATTGCTGAGTTTGTTAAGGGACAGCTTTCTCCTAGGAAATATAAATAAAGCCTGATGTGTTATTACCAAAAATATTTGTAAGACATTAACAAAGTTTGCAACCAACATTATTAAGTGCACGGTAACAGGGGCCTTATTCATCAGGATGCATATGTAATTTATTCCATGTAAAATTCGTTATCACAAATATCAAACATGCTGTGGATAATAAATGACCAAGCAGAAATAAAACAAAAAGAGCTTTGTTTCAAGACACAAAAGCAAATTGACCCTTTTGATTTATTTGTTTTTTCTGAAGAAAGGAAATGCTCATTTGGCAGATTAAAAATGAAATAGGGAAGTTGAACAACAAAAATCTTGATGAAGACAGTACTTGTTAGAGCTGTTAGGAAAGATAACAAGTGATTATAACAGAAAATGTGAACAGTCCAATAAAACACAAGTATGATCAAAGCTGTGAAAAAAGCAATTAAGCTGTTTTGACACTTGACTGATGAGTTGAATGTGTGCATGGATTTGAGGCATTTAAACTATGTTCATGAACAATTCTGTTTACAGGGCACCTACTAGCATAGTTTTCTTTCATCTTGCCATATAAAGAAAAAAGGAAAATATTTCAAGAAACTGTGTCACTGGATAGAACAGATTTTTTGGCTACACTTTATTAGACTATGGGCACTTCATATTCCTATAGGAATAACACCTTTAAGTTACTGAATAATTGGAAGATTTATTGTAAACACAGGGGGGGAAAGCAGTTCCAGAGCTTATAAAATTTCCTTTTGAAGAAATGTCTTTGTGTAAACAACTGAGTTGTTCAATATGCGAGCTTATCAAGGTAACTGGAAACTTTGCTCTTTCCAGGATACAGGAGAAAAATAAAAATAGGTTTTTTTACTATGTAAATCCAAGACAAAACTGGATCCTGAAGGCTTTTTAAAGCTCAGTATAATTCAATAACATTTTAAATGAGACTAGCATTAGACTGAAGTTTGTTACACAGTAGTTTGAGATGTCCCCTTGAAAAGAAGAACTGTAAGGTGGCAGAGGACAGTTGTTCCTTATTGTTCCACATTTTTGATGCAAGATCCTAACTGCAGGAGTCAAAGGCAGTCTTTCCATTGATTTCAGTGAATTCAGGGTTTCATACCTATCATTTCTACTCTCAAATACTTTTTTTTTTTTTAAGTTACTATGTGAGGTGCTTGACAGGAAACATAAACAGATCATAGCAATAAGAACTACACATGACTTTTTCAATGTTTTTTTGCAAATCTAAGGTAGGGCTTCAGCTGTAGACATTTCATGGCAAATTCTGAACAAAACATGATATTCTCTGCCATGGCAGGGGCAGCTGAGCCCCACTGCACTGAGCACAGAACAGAAATTCCTCTGTCACCCAACTAACAGGCAAGCAGAGGTGGCACTACAGAGGTCAGCTTTGAATACAAGACTCCCAAATACACTTTCCTGGAGAGCTAGTGCTTTGAAACACAGGGAGATGGCAAAAGTTCCAAAGAAAAACCCCACCAAACCATCAGTAAATACAATCCAGTGGCCCCTGTTCTTGTTTGCTTGTTGTTTCTGAAGGAGTGGAATAGCAATGGGAAAATAAGATTTCCTTTGTGGAAAGCAAATGGGAAAAGTCTAGGAAAAGGTTGGTATCCTGCATTTTCACCTACACCAGTGCAGGCTGCCTTCTGCTCTCACTGCTCCTTCACACTCAGGAGTGGTGTAAAAAGGCCAGAAGAGACAAGTGTGACTCAGGTTGGTTTGCCCTGATACCCTGCCAAAAAGAGATTGCAAAATGGAGCAGCATGGAAAAGGGCAACCTTGTTCCTAGACACCTGGTTTGGAGAGAGGGCTTAAGGACACTGAACTGTGACAAGATGAGCAGGTTAATGCATCCAGCTTAGTTAAAGCACGTGCTGACAAACCTGAATCAAAACCTGCATGGCTCCTCTTGGAAGCTACATCACCACAGCTGAAGTCTGAGATCTTCAGAGCGACACTCAGAGCACACTAAGACAAAAGAAGAGAGACAGGTAGGAAAAAAGGGACCATTGAGGCAGAAGAACTGCTATTCCATGCAGCCATACAACTCAAATACCCCACTGTAAGCCTTGGAAACAGAGCTGTAGATGCAAGTGCAGATTTGACAGTTTGGAAGGAAACCAAAAGCTGAATTACCTCTGGATAGATCTGTCAGGGCTCTCACAGGTCGTGAAGCCTAAAACACTCCAGGGCCTGTTCTGCTGCTGTTTGTGCCACATGGAGCTTGGCTTTGGGTGCCACATGAGTCACCACAGCACCCTCAGCTTGCCCAGAGATGGGCAGGTCTCACAGCATTCCTCAGTGAGGCCAGGAGGACGGTGCCTCCCAGAGGGATCATTCTCCAGGTGAACCAGTTACAGAGATCCTTGGCTTGAAAAGCTCCTGCCCTGTGTAAAACATTTCACAGTGTGCAACAGAGAGTGCTGCAAAGAGGGGCTTTACAAGACAAACCCCAAGGTATTTCTGTGACACATCAATTCACACAGCTGGCTGCCATAACTTGGGTAAATATAACTCTCCTGCACTTCAGCCTTTTGGGGCAGAGGGTTGAGCATCACTGTTTGTCCTGCCCCTGCCTGGTCAGCCTCAATCAGCAGCTGCTCAGTTCACTTCTATGCTCTTCTACCCTCAATCACACATCTCCTGACAGCTCCCCTTCACAATTTCCTCTCCTCAGTTTCCTCCCCTTCCCATTTTCCTTTTGTGCCTTGTCATGTCCTCCAGCCTGCTTCTTCCTCTTCACATCTCCCAGCACGTACATGAGTCTCTATCCCTCCCCTCCAGAAGAGCTTCCAAATTTCTCATAAGGTCCTGGCTAACTTCTCAAAACACTACTTCTGCTTTCTGCTCCTGCCAGTACCCCAATAATTTCATAGCCACAACCCCTGCCTGGCCCCCCTGTCAGGAGAAGCACACCACCTCATTTCTCAACAGCAAGCAGCTCACCTGCATCCTTTCACAAACAACACTTGCCAATCCTAGACATTAAGCAATCCTCATAGTACCTTGGGATACAGAGGTTTTCCAGAAAACAAACAAAAAGCCATTGTAGAACCTTTTTTTTTTTCCTTTCCTGGGTTTTCTTGAGCCTCATCTTGAATATTTCAAGCTCTCCCCAAAACATAAGCATTAGAATGTTTTTATTTGTTCATTGAAAAGGTAATTAATTTTTTCCATACAGTGTTAGTTGGCGTTCCCAATACTAATATGAAAAATAACTAAAAATATTATAACTCAGAAATAGAAATTGCTTTTTTATTCTGTTGGGATAGAACCTGAGTTCTGCCAACAGAGTAAGTATTCTGACAACCATAGTACTGTCACCTGTGTTTGACTTCTTGCACCATGCTTTAAACTGGGGTTAAACAGTGCCCCAGAATTTAGAGGAACAATTCTGTGAGTATGAGATCCACCATTTTCTTATAAAAAATGGCAGTGAAAACTCTGGACTAGGCTGCTTCCAAAGACCAAAGTCTCAAGTTAGCCTCAAGCACTTATCAGTGGCAACAACTGAAGGGAACAGCTTTGGTGGGAGTGCATAGTACTTTAGGTCTTCTTTATTGCATCACTACTGATAGAATTATTCTGGTACAAATCATATACAACCAAAAGTTATCCTACTGGAATACAGACAAATAATTCCTCCAAAGCATGGTTGCATTGCTTCCACGTCCATTGCAAAGCAAATAGAAGTCCTTAAGCTAAAACATTTGAAACACCAGCTACTAAAAATTTAGCTGAGCCTCTATACCTTCATTTATTTATCATTTTTTATGTCAGATGATTTGAGACCTTTGAAACTTGTGGCAGTCACAGTGAAGGATACTCAACACAAGGATCAAACCTATCATATTTCACTGGCAAATAATGGCAACATGCTGAGAAATATGTAATTGCATTTACTATGTGATAATCCCTTTAGACACTCTGTCAAGGGTGATATCCCTTTTAATAAAGTTGTGGCAAGGGAAGAAGCCAATTCTGTGGATGAGAAGCCGACAGGAAAAAGATGAAATCTCACCCTCATGTCCTTACTGTGCAGCTCTTGAAGCACTAATCAGAACTGGGGCTGAGGGGATTGTGCTGGGGTATCAGTCACGGGTCACTGCTCACCTGGATCCTGGTTCCATTCTCTCTAAAGCCAACAATAAGGCTTCCCTGTGTGCCACTGAGAGCAGATCCAGGCCCAAGATTACAGGAATTAAAGAGGTGTTAGATAGCACCAGTCACTGCTCGTGTGTTGGGCTTGGGAGAAGTTTAAAAGCAAAGCAGTTGAGGTTCAGACTGAAAAGTTTCTGAAACAACAGGATGGATCTCTGCTTTCTTGCCAGGAGCATGCAGAGACAGAAACACAGGACAGCAGTGATAAATAGTATTGTCATTATAGAATTAGGTTGCATTAATAATTGGGTCATTCCAGCCCTTTCTGCAGCAGATAAAAACAAGAGGAAAGCACCAGCACTGCAGATATTTCAGTTATCCCAGCACAAGAGTGTTTGCCATGAAATCACTGGAACTTCAGAGCTGGCTTTGGTAAATAGGGCAAGCAGTAACAGAAAGGCAATTGCAGAAAGACTTAATTTAATGTTAACAGCAGTGTGACACAGCAGCATGTTGGAGGAGGGGAGAAATCAAGCTGTGTTCAGTGAAAATACAGAATGCTATCATCTACAGAGAGCATAGGGACAATATTTTGGATTCAAACTAGGGGTTCTTAAGGTAGAAGTGAGGAGGACAGAGTATCTGGTTTCTTTAATTGACCACAAGTTGACTATGAATTGCTGATATGATGCAGCTCTGGAAAGATATATTGAAATTCATTAATGTTTCCCTGAAAAAGAATTATGAAATTTATTACAAGGGCACTCATGAGAGTTTGTGCATGAGAATATCTGTGTGCTGTTCTGGTCATGGAAAGATGAAAACCAGAAAACATGCTACCAGAGGAATAGAAAGACTGGAAAACAGCTTGACTTACTTAGCTTAGGATTAAATAAGACTCAACAGGGAGTCTAAAATACTACAATTGCCCAAAATCAATAATAGGGAAGGAGAAGGATTATTTAAGTGGAAAAACAATGTCAGCCCCAGTACAAAGTGAAGTAAAATAGGAATTAAAGTGGACTCAAAATCAGAAGGATTCTGGATCAGCCAGCTTCTTGAGACACAAAGAGAAAAATGTTTCTGCTTTTAGGGTGGTGAGTTGAGCTTATATCAGATTGGCCTTAGGCTTAGATAACTTTGCTAGTTATATGTTTCTAAAAGGGGTAAATTTAAAGAGATTAGAGTTAATGAGTAATAAAAAATTTCCTGGAAAACAGAATTTTAAGAAAGCTACATTATTGCACTGAGACAATGCAAAGTACTTATCCTGGACTTTGGCATGTCTTTATTTTAAAACTTCCTATCCATAAAACTCCGAAGTTTGGTTTCAAAGTTGAGCATACAGTTGAGTTTGTATAGTTTTGATGAAAGACAGCAATAAACTAACTAAAAGAATATGAAAAACACATGGGTGATGGTTTATCTGATGGACCGAATGCATAAGGTAAATTCAGACAGCAAAACACATTTTTACTGGAGTTTAATAGTGTTGTTTTGGAGTAGGACTGAAATTTTGTAGTTTTCATTTCATAACACTGCCCAGCTGGAATTTCCATTTCCAGTTATTATAATACAAAGCTTTACAGTGGTATTTTAACTGTTCATTTTAGATGGTTTTCACACGGAGAAGTTTACTTGAATACCAGATATACTGTAAACATACTGAACATCTGGTAATTAAGTATAGTGCACAGTAATCTCCATAAAGCCCATATCTGTGGTGAAATCTTTTTAATAAATAGTTGATAATGGAATGAAGCTATTAAAAGAATTACAGCACACATGGTCAAGTACAGCCATTATTAATCCCATAGCATGAATAAAAGCTTTTAACTGTCCATTTTACCAAGAATCCTTAAGATGTGCCTGTCCTGAAATGAATGTCAGCATAGAAAGATCCCATTTGCAACAGAAAAAAAGACAGTCCATCATTCCAGTAAATCATTTTCATAGCTATTCGACTACCCAGTGAGTTTTGTACTCTTCTCAAACTGTTCATACCCCACTTCATGACAGCACAACCTCCATAGTCTTCCCCAAGGCAGCCAGGACACCAGGAGGAATGGAGGGTCCCTTCTGTGTCACCCTCCTTTCAAGGAATTCCTCACTTTACAGGAGTTTCTGCATCATTGGGACTTCTCTGCAGAGAAGTCTCCTTGAGCAGGGGGAGAACACATCTGAGCCAATGGGAGCAATTACCTCTCCTGGTTTAAGATTTGTTCTTAAGCTGACTCTGGTGTTGTGTTGATGAGGATTCATTTATTCTGAACAAACTGGAGGTTCCAGTCTTTAAGCTGAATTCACTGACCCTTCACAATTTCCAAAAGCAAGTCAGGATGTCACCATCCCTTAAGATGCATTATCTGATTGCCATCTACATTTTATTTCAAGAAACACCCATCAGAACAAAAGGTTTGTTCATCCCCGTTCTACCAAAGTCTGCTTAAAATAAAAATCCTGACTTCTTTTTTAATAACAATATTTTTTTCCTTGCATTTGATCAGCAGTTCTTATTCCTAAATTGAGGCTAAGTTCAGCACCTACCTTGAGCTACCAAGTTTGAAAGGTGTCATGTCTTCAATCCATAGGAGCAGTCTGTTTATATTACTGGGTATTTTCCAACCTCAGCTTTTCCAATGACTATTTAAGGCCTTTTGTACGTTTCCCAGAAGTTCTGGTACATTGTTTAAATCACTGGCATGACTCATTACCTTATTCTGTATTTTAGCCAGTTAAGTTCCTCTACCTTACACTCCTCTTTATCCTTTTTTGTTCTTCCCAAGAAAACAAAGTCAAGACACCTTGTGCAGTTGGTTGATAGTTGTCAAACCAAAAGTGAATTCTCAGCAGGGAATGTCAATGCCATGCACCCCAGGGCACCCACATCCCATCACTGCAGCTGCTGCTGTGGCACCACCTCCCTGTGCACATTCCAGCTACAAATCATTCCACTTCCATTTTCTTTCATCTAGCTCTGGACAGGAGACTGGATAAAATCAGTGACAGCAATATTCTGTAAATGATGTTTATCAGGACACCCACTCACAGTTGCCCACCTCTGATATATGTGGGATCAAACAGGTGACTTAATTCCTGCTGTCTACATCTCCACCTGCCCCCTCTTTGCAAGGTGTCCATAATCCAGTTTGACACTGCATTCCATACTCCACATGTGCACAAAAGCACGAGCACAGCCCTGTTTCCAGGGAGCCTCAGAGCTCCTTTCAGCAGCCTGAAAGTTTTTATAAACAGGCCCAGGTTTTTATAGCAAATAAACCATCAGCATCAAAGCATAGGTGTATTTTTCAAATATACTAAATAATGACAACTTCTGATAAATTCAGCAGGTATTCAGCAAATGTGATCAAAACCAACATGGTTGCCCAACTTTATATATCTGTGTTCACAAGGACTGCTCTTAGTTAACTTTGAACCTCCTCCCCTTCCTCCAAAAAACCCTCCCTGTCTTTCATGTGGTGATCTATCCAGCTGCACAAACACAGCACAAGTTGCCACAGACCTGGAATTGTTTGGCAAGCAATTTATACAGGGAGCATGACAGAAAAGGTATTTCATGAAGGCTTCAAACTCCAGTCAGTTCAGTCCATCCTTGCCTCTGCTTGAGCAGATGTGTCTGGCAAACCATCTTGGAAGTTCATGGAAGGTGGAGCAGGTGCTAAGCTCTTAAAATGAACAAGAATTTTAGTAGCTGCATGAGAATAGTGCAGCATAAACTGTTATTTCACCATGAATTCCAGAGCTGTAATGGGCTTTTTGG